>WAAE01018509.1:198962-262959 GCA_013400495.1 Nicator chloris | reverse complement strand
CCCCCCGCCGTTCCAGCCCCGCCGTGAGGGAGCGGCAAGATGGCGCTGGGCTCCCGCCAAGGCTGCCTCTTGTGCGGCCGCGTCGCCCTGGGGCAGCCGAGGCGGCGGCGAATCCCGGAGCGGGCGGAGCCGTCCGGGTGCTCGGCGCGGCCGTACTCGGAGGGCGGTGGTGCAGCCGAGGCGGCGGCCGGGGCGGAGCTGCTGGAGGTGTGCTGGCGGCGGTGTTTCTTACGGGGCGGCGCGGGGCCGCTGCCCTGGAGTGCGTACCTGAGCGGCCGCCACCCTGGCTTCGGGCCGCTGGGCGCGGCGCTGCGCGCCAACCTGGCGGCGCAGTGGTGGGACTCGGCGCTGCCCGTGCGGGAGCAGGTGTTCCCCGTGGATGCCCCGCTCCACGGCCCGGCCGGCGCTCCGCGGGACGCTCAGAGGCTGCGGCTGCTGCACCCGGAGACGCTGCGCGAAGCCGTCCAGGGCTGTGGGCAGAACCCTGGCGGCCCGGTCCTGGAAGAAGTGCTGGGGGCCGCGGAGGTGCTGCGGGGGAGCCTCCTGCCCGGTAGGTCCCGGGCGCCTCCGCACAGCCTGCATCCTGCGCACAAGTTTCTTGCTGGGAGCGAAGCAGCTGCATTTAAGGGATTTTTCCAGCTGCGTTGGTGCGCCGGGAATGTTCTTTCTGTAGGCTGTGAATTTGTGTGCTTTTCAAGGACCTGACCAGCACAGGGGTGGGCAGCGGATGCGCTCCCTGTAGTTTGGGGAAAAGCACATTAAAATCACCGTGCCCAGAGACCAGCCTGCTGAGCCCATGTCTGCAAAGCATCAAAGATAGTAGGATTGCATGTACAAACAACACGTGTACAATATGGTTCATTTGTTCTTGGTAGAGTTAAAACATCAAAAACTTTCCTGGGGCCACTAAAATCAGGGCTTTGTCTTTTGTAGGTATTCTGGCGCAATATGTCAGCTGCTTAGAGCTGGTGAACAGAAGACTGCCCTGTGGCTTTGCTCAAATTGGAGTGTGTTTTCATTCTGTTCCAGAAAGTGAACATTCTGTTCCAGAAAATGAACAACACAACAAAAACCTTACAAGGTAGAGTAATAGAGGAGTTAATCCCTTATCATACCTAAACTAGCTGTTTAACTTTTGGGTTATTTTTGAATGCAGTTTCTTGCTTTTCCCCTGTTATTTCCCAAGGTACTAACTTGCTGCCCTTGCTGTTGTTTAAGAATAGGCGAGAAGACCACGTCTTTGCTTGCATGGTTTAGTTCTCCCAGAACTGCAGGACAGTGGCTTGATTACTGGCTACGCCAGAGGCTCCAGTGGTGGAGAAAGGTAACAGCAGCATATCCATGGGGAATCTTGGCCTGCTCCTATCTCAGCGGGGGGAATAGTCATCCTGGTTGGTTTAATGGTCTTACATTGCTGGCCTGTTCTAGGCACTGAAATAGGTGTATTTCTCATGGAAATTGAGAAGCTACTGAAGCTGATGACAAACCTGATAAGTAGTTGGTACATGACTTACAGAAAGGCAAATGTTTTGTGTTTGTCAGTGATGTGAGATGAAAATGCCATAAAACAACCAAGAGACTTGGGCTTTAACTTACAAAAACCTTTTGCTGAAGATCACAGGCTTCAGTTTGCATTGCAGACTTGTTTTTTGTAGTTACTATGAGATTGACAGTAGTGATCACCTCTTACACCTCTTATTTTCAGTTTGCTGTAGGCCCATCTAACTTCAGCAGCAGTGACTTTCAGGATGAAGAAGGCAGAAGAGGATTTAAGTTACATTACCGCTTTCCTTGGGGGACAGAAACAATAGAAACATTGAAGAACCTTGGTGATACTGAACTGTTACAGCTGTATCCAGGAGACAGATTAAAATTACTTGTAAGCTTTACTGTATTAAACATCTTTCCTGATAAAGATGGTAATGTGTGAGAGAAATGCTTTCTTTGCTGATCCAGTTGCTTTGCATATGGCTGGCTTTTTATTCATTTGCTGCAAAAGTAGTACAGTTGATAGGCTGCAGTCAGACCTTCATTTTCAAAAGCTGATAAAATAGTGTTTGGTATTTTTTTTTTGCAAGAAATTCTTCAAAATTAGGGATGAGCTCTGTTGACAAGACAGCTGTTGTCAGTGGCATAGCCTTTACCTGTATCTGTGAGTAGATGTAAACACAGAATTCAGACTGTGTTTTGCACTGTTCAGTTTGCATCAAAAAGAGCCTGTAAATGTGAGGGGTTTTGCTTGCTATAGATTGTTTACTTTGACATATGTGTAAGTTTTTGTAGATCAGTGGGTTATAAAAATGGCTTTATAGAAAAAGTGGAGATGGACCAGAGGGAAACCTCTCCACTGAATTTGTTGAAGAGGGACAAACCTCTAATAAATGGCAATGTTTGGAGTTAGGCTGAACAGATAAAACCAGAGCAACTTTGTATTTTACCATTAAATTGCAACCTTCTCCTTCTCATGACAGTCCTGTCTTTCCTGCTTTTGCAGTTTATTTCCACAAAACTGGGTTACGTAGGTATTTCTCAGAATGTGGGGACTCATGGTCACTTGGAAGTAACCTACAAACCTCCAAAAGAAAATGCAGAATTTCAAGTGTATTTGCTATAGATTTAAATTTATTATTAAAGTGGCAGAGCAAGAAACTAATCCCATCCTGCCCTGACCTGCTCTCCCCACAGTTACAGTCTTATGTGGTTACAGATACACTGCTAAGATTGCTAGTAATGCTTTAAATAAATGTCTGTATTTTAAATGTAATAAGAGTGCTTGAGCTCAGTGTTTCATTATACATTTAAAGCAAGCAAAAAGCTTTTGGGGACAATCTTTGATGTATTCCTACATGGGTCTTTTTCTTCAGGGCCGAGATGGAAGGAAGAATGTCATCCCTCATGTTCTGTCTGTGAATGGGAATCTGGACAGAGGAGTGTTAGCATATCTCTTTGATTCTCTGCAGCTAGTTGAGAATCCATTAACAGCAAAGAAAAATTCACAGAGAAAGGTAACTTCATGTGGAAAATGTGAGAAAATAAGTCCAATTCCCCCCAGACAATGTGGTAAATTCAAGCATGGCAGTGTCTCCTTTTGCACGTGGCCATCCTGCTCCCTTCCTGGGGGGTGCAGACTGAACCCTCTGGCTGGTACCACCAGGCTGGCCCCATGGCACAGCCCCTGTGGTCCGTGTCACCCACATAAGCAATTTTTCTCATTCTGAGGTCCCCTTTCCTGTTTTACCCTTCTCTCTGATCAGTAGGTAGGCTCTTGCCATGCAAGTGATGGAATTAAGAGAAATTGGAATGTAGCTGCAGTTTGTGAGAAAGAGCAATTTGTCTTTTCCAGCAAGATTTGAAAGTGGCTGAGAAGAGTAGGGAAAGTGGGTCGCAGGTGGTAATGGGACATTTCCTCAAGGATCATAATTCTCCCCACTCTTACCAGGTTTTCTGGAGTTTGAGTGCTGTCTGTCAGTGCCTGTTACCCAGGCAGCTGTTTGGGCTTTAGGAACAGGCAGTAGACTGGATGGGAACTGCGTACTGTCTCTCATCACTCTGGCTCCATTCAAGATGATGGAGCTTTGCTAACAAATCTTCATCTCTTTTCTGGAGCTCAGCCAAAATAGAGTAATTTCTGCCATGTGAATGTAGCTGGGCTGTGTGCTCGTTTTATAAAATACAGCTTGCTTCTAATTCAGGATTTTGTGCTGTGAGAAAATTTTTGAATGTTTAGAACCTTAATTTAATGTTTTAAAAATTGCTATTTCCTAGTTCTGTTTAGAATTGCATGATAAATACATTTAGTAATCTGTTGTTTTTTGTAAATTTGTTAGGTACTTAAGCTGCATCCTTGCTTAGCACCCCTTAAAGTGGCCTTGGATGTAGGAAAAGGTCCAACAACAGAGCTGAGGCAGGTATGTTTTAAGAGAATATTTTAATTTTGAGCATTGACTCTCCATGTAACCTGTTAAAATTCAGACACTGTTTATGTTGAGGAAAATCATGCTGCTGCTTTGACTCCTGGAGATTCCTGGTTGTGCCGAGTTCATGGTGCTCTTGCTCTGCAGCTTGTGGGTCACAGCCAGAGGAATTCACTGCAGGCAGTTCCTTGTGTGGACACAACTGCTTTTGGTACAATAGAGCTGATGCTTGTCCCATGCAAAATTAAGGAAAATAACACCATCCCTCTCAGCTTCTTAATCTTTCAGAATTATCTTAACGCATAAGTCGCATGTTCAGAAGGATTTTTAGAAGGTTTTCATTTAAGTCAGCCATGAAGTCCCTGTGGAAGGGAGGAAACTTACACTGGCATGCTTTTAAACAGAAATGGAGACAGAACTGCCAGACTGCTTTCTGATTTGAGATTATTTCAACCAGCAAATTAACACCAGCTAGGAATGTTAATACCACACGTTAAGAGTTTTAATGGTCTCTTTGTATAGAGTCTCAAACCCTCAAAGTCTGTCTTTTAACTTTTGTTTTTAAACGAATACAGGTTTGTCAAGGATTGTTCAATGAACTGACAGAAAATGGAATCTCTGTATGGCCAGGTTATCTGGAAACTGTGCACATGTCTCTAGAACATCTTTATACAAAGTAAGGAGAAACGGTCTTTTGTAAATTAAACTATGAGGATCAAAGATGACTTTCTGTGGATGGACTACTGTAAATATGCCTTTTTTCAGTAGGAAGTCATTGAATGCAGTAACTGACTGAAGGTGTGGATCCTGAACTATGAACTTGGATTCAAGTAGTTTTATGATGAAAAGCAGATATCAGATGATTTTTAAAATGAAGTAGAAGCCTATCACATGTTACTGTTATTTCCCTGGAACTGTGAAATGTCTTTTTAAAATTCTGATGTAGAAAACAAATTTCTTCAGGCAAGTTATAAGCTTGCAGAACTGTTACCCTCACCCCCATCTTTGTGTCTGATCTGGTTCTGTGTTTCATTCTTAAGCACTATTTCAAACAACCCACTATGTCTAGTCTTGAACTTGAGAGTTCTTCCAAGCCTGAAACCACTACCATTAGTCATGTGATGGAACTGTTTGTGGATATAAAAACAGCTATTCCATTTGGGGGCTTCATGTATGATTTGTTGACCAGGAGTGAATGTGGGGCATATGGCTCCTCATGTCAAAGCATCTTGATGAGTGATTTTTTTTCTGAGAGAAAAGAAATGCAACTCTTTGTTCATGTGCAGTAAAACAAAGTCAGGGAGATAAATTCCGCTTGTACAAAAATACTCTTTTAATAGGTTACTAAATAAGATTATTTTTATATACTAAAGTAGCTAAGTAATTTAAAGAAATGTAATCAGAAAGCGAGGAATGGCAACAAGACTGGAAGTGTCACACTGGACTTAGTGCAATACAGCAAAACTAAAAATTTACAGTTTATGGTCATTTGTATGTAAGTTATCTTTTTTCCATGTACCAAAAGCAGTAACAGGTGGGTTCTTCTCTCTGCAGGTATGATGAGATGAGTATTCCCTTCACGGTCTTGATAAGTGATGGCACTCTAGAGAATGGAGTGGTCCAGCTGAGAAGCAGAGACACCACCATGAAGGAAATGATGCATGTTTCCAGGCTGAAAGACTTTTTAACTAAGTATGTTACATCAGCTAAAAATGTGTAAACTTAAACTTGTTGAATAAAAGGATTTTCTTAGACATCTTTGCCTGAACTGGTTTCAGCATTGTTATGGACTCAGTGGTTTCTCTGCAAACAGTTCTGCTAAAACTTGGTGGTGTGTCTGTTTTCTGTCAAATCTGGGTCTTCTGGGTTGCCTTGGAAAAAGGGAAGAGAAAAACTTGTCCCTTCTTAGCAAGGGTAACTATATTCTTGTTCATGTCTTAGGATGAAGCACTTTCAGTATGATACTGAAACCAAAGCTAAAAATTCAGCTTTCCTCTGTGTTGCTGACAGAATTGTGATCTCGGCTGGAAAATGGTATTTTATATAAATGACTTCCAAATCATAAATATTTTAATAACATCAATATCTTTGTACTGTTAGTGGGAATGTATTTTAGTCACATAGCTTCAGTTCTTGAATATATAAGCTACTTCATCTTACACTTGAAAAATATAAAAAAATCAGAAATATATTTCATGAGTAACAGAGGAACAGATTTAAATAAATTATAAATGTTTTTTAATCATAATTTTTTGTGGACAAAATGTCTGTGTGTATAAAATGGTGGAAAAAGACTAATGTGTGATCATATTTTTCCTGTACCTAAGCACAGTGGTTTAAATCAGATACAAGAGTTTTCAGAGATACAAAACTGAGTTTCTGATCTTGTCTAGATTTCCAGTATCTGTACAGCTTGTTCAGTTCCTGTAAAAAGTGCTTAAGGTTTGTGCAGCAAGGCCCATGGCCTCTGATAGTCATCAGTGTCATGAAACACAAGAAATTGCCTTAAAATCTACAAACATGGTCCTCACTTAACTATAAATGAGTTATTTGTAACAACAATAATAATTGCAGTATAGAGTATTTATGGTAGCTATAATCATGGTTAGCATAATGTGACTTTCTGAACACAAGGAATTCTGAATAAGCTGGCTATGGAATGGTATTAAAACAACCCAGCAACTTCTTAGAAACAGCCTGTAGCAGGATACAGAATTTATTTTGTAGTCAGCTATCCCAAAATTAATTTTTGTAACCTATTTCTACTCTGAGAACTGAAGTACTGTTGAAGTGAAAAAATGCCATCCTTGCAGGTACATAGAGGCCAAATACAGATCCTCTAGTGCCTAAGAGGGATGTTTTTTCATTACACTGGACAAAAGCCTTTTGATTATCTTATGTCTGCAAACAATCCAGTTTCTACTTTAGCAGAATTGTTAAATGTTCAGGAACTTAAATCTGGGTGAAAGCTTTACATGTTCTAAGTTTTATCTGTTTGCTTGTTCTCATAAGTTGAAGTCCTTAGATATTATGGCTCAGAGATTTTGTGTAGAAAGTGAGTTACACTGTCTGTCTACAAACTGGGGCCAGGGAATTGATATCTAAACATCATCTCTTTGTATGCAGCTTGCTGGAACTTAGCACATTTAAGGGCTGAAAAATTATTTCAAAATGTGTGATTAAATTAATCAGAAAAAAGTCATACCTGGTACTCAGTCTCGGATGAGGACCTTTGAATAAACTGTAGAACATGCCCTCTTTCCTGCTAAAAGCCAGAATAACATAATTCGTAATTGCTTTTTTGGTACAGATACACAGAAGAATTAACATTACATCAGCAATGTGATTAGTCATAACATCTGCATGGTTTCATAGTGAGGCTGTTGAATTTGCCATAGGATGGTTTGTTAGGGTTTTTCTTTCTTCTTCCCCCCGCCAAAACAGTTTTAAAACTATTTTCGTTTTTCTGTAGTAACTAAGCAATTTCATAAGCAATTGCAAGTATTTAAGCCCTGCCTCCACCCAGCAAAGCCCCCCTTAAAACATATTTGTGTGCATCAGATACTCCAATAATATAACTTGAGGTTTTCACCTTTTTCCTCTTCTCTTCTACTAACAGAGAAGTTGATGTATTCTTCTTCTGGTTTAACAGGCTCTGGATTAAAGGTGATGAACAGCCGTTAACTCAATTACAAACAACTTGAATCAGACTTTTTTTTTCTATAACCTTGAAACAAAGCAGTGAGATTCCATACTGAATATAAATCAGGGAGCATCCATGGGCCTTATCAGAGCTTTTATCACTGTCCTTGCAGGCTGAGACCTGGCACGAGCAGCTGCACAGCACTGAGCTGACCCAGCAGGGCAGTGAGAACTCTTACCTACTGCATGAACAGGAAGGCAGGTTTGTTTGGAGACAGTTACTCCATTTGGATATTTAGAAATGGGAAACATTAATACCTTTGCTATTGGTTTGGGGGGGGGGTTCTTGTTCCCCTTGGAAAGAGGCATTCACATTCAAGGCAAATGTAGGAATGTGCAAATTCAGAGCATTGTGGCTGTCAGGTAATGTCTTCATTATTGTGTGTTTTCTGCAATTCAAGTACTAAAATGTCTTAACATAGGTCAGTTGCTTTGTTGTCACTTCATAATTTCAGTTTGATCTGACCTTGAAACTTGCCAAACTTAAGGATTGAATAAAGAACTAAAGTACTGAACATTTTTGAATAGAATGCAGGAGCTATGCAAGTTTTATTTTGCCACAGCTTCATTTAGCTCACTATTGTCTGTTAGTAAATGGCCATTACACCCTTTTTTATTAAAACCTCAGTTCATTTAACCAGCTGCAGTTATGGCTGCATGGCTGTCAGATGATGCCAGGTACAGATTCTGAGGGATTTCAAATAATGCCTCTGCCAGGAGGGTCCATAGGTGTCCCCTTCCAGTGATTTTGCAGTACCTGAAGAAACCTGCCTGACTGCAGGGAGTGACAGGAACTTACCAATCTCTGAGTATATGACTTCATTTTCAGACTCCTCTGCATTCACTGTTGAAGTAAGGCCAATTGAGGGCCTGGTAGACTTAAATTTTTCTGCAAATTGTAAAGAAAAACACGTGTGTGTGTGTGTGTGTGTGTGTGTGTGTGTGTGTGTATATATCAGAAATAAACAGTTTGAATGTATTTTTTAATATTTGGAGATCTCAGGTAATGTTATTTTCACAATCAAAATTATTCTTTACCCAAGAGCATTTTAATAATTTCCCTTTCCAGTGAGGTCAAATTTCTTCCAGTGTTTTTGTGTATTTATATTAGGTGTTGCTTTGCCTCCCCCACCCCAGATCTTTCATCTAAAACACAGCTCAGAGATTTGGCCTTGTCAAAGTCTTGCTAAGCTGCCAGTGCTGCTTCAGAGGAGACTCACCAACAGGCTAAAATACCAGGAGCTACACTACTGAAAATGTGATGTTTACACAGTAAAATATATTGTAAAATATAACATAAATGACCTTTGGAAAATGAAACAGACATTCAAATAACTCACTTGCTTTATACAAAGGAATTACAAAAAATGGAATTGCCAGAGCAAATCCTATTATGAGTAGTAGCAGGATCAGCCCAAGAGAAATTATCAGGGGCTGAGAATGGCTTCTCTCTTCTGCCAAAAAGAAGAAAAAAAAAAGTGTTTATGCAATGAAATGTTGTTTCATATTTTAAATATTTTCTGTAAATTGAAATCAAGACTTGAAATTTCTTTCAGCTTTTAGTTTAACTGGGGTTAATGTAACTGTTCACATGAGTCCTAAAGGCTGTGTGCCCCAGCAAAAGGAAGGCAGCTTGCTGGTGCCAGATAAGCTCTTTCATAGAACCAGAGAGAAAAATGAAACCAGACTCTCTCCAAGGTGGACCAAGAGTCCCTTGTAAAAGTGAGCCTTTTACAGACATCCTTCACAGTCGCTTCAACTTCTACTGCTATCTAGGGTGCATGAAATTCTATGGCTTTGGATTAATTTTAAAACTTCAATTTTCTTTTTTTAAGTTAAAAAATTGTATTTTGAACATCACATTGCAGTAACAATATCTGACTAAAAACTTGCACAGTTACAACATTCTGAATTTTGTGTGATCCCAGTTTGTCAACAGTACTAACCTCTTTTCATTCCTACCTGCTAATGTGAAGTTGAAACCGTTGCTGTATTTTGTATTATTGGGAAAACTGTTATTAGCTTTGCACTTATAGGTTCCAAAGTCACTAAGGGAATCAATAAATAGAAAAATCACAGCTGCTTCCCTCCTCTGCATCGTCATTTGAGGAGAAATGTTTTGTGTCCCTTTGAAGAATAGATATGTGATGGGAAGGGATCCATTCTCCGAGAAACAGGACAGGGTCACGTTCTGGCCTTTCTTTGCCTGAGAGGTGGGTGAGCTCAGCACTGGTTTGGAAATTGGCTCTGTAGAAAGAAAACTGAAAAGTCTGAATCACCGAGTACAGGACAAGCTCCAGGCAAGACTTGGAGTGAAGTGACAACACTGGCAAAAGAAGCTGGGCATGGAGGATGGAGGGGTTGTGAGCCCGGGTGGGAGAGCACTGCCAGCTCCTGAGGTAAGAACAGCAGTAAAGTTCAGCTCCTCAGTCAAGAAAAGAGATGGCTGTATGCCCCTGCAATAAGCAGTGCTGGGAAGGTGTACAGCAAGACATACCTATGAAGGTGAAGTTGAGGCTGTTGCTGTATTTTCCACCACTGGAGTTGTTACACTCAGCTTTGCACTTGTATTCGCCCACATCGCTGGCAGAGCTGATGGTCAGGGTGAACAGTGCAGGGATCAAGTCTGACCTGTTTAAAGCAGATACCTGCTGGTTGTGCTTGAACAATGTGTATCTGATAGGTGGAGATCCAGGCTCAGAGAGGCAGGAAAGGGTCACATTCTGCTTCATCACCACGTTCAAAGTCCCCTGAACCAGTACAAGCTTGGGATTGGACAGCATCTCTGGAAAGAAAAAACTTCTGAGTGAATTGACTGCACCTATGACCCAAGAAAACCCCAGATTTTTCCCAAGATATCTTGAGAACCAAGGTCTGCTTATTTGTGTTGAAATGGGCCATTATACTTTTCCCACCTTTAATAGCAGGCAACTCAATTACTTTTCAAAACTAGAATGCAGCTTCACACATGATGAAAAGTGCCTGTGTTTGTGCAAAAAATGCCCAGCCACACAAAGCCCACAGATGTGTTCAGATGAACCAACAACAATACTTTTGAACTACAGCAGCAATTAAAATAATAGAAGTATGAAAGATTAAATCAAATATTGTGGACTATTAATTGTAGGAGAAAGTAACCTTATATATTAGTTGAGAGGTAGCATGTGAACCTGAAAGCAAAAGCAGTATTTATTTGTGGCTGTCTATTAACAGACAGAACTAACCTTGGAGCATTTGTAGATGGAACATTTGAATAGTAGCAGTCAGGGTCTTGATGGTCTCTCAAATTTGTTTGCTTTCATGATCTTATACAAATGAATTTGCAATAAAAACCTGTCTTTTCATAGAAAATTATACTGAACGAGTCATGTCTAATAAATTACATTTCCAATAAAAAATGTTTTAACAATTTAAAGCAATTTCGACTTTACATACAGGTCAGCAAAGAGACGGTTAACTTTGTATAGAAACTTTTAAACTGACTCACTGCACAGAGAGGCAAAAGATGTAATTTGTCATGAAAAATTTGGACATTTTTAAATCCCTCCCCTGTTTTCTTGAATAACAGTCAATCCCAGCACATACCTCAAAATCAACAAAAGAGAACCTACCTTTGCCATTTGCAGTAGTTTTCTGTATCTGCTGAGACATTTGAGCTAAGAGAAGAAAAAGAAAAGCTTTCAGACAAGAAACAATGGTTCTGTTTAGAAAGATTTGTAATATGAAAGAAACATGTCCTTGGCTTACGGTAGGAAAGCAGCAGAATTGTGAGAAAAAACATTTTCTGGATACTGAGCAAGAGAGCTGGTGAAGTTGCATGACAGAGATCTTTCTTCTGAAGGAGATGGAGGAGTGGCTCTAGGACTTGAGGAAGTTCTAAATATGGAAACTGTGCCAATCAGTACTGATCTTTACTCATGTTTCTGTGGAGGATTTTGTCATATCCCACATACATTTAGCCAATGATGGGCAGAGGAGTGGGCAGAGAGAGGAGCAGTGGGGTGAGGAGCAGCAGTTTGGTACACAGGTGAATGTTGTGTCCAGTTGTCCTGAGATGTGGCTGACGTGAGCAGTAGTTTCCCCCATGAGTTGTGTGGTAGAGCCATCCTGCCCTGGAGTTCAGAGCCAGGGAGTGACTGAGGGTAGAAAAGACCTCTAAGAACATCGAGTTCCACCATTCCCCCAGCA
Source organism: Nicator chloris (assembly GCA_013400495.1). Taxonomy (NCBI): domain Eukaryota; kingdom Metazoa; phylum Chordata; class Aves; order Passeriformes; family Pycnonotidae; genus Nicator; species Nicator chloris. The sequence goes on along the minus strand of WAAE01018509.1, from coordinate 251,155 downwards.
ATGCCAGGTCAATCACTAAACCCTATCCCCCATGCCACATCTGCATGTCTTTAAATCCCTCTAGGTGACTCCACCACTTCCCAGGTGAGCCTGTACCAATGTCTGACAACCTTTTCCATGAAGGAATTTTTCCTAATATGCAATCCAAACCTCCTCCAGTGCACCTTGAGGCTGATTCCTCCTGTCCTATCACTTGTTACTTGGGAGGAAAAACCAACCCCCACCTTTCTCCTTTTGGGTAGTTTTACTAGCACTGTTTTGGTAAAGGAGTTGAGATCACTGATCCATATCAAAGAGACACATACTTGCTAGTGATAGTGCAAGTGATAATATAGCTGAGACTAAGGAAATACGTGGCACTGGTGGGTTTTTAGCAGCAACATGATTTTTAAAAAACAGTCTAAAAAAGTATCAACTCTATAGAAGTTTTAAGATGTTATTAAGTATTTATAGCTAGCCAGCTTGTTAAGAAAATAGTTGAGCTTCAAATATTAAGCTAGAAGGAAGTGAGATCTTGTACTAGAAGGTACAAATCTCATAAAGAATTTGAGTTCAACGCTACTGCATAAACAAACCAGGTGACTAATTTGATGAAGTAATCAGTAATACAAAGCTACCCAATGACAGCCTGGGCAAGTGGATGTTCTTTACTCTGGGCGAAGTAAATGTCAGCCATGCATGGGCAATGCCTTCTGCAGGACTCCAGGCCCTGTTGTACAATGGCTTACACAGAAAATTCATAGTGATCCTTGTCTTATTTCTTATTTCCTTCTTTCCACTTTCTGAGAACAACGGAACGAAGCCCTGCAGTCCTTCCCTGGGTCATACAGAATCCCTCCCAAATCCTTGGCTGTTGCAGCATTGCAAAATTTCCTCACAGAACGTTGTGTACATTTCCTTCCTCCTTTTTTTTTTTTAAATTTTGGTGGAGGTTTACTTGTTTGGGTTTGTTTTCTTTCTGAATTTCCTTTAAGAAAGTCTCCACCCTCCCCTCAGAAATGCTTCTGATGTGGAAACGCTGTCAGCAAACTGCAAGAGCGGAACATCTTTTCCCAGCTGTCAGGAAGCACGTGTGAAAGTGCAGCTGTTGGAGGGAGGACGGAGCTGTTTGTGCATTTTGCTGTTGTGGGAGCCTGCTTTTGTCAGAAACCTTCACAAACAGCCCTCAGGAGCCCTGGCTGCTGGTGCTCACCCTCAACCCAAAGCATTTTCTAAGAAGCTGCTTCATTTTGTGTGTGGGTAAAGGGGAATAGTTACACAGCAAAGGAGCTGTGAATTTGACCATACCTTCTAAAAAATAAAAGTTTAGGTATCACCAGAATCTCTCATATACAGCAGCTTTAATGGTGTGCAGGCTCCCTCAGCAAGCACAGCCTGAGTGTCCAGGGAAGACAAGTGCTGGTCCAAACCCCTGGTTTCTGTTTGGAAGTGAGAAGTTTGCTTCCATGTGGATTGTTTTTCAGGCAGAGCTGGCTATTGCCTTTGGACTAAAAGGATGTTGATTTTTTCAGCATGTGTACAGAGAGTTTTATAGCAGCAGTAAGATACTGTGTGAGCTTGGAGTTCTCTTTTTATTAGATTTGCAAATTTCCTGCCTGGGATTAATGTGGTTGTATATGTAAGGAGAACTGAATCAATTTGACAAAGAATAATGAGCAGAACATTGCAGAACAGAGCAGAAGTCATCCAGCCAAAACAAGTAAGTTAAAATGTCAGAAAGGGAAATATGAATCACTTGGTGCTGTGACAATATTCTGCCTCAAGCGAGCAGGTGGAAGAGAATAAGCCAGACTGAGCTCTCATTCACAGGGTCAGTTCTTTAACTTGAGGATGAAAATAGTGTGATAGTGTTCTGTGGTAAGGCTGTTATGGCATCCCACTGTGTCTGTTCTGTCACAGGCTTCGAAGGAAATTTGTGTGTTTTAGCAGAATTATAAGAATTATTATATTTAGTTATTCCCAGTCCCAGTTTCTCATCCTGAGAGGTCCTGCATTCTGGAGGAGCATCTGCTGCAGTGGATGTCAGCAGAAGGTTTGCCAGAAATCACATGGACTGACAGTTATGTTTGGTGATGAATTAAATCAAGGCTTCTGTTTTGTCTCCAAAAAGGTTTTACTGATATAGGCAGGTCACTGAATACTGGATTTTCATACTCCTACTCAAAAGGGCTGTGGGGACAAGTCTGCTGTTTATTTCATGTACGTGATGTTTGATTGTGAGAGAATTGTTTTTCTGGAGGACAAGTAAGAGAAGAAGAGGAAAGGATCTCTTTTCTATGCATATTTAAGGTAGCTTTAAATTTCTACTGGTTATGAGTGAGAATTTTGACATAGTGAATGCTTTTCAATTGACTGCAGATTACAAAGAACATGTCAGCAGGTGAAAGGAACTTTTGAGTACCCAGTTTGATGAACCTAGTAGCTCCGAAATTCCCCAAAGATGAAATATTTTAAAATGTTATGTCTGTCCTCTGAATCATCTCCCAACAATGGTAAAAGAAAGAAAAAATTGATGAAACACTGAAAACTGGGGTTACTAATGCATTTCTCTTGGGATAAATTCAAACATCATTGCATGAAAAGTGTTCCAGACCAATGTTTTCAGGAATTGTGTAAGAATGCAGGATAGCGTGCTATGTTAGCTTAATCACTCAGCTTACTCACAGATGTAATTTTAACTTTTTTCTTGTTCCTAACCGCCAATAAAAGTTAAACTCTTCCCCCCCTACAATACTTAACATAGTTAATGAAAAACTGTTAAAAATAACACATATTCCAGTACTGAGTATATCTATTTTTCAGCCTTTTTCAAGCCTTTCTTGATGTACTCTGAGGTGTATCTGAGGAGTATCTGCCCCTCTGTGCAATCATCCATCAGTTATATGAGGAGCAGCAATGGCTGGCTCTGTGTGGGCACCTGCAGCAGATCAGGAGCAAATCAATTCTGCCTCTTGGTTTGCACAGACTGCTGAAAGATTTTCTGTCAACTTGGATCAGTTCATTGAGTCACTACCAACTGAATTTTACTCACGAAACCAATGTGGAATAATGCCTGGGGAATCATCAAGCAATATTAAAATAATGCTAAGAGAAGGAAAAATATTTCCAGGATTAATTCCCTCTGCAGCCAGAAGTTACTGACTTCTCCTCTGTCACTGCTCATACTCTGATGGATATTGCTGCAGAGCTTGAGGCTGTTTTCCAGCTGCATCTGGAAATGCTGGAGGTTAAGCAAAACAAGTGCAAGTTCTGGTCCATTGCCAGTAAAGGGCACTGTGTGACAGTGACAGGGTGTGATGTGTGTTTCTGAACTGAGGAACTTGTTCATCCAGTAGTGGACAGCAGCAAAAAATGTCCTTGAGGAGCTGAATCAGTCACACTACTGGCACAGAGAAAGTTTGAGGTATTACCACAGACCATGATCATATTGTAATCATCAATTGATTTCACAGCTCATTTCTCATTTCTCATTTCTCTGAAAGAATTTCTAAGGTACATGGAAGTGTGTGCTGTGCGAAATACAAGTCAAGACAGATTTCTAGTGCTCTTTTCAGTGTTGCATTGTACCAGTAAGGAAGCATAACACCAAATAGTAATTAGCTCCTGTTGTATTAAAAGTAGAAGTTCCAGAGTGAAAGCCTCAGTGATACTCTGTGATTATCAGCCTTCTGGTTCCTTTACTTACTTTTCCAGGTTTAATTTATGTTGCCATTTGGAGGAGGTGTTGGATATCAGTCATCCTATGTTTAATTGTGAAAGGGGGCAGTGAGGGAAGCCCAGTGTGCTTCACTGCCTTGCTCATCTCCCAGCAGATGGTGCCATTGTGAAATGTAATTTACACCCAGACAAACTGGGCAATCCAGAGTTTCTGTAAATTGTAAATTGTAGAACTTCCAGACGACTCAAAAAAGGCAATGTTAATTTCTTTAATGTTCTTGTAAATATTCAAATCTATGGAGAAAAATTAATTTTTTATTCTTCTCTAGGGAGGTATAAAAAGATGCTTTTAACACAAAAATAATTGATGCAAATGTCCCACTTTCAAGACAAGACAATATGCCCTGAAAATGTATGTAGAAAGAACTTGTTTCATTCCCAGCCCACCAAGGATTCGTCTAGACTTGTGAGAACAGCAATGTTGTTATAGTTCTATTATCTGTGAGTATACTGAAACAGGAATTGATAAGTAAGCAAAACAGTGCACAGCTGTAAGAAATCAAAGCAGTTAAACCATTGTATGTGTCAGGAATTGAGGGATTAGAAATCAGAGCTTTTCTTGATTTCGTTACTGGAAATTCTGTGTTGACTTCAGTATAGATAGACATCAATTTCTGAATTTTTTAATTTTTTAAAATAAAATTTAGAAAAATCCTAAACATTTGTAGATACACCTCTATAGCAATCAACTGTATTTAATATCAGTGAACCTACATGCGAAATTATGTGGAACCTCCATTATCAGTGACAAGATTTCTGAGCCCAAAAATGTTTAATCAATAAATCAGTGAGTTAGAACTGGAAGGCGACACACACAAAGCCTTCATCTTTTCTGAAGAAAGTGAAACTGCTATCAGGAATGGGCATTTGAGACCAGGAGACCAAGTCTGGGAGCACCAGAAGTTTGGCTGGAATTGGTGTGTGAGATGTGAGATGCCCGTGCTGGAGGTCAGCACCGCGGCTGCTCTGTGCTCAGAGCACATGGAAACAAAGAGCTGCAACGTGCTGGGAACTCCGAGCTCCCTTTCCTGTCGTAAGGGACTGGCTGAAAACACTCTTTTTGCTGAGGGAAAAATTTGAAAATCTTATTCAGCATTTTTCCCTTAGTTAGGGAAATAGACTTTGCCTCTCATTTCAGCAAAGCTCTGTTCAGTTGCCAGAGCTGGTGGATCTTAGGAAATGTCACATATGAGCAAGTAGCAAAGGTTCCAGCCAGTAGAAATAGGGATTGTGAATTCCCAGATGAGGTTTAGTGTGTAAAGGTCCAATTCATTGGCAGTAGATTAAATGTGATGATTCCCATGGGTTTCAAAGGGCATTCAGTCAGATTATAATGGCTATTCTGGCTGCTTCAGAAGGTGTGTTGCATTTCTGAGGTCAATCCCTCTTTTCCCACAGATATAATAGGGATTGAATAGAGTTCTTTGTATGATGTGTATTAGAATAAATTTGATCTTATGTAATTCAGAAATATGTTCCTTGAGAGATGACAATAAAATAGCCGTTAGGAAAAATATGCATTTGTGTTACTAGCACAGGTACTTTAAGTTTACATCCTTTAGGACATTGTGGTTTCCAGTTTAATCATGGAAGATGGTCTCAAAATGTTCTCATGTGTTTGAAATGTTTTTCTCTCAAGTTTCATGTTATTTTGGCCTAAATTCCTGCCATGGAATTTAATTCCTGAGTTTTGGTCAATAGCAGCTTGATTTTCCTCTCCAAGACAATGTTGAGGCTTGTCAGGAGTATGACAATTTAATCAGCCTGTAGAATCTTGTGAAATGGACTTCACTTGGGAGTGACATCTGGCAACAGCCTCAGGTTTTGGCACCATTAAACCTTAATCCTGAGCTATTCCTAAAGCTGGCCTTTCCACTTGAGCCTGAAACCAGCCTGGCTCTGACCTGAGCCCGGCTGGCCCTCTCTGAAGGATATTGGCCCACCCTCACTCTCCTTCCCCTGCCGGGGCTCAGAGGAACCTTTGTCCCTCCGTGGGAAAGACTGATGTGATTTTGCTGAGCTTTTTATGTCCTGCTGAATTCTTTTACGGGGAATGGGGGAAGGGGAAAATCTCCTTCCTTCCTATTTTTTGTTACCAGTAGCAAAAGTTGATCTACCTTTGTTCTCCACCTGCCACATGTCCTCCTACTCTTTTCCTTTACCTGTCTCTGGGGACCATGGTTGGCAGCTGGCCAAGCCACCAGTCTTTTGTTGGTGGTTGTTTCAGCCTGGGCTGAGCAGGACAAACACCATTGCTAGTTAACAGCTTAGTCTTAATTGCTGTGACTATTGTACCATTCTGTAAAACAGCCAGAGAGACCTGTTCATGCAGCCCATACATTGTTAAATAGATGTGTGTTTTCCTTCTGTTTCCTTTTGTAAAATTCCACGCTGATGTGGGTAATACAATCATTGAAGTAGACTAGACTCATAGCTTTAAAATACTGGTTTGGGGGAAAAACTACAGCTTTCATTCACCCCAGGAGGAAAGAAAGGGATTTCATATGAACAGTGAAGCTTATGGGAACTGTCTGTCTCATTTATGGAATTCTGTGAATGTATTTTATATTGTTTTATACAGTGTTTTAACAAGCCTGGAAAATGTTGCTGGAATTAAAGGAAAGCATGGACTCTGTCTGCAGGGAAAAGAACAAGGACATTAAGAGTTGAACACTCAGTTTTCAAGAATAACTAAATCACACCTTGGGGCATTCTGGGTCACACAGCTTGGGAAACACTTTCTGAAGGGCTTGGTTTCAACTCATTTTGTCAGGCCTGTAGGCTTCAGTCAGTATCAGAGCTGGAGGGAATGGCTTGGGTCTGACTTAAAAGTAGGCTGATATACTGAGAGGAATATCCTGGACAACGGAGAAGCATTCTCTGTTTCAGATTGTGCCAGTGCTGCTGCATATTTCTGCTGAGAATTGAAACTCCACCCAATTCTTTTCCTGAGGGGTTTAAGGTTTGTGATTGTGTGTCCTTGGCACTGTCCTAATGGCATCAAATAAAATCTGGTGCAGATCCATGTTTTTGATATATGATGGTAATAGGAGAGATCCACCTGCCAATATTCTAATCTCACACAACAGTACCTCTGCTTTTTGAGATAATTTGAATTTATTGTGTAACCTACAGTAAAGCTGTTCTTTGCCACAGCAAAAATGGGAGACCTAGAAATGGAGGTAATGGGGGGAAATGAGTAATTTTACATCTATTGTACATCTATTCTCTGAAAGAGTCCTCTGTTAGGATGAAGGGAAATATTTGCTCAACTATCTGCTGAGGTAAAGTAGCAAAGGTAATTTGTGTTCCTAAATGGTTAATGGTGACTTAAAAATACCCGTATTGACAGGAACTGCAGGATAATGTCATTGGAACTTCTTGTTTTTTTAATACACCTTAAGAAATTAAACAAAGCAAATGCATTTGGTAGCGCCCTCAGGAAAAGTCCAGTCACTTCCTGACCAGTAATCTGCCTGGGAGCAGCAGATACATTCTCATTGTTTGCCATTTCCAGTTTCCAGTAATGGGAACGATTACTTGATCCAGCCAGTTTCTGCTGAAGATCTGGGAAAACGTACACATTTTAATGGCAAATTTTTATTGGTTTCCTTAAAACAACAAGGGAAAAAGACAACGTGGTTTTGGTACCTGGAGGCATCACCTCTGATAATGACTATTGTTTTATTTTGGAATTAAAGTGTCTGTTCTTCAGGAACGAGATGTATCTTGCTCTTCTGGTGATTTTCTTGCAGTGTAAGTTTGATAACTAAATCTCTGGGTGGGTGGGTACATGTGTTTCTGGTTTGTCTGGGGTTGGTTGAGGCTTTTTACAGTTTTGCATTACTGTCTCAGTCTGTAAGCTTTGAAAATAATATTTCTTCTCTTTTTTTTTTTTTTTCCCCAGGTTCAGAACTTTATGCTCAGAGGAAAGGTAGGGAATGGTAGTGTTTTTGTTGTTTTGTTGGTGTTTTTTATGTACAAATGTAATATAACTGATTTAACTAATTCCTCTGTTGTGAGTATGCATCCATAACAGAGTTTATTTGAGTTTGCTGTACAATAGCTCAGTATGAAATTTGGCTATATATTAAAAAAAAAAAGGGTTTACTTGCTGGTGTTTCTTGGTATAGTGTTTAAATCAGAGATGTGCTGCTCATACCTTAATAAAGGTTTTGGTGAAATCTTTCTTAGAGTAATTTGCTTCACTGAGCCACAAAAGAGGTAGGAGAGAAAATTAGCATTTTGTTTTGGTATGTAAAAATACCTCACATGCCCACAAGGAAGGAGGGAGGATAAAATTATAGAATCTAAGTTAAGGGCACTGTCTCCTGGTCTTGCAAGAGAATTGATCATGTCTGAGCAGAGTACAGAAATTGTGTTCTGAGAGGAACACGTTTACCTTTTATCTTACCATCCTGCTGGCTCCCAGCACATACATTCTGCATGCTTCCTTTTTTCCATCACCTGGGAGAAATGTTTGCTCCTTGCTGTCATGTGGTCTCTTGACATGTAAAGAAATTCAGTTTTTCACTGATTTTATGCCCAGGACTCTCTCTAGCAAGGACACATTATAAATAGCTGGGAAGTGTGCAGGACAAGGGACTTCTCTAGATGCAGGAAAGTTATTCTATTTGCATAGCAATTTCTAGTACAAATCTTGACCAAAATGGGCACAGCCCAGCTGTGTAAGTTGTAAAGGAAGAGAAAGTGAATGAAATAATACATCTTTCTCTATACTTGTTCCTCAAGATGTGAGAATATAAATACCAATTATACCAGGAGTCTAACAGTTGTAACATTTAAACTACAAATTCTTTTTCTTGCTGTGGTTATAAAAACAGAATATATTTCTATGCACATACATTTCTATACACATATAAATATTTATATAAACACTACCATGAACTTTATTTCCAAAACCACTTATCAATTTAAATGATAATATTCGTATCAAATGAAATGTAAATTTTTAAATTAATTTTTTAAGTTAAGTGTAGCAGCTTGAGATAACTGTGTTATGTTGGACTAATTTAAAATAAATATAACTTTTTCTTTTTTATTTTCTATCAAGTTTTTACTTTCAACGGAGTTGAAATCAGGGTTCAACCATCTCTCAAAGTGAACAATGGAGCTCCAATGTCAATCATCTGCCACGCTGATATTAGCAAAAGCACTAATTTCCAGCTGAAGCATAATTTTACAATTTTTAAGGATGGGAAGCTTGTGTTTACGACCGTATCAGACAAAGAAGATGCGCGGTATGAAATACCTGTGGCCAAATCTGCAGATACAGGAGACTATGAATGTACTGTGAAAGCAGATGGAAAGTTGGGTTTCAGTAACTCCGTCGATGTTTGGGTAGTAGGTGAGTGTTCTGTCAGACATGGCAGATGAGATACAGAGAAAGAACAACCTTACAGGGAAAGAATTATAGTCAGTGCTAAACAGGGTATCTTGCAAAGTGTGTTTTATCTTTGACATCACAGTTCTTGATGAGATTTTGGTACTAATCCCCCATGTTAAGGCACAGAAATGAACTCAGAATCCCAAGGCTCCAGGACAGATCAGTGCTAGTCAGGAAAACAGTCTGTGCCACCATCCCCACTACCCTGAGCCTCTGTTCCCTAGACTAGAGAAAGAATTATTTGTGAAATAACCATGACGAGGGGTGGGCAGATTCCTGGAAATGCTGGAAATAACGTACAGGGATGCTCAGGGTGTGAGAGCCATCACCAAAGCCAGCATCAGCCATAGGCCACTTTTGTAGACAATGTTGTATCAGTCTTGTTCTTTCATGTCTTATGAGAACAGAGGCCACCTCCATCAGTACACTTTCTAGGCGTGTTCTTGACTGCAGGTGACATTTTCCCCTTGGAAAAGCATCTTGGAAAGAATTTGTCAGCACTGAGTAGTTACCGCATCATCTTTTGGTTCTTGCAAACTATTTGCATCTGTTAATCAGTATAAATCATTCCCACAGTCATCAGAGATGCTGTTTATTTCAGGATTATGCAAAGTTCTGTTTCTTTTCTTGTTTTCTGTTGTAAGGAATGACCAAGCCAATCCTGATTGCTGACAAAAAAGAAGTTTTAGAGGGTGAAGTTGTGAAACTACGTTGTGAGCTGCCAGAAGAAGTCCCTCCTTTAGTGTTCTTTTTCCGGAAGATAAAGACAAATTCAGAACCTAAAGAAAAACGCGTACCTGAACAAAACCAAAATTTTTCTGAAGTGGAATATTATGTTGAAGAGGGAGATAATATTTTACAATTTGATTGCTTTGGCAAGAGACAAGTAAGATCTGGATGGGAAACCTCACAACACAGCAACCAAACACTTGTTACAGTCAAAGGTAAGTTGCTTAACTTTTCTTTTTACATTTTTTTGCTTGCTATAGATAAAAATTGGGTCACATATTTATATGTATATCTATCTATCTGTATGTTTATATGTATTCTCTTGCAGAACCATTTGTAAAGCCCACTCTGATCACCAAGCCCTCCAGTAATGTTACAGAAGGAGACCAAATAGAATTTCAATGCTGGACTGTGGTAGCTCAAATTCGTGACATTGAAATCATCTTCCAGAAAAACAGAACAATACTGAACAGTGTACGAGACAAGAAATTTCTGAATTACTCTAGAGTAGCTACTCAAGAGGACAGTGGTGAATACCTGTGCAAGGTGGAGCAAGGAACAGTGTCTAAAACCACCAAACTGAATGTCTTTGTGTCAGGTAAAACCTCTGTTCATCTAAGATTTTACTCAAAGCATTGATATTTAAATTTAAACTTGGCAGAACTCAGGATCCAAGTGTAACCTCCAGATCCAAGTGTAAATTTGCTGTAAGTTAAAGGCTAGTTAGATTTTAGTTTCTGATTTTTGCCCACCTGTACCTCCCAACTAAAATAATATCCTCAACCAACCTGTGAAAAGTGGTTTCAAACAATTGCTAGGTTTGTTCTCCCCAAAAGTACAATAATATTGAAATAAAACTATTGTTTTGTTCCCAAATCATAAACTATCAGTATGTCCTTCATTCTGTATACTTTGACATAAGTAGTCATATTCTTCCAGGCTCACTTGGAATGAATCAGCTCTCTTTTTATCTTGCAGAATTATTCCCCAAGCCAACGCTGTCTGCTTCTAGGACTAAGTTGGATGAAAGTCAAGATTTAAGTTTGCGTTGCAGCATTAATGGTTTTCGGAGAGCCAACTTCTCTATAGTACGGAAAAGTTCCAGTAGAGACATCCTGTTGAAAAATTCTAGAGAGTTAGAAATTAAAGTTAATGTGAATGATACTGGAACTTACACCTGCAAAGCTGAAGTAAAAGGAATAGTCAAGGAGAGCAAACCTGTAAGGATAAATGTTTATGGTGAGTTGATACAGAGGCTTAGAACCACCAGGGTGGGGGGAGGATCTAAACTAGAAGCTTATAAATAAGGACATCTGTTTACAGAATCAGTCTCTAGTCCATGAACTAGCAGGGTGTCTGTTAGTTCTTACAACATGAATTTCTGTGGGATGTGCTTTAGCTGCAGAGGATTTGGTGTATGGTGATATAATGAAGTCATACTTTCCAGGGCTGGGCCTCGGAGAAGGGAGTTGGAATGGCTTCCTGCTTGTCCCTAAGTTCTGCTAGGGACCAGATAAACTCTCAATCATTACTATTTGCAGAAGCCAGAATGTTCTGCAAAACTTTCACTTTGATCTGAAGCTCTGTCAGTATCTGCCTTGAAACCCTGGAAATGGGAAATTTCTTGGGAAATCTCTTGGAAACTTCTGCCCCTGACCCTCCAGGCAGAAAGCCAGGAGAGCCAGAGGTCCGTCATCTTGTTGGCTCTACTCTAGAAAAGTCAAGGGTTCATTGCTATAAACACAGCCCCCTCACCAGCTCACCAACTGTGAATACTCCAGTTCCACTCCCTCTCATGGAACAAGCACAGTGGTTCTCCTGAGTGTCAAAGGGATGAACTGGATTGTTCACTGTGCTGCTGGAACAGGGCCCTGAGAAGGAGCTGTGCGATCCCTCTCAGGTCATACATGGAGCAGACTTGTTCCTTGGGTCAGAGCTACTTTTGGAGTTTGGATGATCCACAGTTGTGTCACTGATCCTTTCCTTGTTTTTGCTTCATATTGTCCCTGTACGCTGCTTTATTCAAAGTCACATAAGTTCTATTACCTATGCTATTGGTTTGTTCAAGTCCCCCATTTCCATTCTATCAATGAGGAAGAGCTTCCCAATACAGACTGTATGTGCAAACTACCTCAATATTGTATATTTATGTTTTCTACAAAATAATGTTGTGTCTTTTGACCTTATGCAGTGTAATTTGCAACAATTGTTTTTTATTCACCTTTTAGCTCCAGTCTCCAAGCCAACTCTTTCCGTTGTCAGTGGTTCACCGGAGGTGGTATTAGGGAAGCCTCTACAATTAATTTGTCATTCAGTGATGGGAACACCACCAATAACATTCACATTCTACAAAGGGGATGACATCAAGAAAAATGTAACTAATGACACATATGCTACATTCTTGGATGAAGATATTGGGCTAAATGACAATAGAGGATACAAATGTGATGCTAGAAACAATCACTCCAGTGGTGTCAAAACCAGCAATGTTCTAAATGTCACAGTGATAGGTAAGTCTGTTTAATTCTTCTTCTTGTCTAATGTCATATTTAGAGTTTTGAAACTGTAGCAGCAAATGGTGGACTAAGCAAAATAGATGTGAAATGTTTACAAGTTCTTGCTCACTTGATTTAAAATAGTTGCCTATCACAGCACAGTAGTCCAGGACCAGAGCAGAAGTCAGTTCTTGATCTTTGAAAAAGGAGAGGTAATTTCTCTCTACCAAGGAGTTTTCAGTTTTGCATGCTGGTTTAAGCCAAATTGTGCTGGTCTTAATAAGATAAACTTGTGGTCAATAGGCTGTTTTACTTTGGAGTTTTGACACCGAGTTGTGTATGACTAGAACAGATAAATCCAGAATTGTTGCATTTCTTCTGAGTCAGTTGGATTATTGCACATTCTCCACTTGCTGAGCTCCCAAACAGGGCTTTTAATACAGTATTTGCATTCACTCGGACTACAGCACCTTAGGACTCACCTTAAATCCATCAGTTCCACTGTTTACTAACAGTAGAGAGAAGCTGAATGATAAAACTCTGAACAGTTTTTTCCAGGGAGATTTAAAGTCAAGGTATTTTGAAATAACAAGGTCCAAATAAACAAACACAAAGCATAATCTTAGTCCATTAACAAATGGGTATTTCTTTGCTGGAATTGGTGTATCCCAGCTGTCAGAGCTGTGGTTTGGCATATATTGTGACACTGTCGAAGAGAAGGTCATTTTCTGGAGCCTGGTGAGACAGGCACCAAAAGTTCATAGATAATAGAACTTATGTGACTTAGAATTCTCTGTATTCTGTCCTTTCTGTCTGTACCAGATCTGGAAAAGGACTTATGTTTTCCAGAGCAATTCTCTCAGTCAGGGCCTCAGTCGTAGTAACCCGTGTCTTATATCTAAGTCTGCTTCCTCATACAAATACAGCTCTGATGACCAGCATCTTTTCATAACAAATCTGATTTCCTTCCTCTGTCTCTGTACCAGTGTTGCCTTAATGATTCCTTCTTTACATCTGTCTTGCATTATCCATAGCCCTTCCCCAAACACATTTATAATATTTCCAGAGAATTTTTCTTTGGGAATTTTAGGAAAACATGCTTCATACCCCAAACATTTTGCAAAGCTGCTGACATTCTACATGTCTTGCATCACACAATGTGTGTTCATTTTCTCCCCCTGTAATTACAAAGGCTGAAGCTCATCTGCTCCTAGGCTAGCTCTGTTTATGCTCATATGCTTCATTTGTAAACCAGCAGACTTAAAAACTATGGTTTGGCTGTGCATATTCTTACAACGTGTTCAAATGCAAACTAACTTCTCTCCTTGTGTTTGCCATTCAACCATTGAAATTTGGGATTTGCTTTTGCCTCTGGAGAACTCGTTCCATTATCTCCTGATGCCCTCCATTGTATATAAAAACTTACAAGAATACCCTTACGACAGAGTTAGCATAAAACAGCATAACTCAACATAACTATGACAGCAGAACTACACAAATTGCACCATAATTATTTACACAATGGAACTGCTGAATGTATTATTTCTGGGAATTAAATCATTTGTAGGCTGGGGCCAGAGGGGCATCCAAAGGATTTTAAGGAAAGAGACTGACTGACCTATGTGGAATGGATATAATTTCTTCGTGTGTCTGCTTTGTTTCTTTATTGTGCTCTCTCTATTTCTGTGTGTATAAAAATATTTACTAGAGGATGCTGTCTGGCAGAGACTGTTCAGAAAGATTAATAGTGTGCATTCAGTCTCTGTTTAACTAAGCATTAAAGCAAGCATTTCTACAATACAATATTTTGTCATCAAAGTTATTTCTAATAGTGCTAATATTTGCTTTCTTTGTGCCTTCCTCTGTAGTACCAATCAGGGATGCCAGTTTGGGCAGCGTTCCGTATGGAGAAGTAGAAGTTGGCAGTGATACTGCTTTCCTCTGCTCTGTGAAAGAAGGATCTTGGCCAATTGACTTCAAGTTTTTTAAAAAAACTGATCATGAAGTTCTTCTACATGAAGTAAGGGAATATTCAGACAGAACCATATGGCACAAGAGAACAATGAAGAGGAAGGACACAGGGACCTATTACTGCATGGCTTCGAACCGAGCCAGCGTGGACGTGAGGAGCCGTCCAATAACCATCAGTGGTGAGCTCATTAATGATAAGCTGCCTATTCTGTCACCTTCATAGGCGAGGGCATCTGATTTGAGATGTTCCTAAGTGTAACTCCCTTACTGGAATGGTTAATACCACCTTCCTGGTGGTTTTTGTTCCACCGCTGTCAGAAGTTAAACAGAGAGATGTCCTTATAAACAGAGATTGTCCAGCTTACATAGAAAAAATTAGGGGATACCCAAAAGGCAAAGGAGCGAGATGCAAACTAAAACCAAATAGCTGATGTACTTAGCTTTTGGTCACAAAGGAGAGGCTCACTTGAGAACTTGCCAAGCAAGTCTCTTCCAAGATCTTCCCCAGTGTGTAAGAAGGTTGATATGTAGTAAAATGAAAGGTCAGGAACTGCAGAATTTGGTAGTGTTGACCTATCACTGTAACTAGTCTCTTAAACATGTTTTTCTTATTTGCAGTCATCTTAGCAGCTTGGCAGAAAGGAGTCATTGCTGCATTTGTCCTTACAGCCATGGCAGGAGTGGGAGCAGTCGCTTTATGGTGGTTTTTGCGTAAGAAGAAAAAGGGTAATGAATGGTTCCCTTCTCTTTGTTTGGGGACAAATGTATTACAGTTAAACTTGCATTTGTCTCAGCAGCAAAGGCTTGTGGGGGTGAGGCTTCAGAGATGACTAAACACAATTAAAAGAATCTGCTTAGAAATGCCAGGTGACCCAAATTAGGCTGCAAATGTGCTGAAGCTTTCCAACATATTGAGCAAAACATATAACTAATAGTGCTGGGCAGGCAATAGGGAAGCAAAGGTTATCAAATATAGGCCAGAATTACACTGTTCCCATGCAGTCCCAGGTCTGAAATTCAGCCCCAGGCAATGTAGAGGCAGACTGGACTTGAGGAGGTTTCTGATCTCTTATAAAGCTATAACAATTTGATTTGGGGTCTCAACTCAGGTGTAACTGAGCTTCTTCTCTAGTCCTCATGAAGCAAATTTAGATTATTAGTTTATGGGATTAGGTTTTTTTCTTCCACTCTGTAATACAATTTCATTTAGGGATTTGTTTTTTATCATTAAGGTATATTTTAGATCTAGTTATTTCAGAAAATAAGTAAATCTGATTTATCTTGTGATATGCTGTACATGGCAAATTATTTGGGAAAATTTGGAGCATTTGGATGTCCCAGATTGCTTAAGTTGACTAGATTAAGATCTGGGGTTCTCTGTGAAAGAGAGATTTAAGGGACCTCAGAGATAAACAGAATATAAGATGTGAGATAATTAATTTTGTGATAGCCAGGAGAAATTATTCTGACAGGAGCAATCGCCATATTTTTGTTTTTCATTTTTACTTTTAAATTCTTTACTTGTACAATCTATTAATAGATGTTTTTGTTTCTCTCTGTCAAGCTAAAGGACCATCCATGGAGATGTCTGGGTAAGATGCCTTCCTGTCTGGGTTTCGGCTGGGATAGAGTTAATTTTCTTCTTAGTAGCTGGTACAGTGCTATGTTTTGTATTTAGTGTGAGGATAACGTTGATAACACTGCTGTTTTAGTTAAGTAGTGCTTACACTAAGTCAAGGACTTTTCAGTTTCCCACGCTCTGCCAGTGAGCAGGGGCACAAGAAGCCAGGCAGGATCGTGGCCAGGACAGTTGGCCCAGACTGTCCAAGGGATCTTCCACAACACAGAGTGTCATTCCCAGTAGAGAAACTGCAGGGAATTGTCTGGGAGGCACTGGTCAGTGCTCAGGGCTGGGCTGGGCATCAGTCAGCGGGTGCTGAGCAATTGTATTGAGCATCACTTGTTTTTCTGGAGTTTTGCTCCTCTCTCTCTCTCCTTCTATTATAATTATTATTATTATTTCTATTATTATATTTTACTTTATTTCAATCATTAAACTGTTCTTATCTCAACTGTTCTTACCTGGGTTTTACCTTTTTCCAGTCCTTCTCCTCGTCCCACTGGGAGTGGGGTGGATGAGGGAGGGTGCTTAGTTACCAGCTGGGGTTAAACAACAACAGCCCTTTTTGGCACCCAACGTGGGACTCGACGTTAACAAGCGATCTGACCAGTGCATGTTGAAACAAAGTTTGTTACAAGCATTCCTTGTGGTTTAATAGCCACTGGTCACGATGTTGATTTGTTTGCACTCAGAGCTGTGCTTTCCAACACCGTGCTTTGCACTACTGCTCCCTGGTGTGTTTGCTGCCTTCGGGACAGGGCTGAGGGCATTGTTCTAACTCACCTGGTCGGGTCTCAGCGCTGCCATCACCTGTGCGTGGGGAGACACCTGTTGGGAATTACTCACAATTACATCTTTTACCCGATTCCTCGGATAACTGGCCTATGGAGGAGAGACATCTTCCACAGCCTCCCTTTCTTCTCCAGCCTAATTATCAGAGCATTTGAGAAATCAGAAAATTTTGAATACACTTGATATGTTGGAACCAGCAAGTGGCTGAACATGGTTCAGCTCTTGTTTAGGGTCAAAAAATTATTTGCAGCTACTCCAACCCCCAGGACAGACACAGTGGGCACTCAAACTCCAGTGACAGGCACTGTGGCTACTCAAACCCTGGCAGCAAGCAATGTGATTACTCACCCCAGGGGTGGGTGATGCAGCTGAACCAGAGGACCAACCCCTGTCTGTAGCAGTTGCCCCTCAAAAAACTAAGAAATGCACAGGAAAGAAGGCTTGTTTAGTAAAGGACAAAGCAGGGTCATAACAAGAACAGGAGGAAGAGGCAGAACAAGAGGCACTTGATCCCTATCCCTGAGTGAGCTGCAGGATATGCAAAAGGATTTCAGCCATCATCCAGGTGAGCATGTTATCACCTGGCTGCTCTGATGCTGGGATAATGGGGCTGGTAGAGTGGAATTAGAGGGTAGGGAAGCCAAGCAGCTGTGATCATTTTCTAGGGATGGGTGAATTGGCAAGGTGATTGAAAGTAACACGAGTCCTCAGCCTCTGGAGGCAGCTCTTGTCAAGGAAAGGTATTTCTTCAAAAAAGATGTTCTGTTTCATTCAGGCAAGTACAGGAGGGAATTAGCTATGCTTAGAGGTAGATAATTTATTATGATCCAAACAATACACGGTCACTCACAGATCCAGATGAAGTCTAATATGCTCAAACCATGCATCAGATACATGTACACCAGTGCACCCTCATTGTACACCAACTCACCAGCAGTGTTGTCTGGAGGAATAAAGAGGCACCAGTGGTGGAGGCAGTGGCTCCCCAGCTCTAGCAGTACAAAGAAAAATCTCTTGCTCCCTTGTTCCTGCTGTGGAGAAACTGGTTGAGCAACTCAAAGAGGATATAGATTCTACTCTCCACATGCATGGTCTGGAATCTCAGCTGGTAACAGAAAGTGTCGTTTTGTCAAGGGAGGATATTGAGGGTACACACCAGGGGAGATCCTGTTTTTTCTGCGGGCCCACAGAGATAACATAAGGAAAGGGATGGAAATTCTACCTCAACCCTACATGAATTGCAAGGAAAAATAATCACGAGAGGGGGTTCTTCCAGGAAAGTTGTCACTGCAGTCTGCAGTGGGCAGTTCCTCAGGCAGAGTGGAAGGGCTGATCTTACTCCTGATCCTAAGGAAAGGAATTCTACTCATTTCCACAAGAAGTGAATTGGAGAAACCCATGACCAAGACTAGAGAGGCTCTGCCTCCAGCCATGTGGAAGAGAGGGACAGCCTTGTTTACTGGACTGTGTGGCTCACGTGGCCCATAACGTCAGCGCCCCAGGAGAATAAGGCTGTAGCAGATACGGGTGCACAGTGTACCCTGATGTAATCAGGCTGTGAAGGGGAAGAACCCATTTGTGTTTCTGGAGGGGAATTCCAAGAGCTGACTGCTAGAGGCTGAAATCAGCCTGACTGGGAATGTATGGCAGAAGCCCCCACTGGGACTGGCCCAGAGGTTCTATGGGCATAGACTATCTCAGGAGTGGATATTTCAAGGACCCAGAAGAATCCTAAAGGCCTTTCAGTATAGCAACCTTGGAGATGGAGGAAATGAAGCAGCTGCCTGTTCCCACCTCTTGGAAACCCTTCTGTTGTGGGGTTGCTGAAGGCTGAATAAGGCAGGTGCTGGCTGCTGTCACAGCACAGCCCCGGCGGCAAAACCGCGCCGAGCCTGGGACTGCGGGAGGTGCTGATCGCTGCTCAGGGCATCCCTTGTTTTCCTTGAGGTTTCTGTCTCTCTCTCTATCTCCTTTTCATTGCTATAATTATTATTTTTAACTTTATTTGAATTAATAAACTGTTCTTATCTGAATCCATGGGGTTTATCTTTTCCCAATCCTCCTCCCCATCACTCCGTGGCAGGGAAGGGGAATAAGCGAGTGGCTGTGTGATATTTAGCTGCCATCTGGGGTTAAACCACAACACCTGCTTTATGATAGTGGTGCAATATTTCTGTGTATAAAGGGCTGTAAGTCTTGCTTCATATCTATACAGCTTGTTACAGTGCACACCTGCAGACAATAGATGGTTGTGCTTCATGTACCACCTGCTAACACAACAACAGGATGAGGAAATACTCTAAAAATAGAAAAAATAGGCCAGCTAAGTGAAATACAAGAATGTCAGGTCTGTATTTGAATGCATTTAAATATGGCGTAAAATTGAAAATACAGAGGTCTTAAAGAAGAATAATGCCATAGGGAACATTTTTTACCTTAAAGTTTCCTTGTGCTTCTCCTAAAGCAAAGGCAAAATTTTCATTAGTTTCAGTAGTTAAGAATATGTGGTAGTCAGCATAGACAGTGACTGATCTTTGCACAGAATCATGTTGTTGGTTTTATTGACTAGTTTTGGATAATTACATCAAATTTTATTGGTTTGTTTTTCAGTTCTGCCTTGGCTCCAAACTTGACAAGCGAAAAGCTACCAAGACAGCCCAGTGATGGAAACTACTATTCAGGTAGGATATTTGGCTGTGAGACTGTTAGTAAGCTGGTTTAATCAAATGTTTATTTAAAGTTTTGGACTTCATAGTTATTGTTTGGCTGGGGCCCAATATTTTGGGAATACAGAGGGATACCAATAACATTGTCCAAGGTATCTTCTCTCATTTTGTCTTTGTACAGTTTTTATGAGCACGTCTTACACAGATTGGTTTTTAAGTCTGCTCAGACACTTCTCCCAGGCAATCAATTGGCAATATCACAGACGGAGAAATCATGGTAAAGGAAAATTACTTTCTGCTTTTGACACAGCTGCAAAAAAATTATTTCAGAGGAGGAAATTTGAGCTGTGGCTCATGGTCCTGTGATGTGGCCATTCTAGAGATGTTAACTTGCCTGAGCACCTTTCATTGCAGGATCTCCGTGCACTTGACAAGGACAGGTGGACATGATGTTTAGAGCACCTGACATAGACAAAGTTGCCCCTTGGGTGTTTGTTAGCTGATTATTTAAAAAGCCACATTCTTCCCACCTGAATGTCTTAGGTGGGAATCTAAAAGTAGAATGTGTTATATAGAAATACAGATAATGACAGGAGGAATTGCAGCTGTGTAACTCATTTCATTCATTACAATAGCTATTTTGTCATCTCAACTTTGGCTTTCTTATTTTAGGATCAGGTTATATTGAAGATAATGAAAACCACATGAAATCAACAGATGAGAGTAAAGGTAATTCCACACTTAAACAATAGATTTTTAAATTATTTTATAATTGAAAGTCTAAATGTTTTCTAATGGTAGTAGTGAAGTAGTACTGATAGGGCCTTCCCTTTTTTCCCATGTCCAAAATGACACTGATAGGACCCTTTTATCAACTGCAGTATGGAGTGTAATTAGTTGTGCTGGATCCCAGGCCATCTAATGATGGATGGTATAAAAATACAACTTAAACTCAAAATATTAAGTTCTAGATAACAAATATTCAGATTTGTTTAAAAACCAAGATTTTCTATAGTTTGCTGCTTCTTTTACTTCTCTGTCCTTTCTTCATTTCTCTGGATCTTGAAATATTTAAGAATTAAATCTAAAAATAACCTGCTATGAAATCTGAATAAAATAGTCTGCCAAATCAGTTCTGCAGGATTTCAGTCTGAATGATTGTTGTGTCTCCTTCCAGCTCTTACAGAAATGTGGTAGAAAACCATCCCCACCCTAAGAAAAATAGAGTAGAAAGCAACAGCTGTTTCTTGTGTCTGTTGTACCCAGGTAGCCAGCTCCTATCAGCCAGTGGTCTAAGTCAGATGTCTGATCATTGCTAGGCTTTCTGTGGGTATTGTGGCAGAGAAGCATTTTGAGGAGGAATGGGTTCCATTCTAAATGTTTTTTGGGGGTTTGGCAGCAGCTTAGGAGAAAAGTGCTGAAATGGTTAATTGGCAAAGCAGAAATTTGGAGAATGAGAGGTGATGAGGGAGGCCATGAAAGACATGAAGATGGCTTGAAATGTGAGGAAAGTGGAGAATGGGGAGTGTCCTGACATAGCAGCCACAGAAAATGAGAAAGTCATGGCAGGGAGCGAAAGGGAGGAGCAGTTGGAGCAGGAATATGGGAGAAGCTGTGGTAATTCCCTACTCCATTTTGTGCTATGCCACTTTTGAACGTGTTACATTGCAAGTAACAGTGTAAGGCACAATTCGCATGTCCCACAATTTCAGAAATCTGCCTTTAGTTGGTCTTCTGCCCTTCAGAGTGGGATGACCCTCAGGAATGGGCTGGCCTTACAACTTAGCAGAGTAACTCCCATCTGCCATCAGTAGGGCCTGGTCCTGCACCTATCAAAGTCAATTGGGATTTGTCCATTAATTTCAGTGGCAGCAGGATCAGGCCCACAGCTCAAACAAAGTGTGCAGTCCTACAAAGAAACATCTTCTTGATATTTTTGGGGCAGGACCTGACCTTGAGAGTGCTGAGGTGGATTACACTGAAGTTGAAGTCTCCACGCTTGATCCTCACAGAGGTAATAAACTGTCCAGCCTCTATGGTTTATGTTTGGGAGCAACTCTGGGGCTGTTTCTGCTCCCTGACACTGGCCTGGGATTGGCACCTGGGAATGCCAGGGTTGTGCTCTGTGTGCTGACAGTCTCCTGCCAGTAGTGCTCCTAAACCTGGCTGATGCTGAGGCTCCTGTGCTGCTGTTCTTGCAGTTCTTTCCCTGGGATCATTCCCATTTACAGGAGGTCTGTGTGGAGCAGGGCTCCCAGCTGGAGCTGAGGCTCTAAGCAGAAGGCAACCTGCTGTGAAATATCTATGTTAAAGAGACCAAATTCACTGAGAGCCACTTGAGGTTGCCACGGGGTAACAAGGTAATGAAGAGAACAGAAACCAGTAGAATTTTCTCCTCTGTAAAGGAACTGGTTGAAGGGTCAAAGCTGTAATTCAGTTGTGATAGAGAAGGGAGACCAGTGTTGATTTATTCTCAGTCTGGAGAGGCCTGGAGACCATCCTGGGTTTTGTGTAACCTTAAACAGAGAAATGAGGATATTGATACCCAGATAACTTTGTCCTCCTCCTTGCAGTAACCAGACCACAGAGCATGGGGCTGAGTTAAATGTCTGCAACCTTGAAGGGGAAATATCCATGGAAATTTATTCACCACCCAAATGCTCTCTTCAATCATTCTGTGTCATCTGGAGAACTCTGATGCCATTATGGCCTTGTGTTGAAAGGTGTTAAACCTTTCAGAAATTTGCAAAAAAGCTCCAAGTAGCTGAGAGTGAATAAACCTTGTAAGAGAAGTTTATGCTCTGCTTCTTTGCTTCAGCTGAACAAGGAGCAGACCGAGGAAGAAATGGATAAATTTCCTTCTTCCTGGTAGGAAGGACTAGTCACATTTTTTCAGAGACCAAAGACATGATTGTTTAGCTGGTTGCACAGATGTTTGGGCAAGAGTGCTCACTCTTCAAGCTTGGCAGCCAAGCACTCCCAGAACAGCCAGTCCTCCTTTCCTTTCTGTTTTCACTTCCTAGTGTCATTCATCACAGTCTTCCCTGTGTTTTAAGTAGACTGTTTACCCACCTCTGCTAAATTCTGCACTGAAGGACCAGAGTTGTTGTACTCTTCTTCAGAACAGGGCTAATAATTGTTCCAGCTGTTGCTGAGTGTGCACTACAATTTTTCAATGGTAGTATGCACACCACTGTACAATGGTGTAGAATAGTAAGATATGATAGTGCATTATTTAAATTTAAAACCCTATTAAATTCAAGATCAACATCTATAAAAACAGCATTTTCATCCATTCTTGATATATAATACTATTCCTGTGTATCAGACTAAGTAGTAAGATAGTGTCTATGCTCTGTAGACAGAACCCCATAAAAGCACAGAATAATGTTTACTATGGTGTGTAAATGAGATCAGATTATTTTAATTGAGTGCTGCCTCATGCTACAGACCTATGCATGGCACACAGAACACTGAGTTTGAGTGTACAGAGTGTGCTTGAGTGTACAGAGATATGAAGAGTTCCCTGATTGATTTCCTTTGTTGCCCCAGGGCACAGTGGAGTGCTTTGGTTATGGAAATGGAAACCACACTGAAACTATTTAATGTGTTCCTCTCTGAGAGCATCCTGAGGATGCTGCTTAAATAAAGGAGTTGTATGAAACCAAGTTATTTCTTGAGCTTTGCACTGCCTATCACAATGAAAACAGGATGAGATTTACTTGGGAAAAGAGAAGCAAAGCCAAGTTTCTTCATATTCCCTTGTAGTAATCATATACACCCACAGAGAGAATTTGGCCACAGGACTGCTACTGATACTTCTGCTACATTGGTGTTATTGTAAGGTTTTGTTTCCAGTCATAATATTCTTCCATGCCTGTCTGTGGGTATGACCAGCCCTTCCTAGGGAACAAAACTTTCAGATTATCACCTTGCTCCAAATCCCTTTTATGCCTCTTTTGATTCCTCCTACTTTCTGCATGAAGACGAAGCAAATCACATTTACCTTTTCTCTGGGCACACATGGCTCATCCAGCAGCTACACATAGAGTCTGATTTCTTCTGCCTTTTGAGGAACTGCATATGTCTTTGATCTCTCTGGCCTAACCTCAATTTAATATATCTTGCCAATCATTTATTCCTCCTGCCACTGTTGTCAATGTCAATACTAATGTTCTCAGGAGCAGGAGAATCATATTTTGTGTACTGTGAAAGGCTACTGCAATAAATGCTGCAGTATCTAAGCTGTAACAGTTGCTTTTATGTCACTTCTGGGAATTGGGATTGATTGAATGTCACTTCAAAACAAGTTGAAATTATTGTAGAAGGACGTACACCTTGTCTTTATCAGTAAAGAATTACTTACATTTGAAAATGCTGTTTTACCCTGTTTTTCAAGTCATGTCTGAGCTATCTGGTCATTTCTGGAATACTTCTTTCTGGAATACTTCTTTCTGGAATTGTTAAATTCAATATTCACCAAGTTTGCATACCTGACAAAAATATAGTTTTTGTCTTCTCTAAAGCTTGGTTGAGAAGAAAGTTGGCAAGGTGGTTTAGACCCTTCATTGTGAATCTGGGCAAAACCAAAAGCAGGGGTTAAAGTCAGATCAGGAAATATCCCTAAAGTGACAAGGCAGAAACTGCTAAGCACAGCTGAGTAAGAATGTTCTCCTTATTTTACTTTTATATCTGGTTAGTTATCTGCAGGGTGGCAGCATTATAAAATTAGTGGGAACAAAATGTCAAATCGTCCAAGTAATTTCTCCTGGCACATTTTTTCAGTGCTAAAACGACTTTTGGAAGATTGACAAAGGAAATAACATGGGCAGTGGCATTATATCACAATATAATGAAATGATTATGATAAAAAAATAAAAAAGCAAACTGAGGAAATGCCTCAAACCAAGTCTTTGCACAGAGTCAATAGGAGTAGGTTTAGGACTGTAACCTGTTAAAAATAGTCCTAAACAAAATGAGCTACCTTTTATTAAAATTCCAAGAGGATTAATTCTTACTTCACTGGAAACTGGATTGATCATTTAAGCAGTAGTCCATAAGCATTTGAAATATGCTTTGAGGTCTTCAAATTATTTTGCAAAGAAAGTTCATACGAAAGCTGCAAGTGAAAGTTTGAAAACTTGGGGAAGTGTAGCTGCTATTGTTTAAATCAATAGCAGTTCTGCAACTCCATTCTGATGCGTAGCTCACAGCATTTAAAGGATGCTGAATGGAATTTTTAAAAAAAAAATTAATTTAATTAGCTTTGGGGAATCAGAATTTGGTGCCAGAGACACTTTGGTTCTTCAGGGCAGTGCAGAACAGTAACAGTCCTGACTCTGAGTCTGCAAATCATTATGTCTGAATTCTTTACATGCTGGGGCTTTTTAATAGCTAAAGCACAGGATTCTCTATCCAGAAATATGAATTTCTTTCCTTTTTTTTTTTTTTTCCCCCAAAGAGGAAACAACAATTAAATTATTTTTTAAATTTAACCAGAAAAATGTAACTTGGTTTGTTGAAGGTGCACAGAAATTGGAGGTGATACTGGTAAAATTCTGAGGTTTTCTAAGAGACTCAGTTTAACTGAAATGAATGAGTGTTTCTCAGTGCTTTGAGATCCATGAAAGCAAACTCCTGTACCCTGCCATCTCAGACCTTTACAGCAAGTGAAGAAAGTGGTTTTAAATGCACAGTTCTGGAGCACTTTGATTGCCCAGGGATTTTTAAACTACATCCATACAATAAATCCAGGAGATTGTTCTAATCTCCTACTAGCCAGAAGTTTATGCTGACCACAGAGAAAATGATTCTTGTTATTTTCAGGCATTTAGACAAGGCTCTGTCCAAAAGGAGACCTCTCCCAGATAGCACTAAATGGAAGCTGTGCAGTGTGAAATCTGCAAGTATTCTTCTGAGACATTCCACAAAGCACAGCAATTTAATTTTTTTTTTGTGCCCTTAAGATTTAATCAGGCTAGTTGCCAAAAGGGTTTGTAGTTAGTCTTCCAAGTGATAGATCTCCTCAGGGCTAGGATCCCCAAATCCTTAGAACAAATTGAAGAAGCTCTTCAAAGAGATCCAGAGAAACTGTTCTCTAGTGGTAGATATCTCTGTGAAATTAAAGCAGTGTTGGTTCAAGTTCAGAAGAAGATTATTAGAATGTTGAAGTCGGATTTAGAAAGGGAAGCAGATTTTCATCATCATTTTTATATAGAAGGAGACATCCTTCTCTCAGACCCTTACAGGCTGTGTTTGGGGAGGGGGTTGTACTTGCTTTTTCACACAGACTCCACAGGCTCATTGCTGCTTATGTAGCTGCTTCTTCTGAAAGTAAAAAAGTGTGTTCTGTTTGTTTAAGGAGCTTTTCATAAGGCATTCAGGAAAAACAAACAAACAAACAAACAAAGAAAAAAATAAAAAGAAAATAAATTGATTCTGTGCCAATACATTTTCCAGCTCCAGAACAGAAGGGGACTGAAACAGTTTATAGTGAAATCAGAAAAACTAATAATGGTAAGTAAGCTAGTGAAAAATTAAACATTTTAAGGAAGCGTGTGTGTAGAGGTTAGAGATACATTTGTGACTGAATATTTTATAAGATAATATTTAGACTGAACATTTAGAATATAAGTGCCATAATAAAGAAGAGCTGCAAGTCACATAGGATAGGAACATACCTAAGTGCAGCTACAAAATCACAGGATAATTGTTAAATTGCATGACATCTTCATGGCTCCTCATAAATCCATTATATTAATATTTGTAACATCTACTTCATCAGCCCATTTGTGCTGGATCTGCTGAATATTTGGGCCATACATCTGGATCTGAATCTAGATCCCCGTTAGGGATCAGGATTCTATGTCCTGTTATTTCAAACTGCTCAAGAGAAACATTTGTCTCTTAATTGAGCATGTTTGTCACATTCTATAAAATATTCCGTTTGCATTGGGTGTAACTCCAGGAAATATCTATAAAGCCTCCAACAGCAGACTCTAAAAGCCTTTAAAGCAATATGATCATTTCAGTAGCTCCTCAAACACAGATGTGTGTGGGGGCAGTAGCAGCTTGCTGGCAATTACTGTCTATAAATGTTCTGCCACTAATGAGTTCAGAGACAGTGAAGGTTATTTCATCACAGTTTGTCAAAGTCTGAATCGGAAAGGATATCCTCTCCTCTCTTTGTGTTAGGAAGTCTAGATTTGTAAATATTAGGGCTGCAAACCGTTCACATTTTGTCCCCATTCAGGCTTTGTTGTGTGCTATTTTTAATTTTTGGTTGTTGTGCTTTTATTTTCTATTTTTTTTTATAAGGCATTTCCCACCTCTGACAGAATATTCTGTGTCTGGGGAATCTTTTATGTGAGGGTCTCCACGTACTTTAGAAAACATTACTTAATTTTCCCTTGTTAGGACCTACATGGCAATTTTTATCTCCATTTTACAGATAAAAATGACAGCTTTTACAGCTGAATAAACAGAGAGATTAGGTCATCTGTTTAAGGCAAAGTCTTTAGAGAGTGACAACAGTGGCAAAGGAATTTCAGAATCCTTGGTGCTGTGTCTGTGTGTTGTACTCATTTTTCACAGCCTTGCAGTGAAAATCAGAATATCTTTCACACTTAAGAGCATGGCCAGGCACTTCATGCAGGACCACCAAGCGAAAAAACATGGTTTATTTTAGGGCTGAGCCCCAAGGCTACAAATGTTCTGAAATGTTCTCCAATGAGTGTGAACTGGACCTGTAAAAAGCTGCAGAAGCTGCTGTATAACCTCACCTACTCTGCCCAGGTGTGAGGGTGACTATCACACCACTCACCAGCCCTGGTTTTGGCACAACAGAATGTGTTACGTACCAGAAGGATGTGAACTCCGGGTTGGTACAGCAGAGCTGAAATTCTAAGATCACTTAAGAGGCTGTAATATCATAATGTGGGAACTGCAGTAAAATGGGATACGATTGAAAGACTGGGCTGAATTAGCCAGAGGATCTGCAAACAGCCCTTAATCTAGCAGTCCACCTGCTCTTTTATGCTTAACGTTCTACAGCTTCAGTTATTCTTGGAAACACAGTACCAGTTTATTGTTTCAATCACGTCTGTTTTTCCTGACTGATTCACAGGAAAAGTGTTTCAATGAGATAAGCAGTACATCACCCAGCAATGCAGTGCTACCTTACAGTTAATGTAACACTACCTTGGATTTTTGATAGGTTGTGTGATTGTGAGGTGGTGAAGTATAAATGCAGTGGAGGATCCCTACGAAATATTCTGTCTACTTTGATTTATATTAATATAAGTGTATTGAATGCTGCCAATTGTGAAAGATGTTAAACATGACTAGTGGGTGCAGAAGTTGATTTACCATTCTATTCTTTGATATTTTTGAGCAAAAGCCCAAGAGTACAACCTACTTCAGGAAGGCAATGATTCAGCCAAAGTGTCCTTGGGGAGATCACATGAGTTTAGGAATTGGTGTCAGCTACACAATTTGACAGATTTAACCCCTAGGACCTATGTAACATTTTGTTTCTAAGTAAGTCTTGTGTTTTAATTAGAATTGAGTGCTTCATAAGCAATTTTGTTTTATGCAGGGGCATTCCAGAAATTGTCCATTTCTGTGCATTCCAGAAATTGTGTGCACTAGAGAGGGAGCTGAAGAACAGTCAGTAGTTGTTATGCCAGATGCAATTCTTTGTGACTGAGCTAAAACATTTTTCCTCTTCATTTTTCTGACAACTCCCATCACTGCTGTCCCCAGTAAGGCAGATGCCATAGCAAGAATCATCTTCAGTATTTTGAGTTCTATAGCTGTTGCTTGTTCTTATCCAAAATCTGCACCATGGATCCATAGTGCTGATAATGCTCTGAGCTTTCCCAAGCCCCAGGCTGCTGGCAGTGTGCTGAGCATCTGTCATTATTCCTTTTCTTTTTATTTTCCTGGTGCTGGCTATGTTATCTCCTGCTTCTACCATCTGAGTGCCTCCACCACACTGTGGATAAGACTCCCTATCCTCCCTGCTGTGCTGTTTTCCTCATTCTGAGTGCCGGGGCTCAGGAGGTGGTTTTACATTAGAGATGGACAGAAACAAACTGTCAAATGAACATTTCAAATCCCAGAAGACCTGCACATGGTTAACTACAGTTAACTCATTTGCAGTGGGAAAAGCAGGTAATTTGTGAAATTCAATTCTAGTCAGGTATGTTTTGATTGCAAGTCAAATAATGTCAGTCTCTGGCTGGCTGGATCTCCTCTGCTGTAATAAGAGTTTAAGGAGGATGCTGCTCACTTTGTCTCTGCATGCAACTGCGAGATAAGAAGTTGTCCTTGCATTGTTATTCAAAGATTAGTTTAATTCAGAAACATATTTAGTGTTCAGACTGTTCACCCAGGTACTCTTTTAAAGCCTTTTCTAGAGCAATGGGCTGCTACTTTAGTATTTTACATAAAATACCAAAAACATCAAGCCTCAACTTTAAATCAGACCTTACATCTAAGTGGCAGTTTGGGGAATGGTCACAGTTAGTGCCATTCAAGTCAATAACACCTTTGTGAAAAAGTCCTTCAGGCTCACCAGGATGAACTGATTTCCTTAAAATCCTGGTTTCTCTGGTTGCTCTGTGAAAAGGCCAGAGCATATTGTGAGTCAGGAATATCCAGCCCAGTCCCAAAGTTGCTACTTTTGGTTCAGAAAGAAGTGATACAGTCCAAAACTTAAGGCAAACAGGCAATTGTCTAAATGAAGAGACTGCCAGGAACGATGAAATGGCTGTGGCCCTGCTGCCCCCTTGCCTGTGCTGGTGTCCAGCAGTCCAGGCTGGCAGCTCTTCCTGCGGAAGGGTCAGGATGTGTCACACATGAGTTCAGCTGCCTGGGTGGAGGCCCTTTCAGGCATGATTTATTTCCATCACACCTTTCATCTTCCCAAGAGGCAGCAGGGGCAGGAAGCCCAAGCATCTCCTTGCTGGTTCTTTATCTCAGCTCCAGCCCTTCCCTCAGTGTTGACCCCAGTTCTTGGGGTAGCACAGTCCTGTTCGTGTTGCTGAGAACAGTTAGAGCCAACTGCAGCTCACAGATTTCCTCACGTTTTTCCAGGACACTTCCTGTGGAAGATGATGTTATTGATACATTCTTGCTCCTTCAGTGAACTCTGTCTTTGCTGTGTCAAACCCAAAGCTCCCAGAAGCCAGTGATAGGCCTTGCACTGATCTTATGTGCACTGGACTGAGTTCATTGTGGCTTATTGCAGGATAACAATTCCCAATTTCTTATTAGGAAGGTGGAAATCCAGCAAACAAAATGCAGAGCCAGCCTTTATGCTGCTAAGTCTGGAAAAATGAATTGGTCACTTGGAAGCAATTGTAGCAGTGAGACAGGAAATTCTAAGAGTCCTACAGCAACCAACAATGTACTATGGAAAAATAAATATATCCCAGTGGAAAGAGGCATGAGAAATCCCCATTGCATTCAGAGGTTTGGAACAAATCTATTTGAAATCAGCTCTAGCAATCAGGAAATCTGCTCAAATACTTTCCTGCTACTAAGCCTCAGGCTTAACACCTACATCTTAGCCAGAATTTCCCACTGAATCCTTTTCCAGCACAGAAAGAATTCACAGGGTCTGGGGAGTCGTATTGTTCACAACAGGGATTATGAGCACATGATAGTTATAGGCAGTCCAAACCCATGCAAATAACTTGTCCTCTCTCCAATATAAAAACTCTTTGGATCTTTAGGTTTCTAGACTAAGGCCTGGATCTGTGAGACCTTGATTCCAGAGCCAAATGCTTACAATAGCTTCAGCCAAAAGTCAGGCAAAGCCAGATGATTTCAGTAAGGCACAAATATGCAGGGAGCTTCTGACCTTGCTTGAACCTCCAATGCAGAGCTGGATTACGTGCATGGCCCAAGTCAGAGCTGTTCCCAAGCTGCCTGCCAAGATCCCCTGATGGAAGCTACTGCTCCAGTAAAGGCCTTGGCAGAATGCTGTGTGTGTCTGCAGCTCAGCACCTTTGGTTCATAGTCTGACATCTTGGCTTTCACCAGGGCTGGAGGTGGCTTGGGGGTGGATTGACAATTGCAGCTGTTTAGGCACCTATTCTCCTCTCCATAACCTCTAGCAACAAGAAATGGTAGAGCAGGTGGGGGTGACAGTGTCCTAAATTCCTGCTATATGTACTCCTTTGTAAAAACGTGTTCTTTGAATTTAAAATCCCATCAACTAGAAGCAATAGCAAGAGTTTAGATCCATCAGAAGTCCATAAAACCACCTACCTTTTTTAGACTTGGGAATATTTTAGAAATCACCAGTATCAGATGTTCAGCTCTGATTCCTTTCACAAAACACAGAGCTTCTGCAGAAGCTTGACTAATTTTTGTGTGTCTAGAATCCAGCATTTCTCAATTCCCATTTTTGGAAGTAAGGGAAAGCCAGGTGTTATGAAAAATCTCTCAGTTCTGCAGTAAAACTAGTAAAAAAGTAAAACCACCTCTTTTTTTCTTTTTTTTTTTTTAACAAAAATGAAATTAAAATATGTACATAGTAAAGAATCAGCAGAAGCGCTGTATCATTGTGCCTTTATTGAATTTAGTGTGCCAGCTACCTGCTGGCTGCCCTGAGAGGTACCTGGTAGAAACCACCCAGGCTTCCAGCAGCACTTCCCCTGCCATAGAGTGTGACATTTCCTGGCAGGGCTGTGACACTCAGCCAGAAAGCCCCAGTGCTCTGGATGTGGGTGACAGGTAACAAGGAGGCAGGATCGCTGTCACTGTGACCTCTGAGCTTTGGGTAGCCAACATCCCGTTGTTTGAAGTCTGGAATTTACACAAAATTTCTCATTTCCTCCTTCCTGTGAGAACAATACATTGTGACAGAGACTAAACGACAGCTTGTTAATGCCTCACTTCATAAACCTTATGTATGGTTTTGTCCACTTAAAGCCAAGCTTTGATGTAGCAATGGGTCAGCAGTGGTTTTGTTCAATTCTCTGGCTTTCAGGACACAAAAATGCTTTTGTGTGTGTTCCATGTAACTTCTTATTTTGTTTCCTAATGTCTAAACGTATGTGGATCAATCTTGCCAAACACTGAGATCAATTTTATACTGAAATTGAGTTCATGCACTGCTGTAAGGTGCTGTAGTCACCTCAGTTTTTAATCCTCTGCTTAGGCAAAAAGTTCTGGGTAGAAAACTCTGAATGTTTGGTGCCAGAGACCTTCACCTCTGTTCAGTTTCCTTGCTACTTCTGCTGGCTGACAGGGGAGTTTCTAAAAGACTTTTATTAAGGTCTAATAATGGTAATGGTACTCTGCACTGTCCTTCATTTAGTGATTTCAGGGAACTTGTAAGAATTTACATAAGTGTGCTGCATATGAAAGACTGATTTTTAAATTTGCTATTTTAAAAATGTATAATTAGAAAAAACATAGTTTCAGAAACTAACCCCCATTTATATAAAAAATACTAGAACATAAGATGAATTTCCTTCACACACCCTCTCTCCGGTGATTCTGATACACTTTCCAAGAGAATACCCTTCAAGATTCAGCACTTACTTTTGTCACATGTGAAATATCTCAACAGAACATACAGATGAGCACTTTTAACAAGACTTGAAGTCCTCTCCTACAACTGGAGTTACCTTGAGAGGGCAAAGAAATAAATTATGTCTTAGTATTTGAATGTATTCTGTGAAATTTCTGAATAGCTAAATCCACTTTTTTTGAAAAAAGCCTATGATCCAATTTAAAGTTCACTGACCCTAAAAGGAAAGAACTTGCTGGCCCTCATGTTTTTCATTGGGAACAAGCAACTTTTTGTTAATAAAATGTCAGGTGTCTTTGCAAGATGCAATTTTTGCCCTGAGTATTATATCTTCTACTGGATTTCTGCAATACATTACTTTCCTGACAAGGAATTGGATTAGGAAGTAAAATGCTGATGAGGACTTGCCTCTAAAAGGAAGACTCTCTTGTCCAGTAACAGATTGTGCCCTCAGGAGAGACTTCTGCTCCAGCACATGATCAGCAAAGCTGCCAAACAGGTCCTGTTCAATGTGGGCTTTGAAATGTCTGGTCTCAACCCTGTACTTGGATTAAACTAGAACTTGGATACTCCTTAAAGCCCAGAGCTTTAACCTTAGATGTAGGTAGGAACTTTACATCATTGCAAAGTGAACAAAAAGGTTGAAGTACCTACGCCTGTATTTTCTGGAACATAAAACTGGTCACTCTGCAATGTGCCATTTGATAATTTTTACATTGTATTTTATTTTGCAGATTCTATGGAAAACAGGCATTCTGTAAGTATACATTTTATGCAAGCAGTTAAATACAGTGACATGGGTTGAGATGATTGTGCATCTGGTGAGATGGTGTTCAAGTGTTGATGTGGTTTACTTGTTGCTCAGGACCTTTGCAGGACACATATGGGGCCGTCCTTCTGTACATCTTTTTTAATGAATCAGGCTTTCAATCCTCTGTTTATAGAATGGTCAGTTTGAGGAGTCTGTGTAAGGGGCTGGAGTCTGGTGGTGCTGGTGCACAGATAATGATCTCCCAGGAGTTTGTGTCTGTGCCACAAGTGTTGGCAGGATGGCACAAGGTGAGGGGTGGCTGCAGAGGCATGGGAGATTGGCACATGAAAACTGCTCACCTGGTAAATGCATGACTGGGGACAGAGCTACTGTTCCAGTCCCATCTGGCAGTCCCCAGGCTGTGCAGTGCCAGTGAATGTGCTTGGGATGTGCCTGTTCACACACACATCCTGTGATTGGAATGCCCAGAGAGGTGAGCTCCTTCCTAAGGCGTGAGCAGCTGAACCAAGCAGGGATGGTGATCAGCCCAACTTGCACAAGTCCCTTCTATTCCCTGCCTGTGGCTGTTTCCTCCTGGGTTTGTTTTCATCCACTGGTAGAGCAGGTGGGGTGACTCCAAGGGCTGGCAGTAAACTGAGACCTTGTAAGAAATTTTGAAGGCAAACAGTTTGTATTGCAGAGTACAAAGCTGGGTCATAGCTGGGTCACAGCTGTGCTGTTCTAACCAAGAAGTGGGAAGAGTACCATCCACATATGGAGGATCTCAACTAAAAATGTGGAGTTTTGTGAAGGTTCTGTAGGTGGTGAACAGCTCCATAGTGCTAAGAAGCCAGTGACAAAATATGGAATTTTTTTAAACAAAAGAAATATGTTGAATATATTGAGCTGTTACTCTGCTCTCAGGAGATCTGAGAGGCAGGGAACTCACATTTCAGGAATAATTCTATGAAGGTTAGATATGCTATCAAATCCAACTCAGACTAAGCAAAAGGTTGTTTTTTCTGCCACCCACTTTGTGACTTTGGAGCTTGTACTTAAAAAGAAAAAAAAAAGGAGAGACTCATAAATAAGAATCACAATAGCACAGTCTACGTCAGCTTATGGCATCCATTTGAGTTTTGAAAGGCTCCATCAGCACTCCCATCCCCATGGGATACACAGGCAGCCCATTGTATTATTTACAGACACTGGCAGTGCACTGAAGGTCACAGATTGTGCTACAATAAACAGACTCATATTAACACAAGCTAGGAGGGTTTATGGTGGCATTGTCTCTCTTAGTTTAAAGGTTTGTTTTTATTCTTTGCTCTGTTTTCTAAAAATATGTTGAGCTGAACCCTCCCCTGGGTTATACCAGGAATTCCTTGGAGAGTCATGCAGAAGAAAGTTTGTCCCTGTCCAACACTAAAGAAAAAATGGTCAAGGGTGGCTGTGACAGACATGAGGTGCAAGCTCAGGGAGGAGATTTTGCCTTCTTTTTTCCACAACCTACATAATTTCTAATGGATATGAAGATGGTTTTTTGTTTTCCTATGGCCAAAAAGTGAATATCTCTCCATGGAAGTATAATAAAAAGTCAGTGACTGGCACACTGACCACCCTGTGCAAATTACTTTCATAATTAATTGGGCTATTAAAGCTCGCTAAAGCAGACAATCTATGAAGTAATGTCAGATTCAAGGAAGAAAAGTGTCAGCTGAGGGCAGTGTTTTCTTTGTGTTTCTTTTATTACTCTCTAGCAGTAGAAGGGTAATAAAAGTAGTATTCTGTAAAACTAATCTCATTTTCAGTAACACCCCAGAGCAAAGTCAGTTTTATAACACCTGCACATCTTGCTTGATTTTCCTAAAGTTGCCTTGTTCAGTTAATATCTGAGACATTGCCCCCTCCTTAGTAGAGTGTTCATGTATTAACATAGTAACTATTCTTTTTTATTTTAATTATTACTGCTTTAAAGCACATAGGAAAAGAACAGAGCTTTGTCTTCTGCTTCTTAAATTCCTCCTTATGTTCCCAATAAAGCCAGTGACAAAAGCAGCACCTCCCTCTCCAAATAAGTGACCTAACATCAGACTGGACAGATTAATTTCTTCATAAGATTTTCCGTTCCCTCTGTTTGCCTCTCAACACTTTACAGGC
The DNA here is from genome assembly GCA_013400495.1 of Nicator chloris. Lineage (NCBI taxonomy): Eukaryota > Metazoa > Chordata > Aves > Passeriformes > Pycnonotidae > Nicator > Nicator chloris. Next base: position 216,299 of record WAAE01018509.1, on the reverse strand, counting down.
CACACAGATGAGTGCAGAAGAGGCAGGGAGCTACTAAGGTGCTCTTCATCATAATTTTCTTGCAACTTTTTTTTTCAGTAGCTCATTTTCGCACATGCTTAACTGTGATGTATCTTGGAGGTTTGGTCCAAAGGAGGAGTTGTTGATCCTACTCATGAAGAGGAAAATGCTCCTTATAAACTGATCAAGTGGCTTAAACTTCCTCCCCAGCTGTTCTGCTTCTTGATAGCCAAATTAAGTGTTTGGCAGAGAGGTGAAGTTGCGTTTGATCTGCTGCTCCCTTATTTGTGAGTGGAAGGGGCCTTCAGGAGCCTGGCTGTCAGCTGGCATCTGAACCACAGGGAATGCCAGATGGATCTCTGAGCTGGAGTGGCCTGTCAGAAAACTTGTAGAATTCGACTCCGTTTAGGAAGTAATAGATGTTCCAGAAGTGTGAGGAAAAGGACCACAGCAGAGAGGAGTATTTTGCTAAGAGTTCTGTTTTCAGGGAAGATATGCAGCCTTTTTATTTCAGTAATGATGGTGGAGACTCATCAGATCCCAATGTCCTTTTAACTCCCTAAATTCCAATAATGTGTGTTCCACTGCTCAGATAAAGTCTATTAACATTCAGTTCTGCATTGCTCTTCCAGATGTCACAGGCAGAACAGAAAACCACACTGTGGAGAAGGAAGATATAGCAAATCATTTTAATGCTTGCTAGTCCTGCTTTTGTGCATTTGCCCCTACATAGTTTCTGTCAGAATAAATATTATCCAGGGAAATTTAGGAACTTTGCTTCTTCTTCACTGAGAGACCATCACAACATTGAGTTCAGGCTTTTAGTAAACACTGTGCACTGACACAGGTGCATTGAAAGTGTTTGTATTATGTCAAGAAAGGTGGTGGATTAGAAAAATAATCAGTCAAAGTTTGAATTACTTGAACTATATAAAGACTCAGCTGCAGTACAGGTTGTGACTGATTTGCAGTCCAGAGTACCTTGAACCTGAATGTCTTAGATTTTAGGTCATTTAGAAAGGAACCTGAAGTTTTATGTCAGGGGTTCCTTCCCTCCATCTCCTCTGTTTCAGAAATTTGTATCTTAAAGGCAATCCATAGGAAGTACTTGCAAAAGAAATGAATTACTTACAGAGGAACTGGGAGGAGGTTTCCTTCCTGAAATCAGAGCTGGCAATCTTTCTAAGTTATTTAATGGTCCCAGTTTCTGAAAACATATTGAAGGAAATATCTTGACAATGAGATAGCCACTTCGCCAAACACTAATTGGTATTGTGTCAAATTTACCTCAGCAGTACGTTCTGACTTCATATCTCCTCCTCTCCTGCTACCTCCTAGATGTGTTTGTGTATTTGTTTGTTTGGTTCTGTCCTAGGGATTCAGGAGGACTGGCAGTGCATGAGGACATTGTGTACTTTTAGCTGCCTATTTGTCCAACCTCAGCGTGTGCCCTCTGAGACAGAAACCTGCACAATTTACATGTCTTTGGAGGAATTTCTAGGAATTTCAGCTACTTTCTCCTCTTACTCAAGTGATCCCAAAAGTATTTTCTCAGTATTAAAGAAATTCACATTTCCACCTCCAAGGGGGGACCTGGCCTGTGTTTAACTGTGCACAGTAACATGGCACAAAAGTTTCAGACAGGAAAGGAAGATGAAGGACGTGTCCAGTTAAAATTGGGAGGGGATTTCAGGCAGTCAGGATATGGAAAACAAGGTGATACTCTGAAATAAACACTGAATTATAAGCCAGGAATTCCTCTGACTCATGGGGCAAATCCTTTGGGGGTAAGTCCACAAAAGGAATTAGGCGCCTCGGTGCTGACAGACTGAACTGTTAGGTTAGAGGCCACCATGTACCCTGAGCAGAAATTTATTGGAGGGAGACTTTGGCAACTGATGTCAGGAAAGACTTGACAGTTTTGAATCCCCAGTGGGCAGAATTATTTCTGTCATATAATGTAAAAACAGTGAAGTTTGGGCTCCCTCTGTGCCCATTCCCATTGACTGGTGTAGAGGACTGCTCTGTCTGCCCTCTTTGCTTGCCAGTGCCAGGATTCTGCCCTGCTCTAGGCTGGACATAACCCCTGGCACGGCTCTTGCAGGAACACAGTGTCCAGAAGTTGGATGCTGCATTGCTCCCTGTGAGATACCAGCCCTTAGGGGAAGGTTTTCATTCTCCTGGGACTGAACCTATGGTCTAACTGTGGCAGCTGAGCATCTCCTAGTAAATAAGGGATCTGAATTCCAGGTGTGTTAAGTGCCAGCAGTTCCCTTAAAAATCCAACTTTCATCAGTAAGCACCCACTTAGAGATGTTGCTGATTAACAGTTTTGGAGTCTACCTTGTAATTGTTACTCTAAATCTCCCACTGTCTTCTTTTTGTCTCTGACAAAGATAACACCATCTCCCCAGAGAAAAGTGAGTATTTATTAGCTCACTGTGGAGGGTTCTAAGGAATATGTTACAGGACAGAGGGTAGGGGCACAGTTATATTCACACCTTGGTTTTTTCTCTTTTGCTCTTTTTGCCAGCAGAGAATATATGGACGTCCTGATGCTACCTAGAACAGTCACCTCAAAGATCAGCTGGGAGAGGAAAACAAGCCAAGATGGAAGATGCTGCAAGTGTTTCAAAGGCTTTGCAGCAGTTATTTATGAGTTTGCCAGACTTGTCTTTTCAACGTTTATTTCCTTAGGAGGAACAATAGAGATGTTCCTAAAGCATTTAATGGAAAAAGATTACGAATAAAAATTCTCATAGGAAAGTGGCTTTAGAAACCACTGACCCAGGTTCTCATCTGTAATTTCTCCTGCTAATGCAATTTTGCCTTTTTTGCCTCCAATTCATCATGCTCTAAGGAAACAAAGGGGGAGCTACAGCTGAGGAAGTACATTTCTACAATGCAGCAACTACTGATACCAGTAGGACGTAGAAATATCTAAGCTTGCTTTAAACTCGCTAAGTTGGTTATCAGTGCCACCACTGTGGCAGAACAGAGCTCAGCACAGCCTGGCCAGCCGTGGATGTACCTTGACATGATCTTGCAGCTTGTGCTGAGCTCCCTGTGCTACAGCAGCTGGACTGCTACCAGGCTTGGAGCCAGCTCAGTTATAGCTCACAGGGATGTGACACTGCAGGGAGGGCCTGAGGGAAGAGTGAGCTCTGGGCTCCCTAAAAACTTGAATAACTGTTCAGAGAATCAGACTTTACCAAGTGCTTCTATCAGAGGCAAAGACAGTCTTTATTCTTCGCTAAATTGCTTTTCCCCTTTAAAAGTTCTGATGCTTGTTGGTTGATTTGATGTGATGGTTCTTCAAGAAATGATTGTCCATCACAGTTATTTTGGATGATTCTATGATAAGTCTTCATTGAGTGGATATAACACACCCAAGTCAGTGAGTTTGTACCTGAAAACCCTGTTATGTACAATCCTTATTCCTTTGATTTTAGGAGAGATCTGAAGTTGTACTTGTGCCCAGTTTGTCCAGTTTTTCCATACCTATACTTTTTCTCTATAGTATAGTAAACCACTAACACGGATCTAGTTTGGACACAGATCTAATCCTGCAGCCCATGTTTATCTCAGCTGCATTAGTTTAAAAAAAGAACACAAAAGAGAAAAAATACTGCCCCAGCCCCTTAACCAGCTGGCCTTTGACATTGCAGACTCCTTTTCTTACTGCAAATTAAATTCCTACAACATCTGGGCCACAGGTAAGAAGGTTCTAATTTAATGAGAAAATAGTGAAAAAGAGGCCGTGGGTTTGTTTATACACATATAGTTACTGCTTTAAGCATTGCATCAAAGGTGCAAAACCAGCAAGAAACACAAAAGGGGTTTATATCCTCTATTCCAAATGTTTAAAATTTCAAGCTCCAGTTACTGATCAATATCTCTAATTTATTGTTCCCTGTGCAAATGTTGTTTGTATCATGAGCCTGTCACAACTGACTTCATAGCTCTCTTCTGTTGACAAATGTTCTTTCAGCATCCCATGAGTGTCCATGCAAATGCGTTAGCGTAAGAAATGTGAAAAGGTGTTTTAATAAAGAAAACTCTGAACTGAATTTTACACTGGATCTTGCACATTTGTATTGCAATGAATGCCTGTGAAGGTTATTATTTGTGACGAGCCACAGATCCATCGTATGCATTGGCATTAGGAAGATGCCACCTCTGCAACAGATTGCAGGCACTTACATCTGGAGTCAGGAACCCATTTAACAGCAGGTAAATGCACTAAATTGCTTTAAGAACTGAGTGGGTGAGTGCTTGCATTCACATGAGTCTTTTACTAAATTACAAAGGTAAAAGTTTCTCCACAAACCCTTCCCAGCCTTTGGCAAAGCTTGGGAAAACACTGGGGTTTGGAAAGCTTCAGAATATCATCTGGATATGATGGAGAAGCAGTGGAAGAATTTGTTGCTTGCTTTCGGCTTGTCTCTTGTCTGGAATAATATTTAATTAATTTGGATTTAGTTATCTAATACAAGTTGTTTGCCCTACTGAAACCTATGAACTGTCCATTTCTCGGAGTGCTGTGCACTGCTTTGAGCTCTTCTGTTTTGTCTTGCAGATAACAAAAATATTTCAGAGTATGGGACAATAATCAGCAGACATTGCCAGTGAAGATGAGCTAAATGGGCCCATGAGGAAACAACTACACAGGGAGTCCTGATATGAGCATGTGCCAAACGAGCCTCATGATCCCATTGGAAATATTTGGGAAATGCCTTGAATCTGTTACCGAACAAATCAAAGCTCAGATTGGAGCTCAAACAATACATTATTGAAAACAACAACAACAACGAACAGATTTCTGTTGAGCTCAGCAAATAGAAAATGAGGTGTGTTGGTAAATATTTACTTTTTGAGTAAAGGGATGGTCCCTCGTGCCATTCCTTGTTGGGGTAGTTCCACTGGGATGGCACATGCCCAAGTCACTTGTGCCATTCCCTATCCAGGCAGTTCCCCCACATCCTGCTTCCACTCAACTTATTCAGGAGGAGCTTTACCCGCCCTCAGGTAGGGGTATCTTTGAATTATTTTTCCAATTGCAGAGCAGAGGCTTTAGAGCTGACACACAGAAATGCCTGAATCAAGTTCTCTCCCCCTCTCCACAGATACTTTCCTTTTCCATTCGCAGCCAAGCAGCACAGCGAATTTCCCAGTGTAACACGAGTTTCCCACTGTAACGCGAGTTTCTCTGTGTAATGCCTGTTTCCTGGTGTAATGCCTGTTTCCCTGTGTAACGCGAGTGTCCTGGTGTAACGCCTGTTTCCCTGTGTAACGCCTGTTTCCCTGTGTAACATGAGTTTCCCAGTGTAACGCCCGAATCCCGGTGTAACGCGAGTGTCCCGGTGTAACGCGAGTGTCCCGGTGTAACGCCCATTTCCTGGTATAACGCCCGAATCCCTGTGTAACGCCTGTTTCCCGGTGTAACGCCCATTTCCTGGTGTAACGTCCAAATCCCTGTGTAACGCCCGTTTCCTGGTGTAAGGCCTGTTTCCCAGTGTCAGGCCTGTTTCCCAGTGTAAGGCCCGTTTCCCTGTGTAACACCCAAATCCCTGTGTAACGCCCGTTTCCTGGTGTAAGGCCTGTTTCCCAGTGTCAGGCCTGTTTCCCAGTGTAAGGCCCGTTTCCCTGTGTAACGCCCATTTCCCTGTGTAACGCCCGTTTCCCAGTGTAAGGCCTGTTTCCCTGTGTACGCCCGTTTCCCTTTGTAACACCCGAATCCCTGTGTACGCCCGNGAGCCGCGGCCGGTGCCGGGCTGACCCCTGGTGGGCGGCGGGGGCACTGCAGGGGGACAGCGCGGGGCTGGCCCCGTCCCGACTCTTCTCCATCGAACAATAAATGGAGCCGGGGGGATTTTTTGTTCCTATGGCGCTGGCCCGCCTGTTCCCGGCCTTCGCCGCTCTTAAAGAACAAACGCAGTCCTAAATGTACGGGAAACCTCCCCATCGTGGCTTCTTCCCCTCTCCCGTAGGGTAGTGAATTGTTTGTGAGTTCTGGGACGCTGCTTTGAGCAGTTCTCGATAAACCTCAGCATTTATGTACTTTTCTGTGGTGTTGTTCCACCTGCTGCTTTGTGGGCTTGGTTCTGTTCAAGTTCTTTGTGCTGCAGCTCATCACTAAGCTGTCTTGAGTCCCAGCTTTTGGGGGCAGGGGAGGTGACACTGTCAAACTGAGTACAGCCCATCTCGTGCAAGGAGAGGGCAAGCACAGGGAAAAGGAGCAACGTTTGAGAAAAACAGAGGTATCAAATAAACAAAAAAACAACCCACCAATTAAACTAGACATCAAACTGAATGCAATAAAGTATCAGTACAGATTTAAAATACTAGCACATTTTATTGTTTAGAATTTCAAGGCCTGTCTGAATAGGTGAAAGCAGAATAAACATCACTTCTGCAGTTATTTGGGAGGTAATAAGCAATTTGACATATCTAAGGAGTCACAAAAAGTGGGGCTTATTGCCTTCATGCTATGCAATGTTCCACTGTAAATCACAAGTGCTCCCATTAGAGAGTTGAGCAGTCATGAGAATGTAGCTTGCATGGGAGGTTTCAGCTAAATGTGAGCATTTATATTTATATAGGTAATTTATTTTCTCACCAGCCACAAACATACTGAGTGGGAAGGCTGAAAAAATCCTCACCATTGCAGGAAATAATCACTGTCGTTAAATTTTAAATGTAATAGCAAAAGAAATCACAGTTTCCTCGGGGAGGGAGTCGCTGCAAAGTCTGATGACAAACAGAACAGCAGCATGAAGCTGAAATGAAAGATTGAGCACAAAGCAGCAAAGGGCAAGGCTGTCACTGCAAAGGCTCTCAGGCTCTGCCCCCATCAGCCTGGATCTCGACTGTGTGTGAAGCTCTAATGGTGATTGTCAGAAATGGACCTCACATTGTTTGGACCACATTCCCATGGTTAAGAGGAATTCAGATCCAACAGATATTGTTTGAGGAGAAATTCCACAACTAAACTCTTAGTCATAGTAAAGATGGATTCTGCCTCTGGAATTAATAGATTAGCAGTATATTTCTGTGTAATCCTGAAAATGTAAGAGTGAGAGATGAAATCAGGGTGTCCTTTGGGGCAATGATAAAAAATATAACAATTTTTTCACGGAACGAAAATCGGAAGTGACCAGTGTGACAGTTCATTGTCCTCTGGTTACTGCCCTGATTTTTCTGTAGTTGTCTTTTTGTTTTAATGTTTTACTCAGGAGATAAAAGGAGATCTTGGCATGAAGGCTCATTACAGTGAAGAAATAAAATTAAAAGAAGACGAAAGGAAAGACAGAGGGGAATGAGCAGGGCTGGTGGAGAGAAATCCTCCAGACTGTGAAAGGTTTGGAAGAAACAACCCATCAGTCCAGTCACTGTAACAGCTCCACACTTCATGGTGTTGGTGCTGCTCTGGGGAACGTGCTGTGACAGAATCAGTGCTGTGGAGGTGGCTTGTCCCAAACATTCCTGTGTTTATCATTGCCAGGTGACCACTAGGAGAAGCAGAAAACATATAAGTTAACCAAAAGCCCAGTTGGAGGTAATGGCACCACTGACCCAGGTTTTTGCTGCTCCCAGTGTGTCAGTCCTGGCTGGGGATGTGGAGTCACCACATGGATGTGAGTGATGGATGGGGATCTGAGGCACCAAGGGGTCTGTGTGATGCACCAGCCTGGAAATGCGTGCTTCAAAAGAAAACACCCTATTACACTGTTATTCAGCTGGCATAATCCAAGCCCTGTTGAGTGCTTGCAGAGGAGCTGTGACTGCTGCAATCACCTGTTTCCACAAAGCACTGTCAGCTCTGCCTAGGGAGAGCTTGGCTTTAAATCCTCTGCACCGCCTTGTTTATTCATTTCTTAACTACACACAGAACCAAGTCTCCACTGTGACTGACACAATTTCACTTTGCAAATCAATGAGACAGCACTACAAGGGCAGAAGAGTCTTTCCTGAGAACTTGTGTTGCCCAGAGCCCTGAGAGAGTGCAGTCCTCATGGAATTAACCTGAGCCAAACTCCCGAGCTCCCTGGGGCTCTCTCCACCCTCCCAGCCTATCTGGACCTTCTGGAGTGGTTCAAGCTCCAACCAGCTTAGCAAACCCTCTGTCTTGTGTGGGGAGAAGTGCTTTCCAGGCAGTGATAAAAAGGGCTGCTGGTATATCCCAAGAGCAGAGGGGACAGAGGAGTTGATGGGACAAAGATGAGACCTTTGCCTTAAATGGGCTGAATCATGGTATTACTGGAAGGGGTGAACTTGGCATCTCTGCTTGATAACAGGCTGTGAGAGTATAATAGGAGAAAAAATTGTCAAGTCTATTAAGATGCGGTCAGAGTGTCAGTCAATTAATGAAAAATACAGCCACACGGGTCATTAAATTAATGTGAGATTGTCAATAGGAAATATGGATTGCTTTGGAATAATTTTAAATTATTTAAAGCATGATAAAAAATCTCACAGTCTCCTGTAATGCAGAGCTTAGGTTTGATTTTATTACTGTTTGAGTATTTTTAATAATTTTGTTTCAACTCCATGCTGATTAAAGGAACAGGAGTTTTAAAGAGCATTCTTATTAGGAATGCTGAGAGCTGCAGTAGCTCTCAGGAGGCAGAAACTCAGGGGTGGCTGGAGGTGAGCTGTGATTCTGCAGTGTGACCCACAGCAGAGCTGGAAACACAGAAAGCCAAGGGTGTCTGAATGCAGTCCTTGCACACGAAGTGATGGATCACATTTTCTAGGCACTTCCTCAGGGCTGCAAGAACCACTCTAAACGGGCTTGCATTGTATTTTAAATAAAATAAAAATTAAAAAGCACACATTGGCACTGTTGAAAAACTGGTTCCACCTGTGAACGCTGAGTCTGAAACAGCCTCCAGATGATCTGTCCACCCTGGCCGGGAGCTGGGAAACTTCAGGCAGCAGAGAGGAGAAATTTGCAGCCTTCTGAAGAGAGATTCACGTTCCTCCCAGGGAGCTTGGGGGTCCAGTTGATCTCTGCAGAAGGATGGTATGTTCAGCATGACTGAAGGTATTAGCTGGCTCAGCCCTGGAGCCTCAGAACATTGTGTACACTGCGGAAATCCGGATTAGTCATTGCTGGAGGGAGGTAAGGGCTGGTTAGAAACAACCTGACACACACCTGTGCTTTGTCAAACAAGAAACACTGAGAAGTGCCTTCACCTATCATTTCCTCTTCCTTTTTTTTTTTTTTCTTGAAGCTGATCTTTTCCCACTGAGTTGCTTCCTTTCTGACTGTTCCAGAATGAATCACACAGCCCTATCTGTGTCTATCTGTACACTCAAGGGGACTGTGGAAAGGCAAACCTGACTAATGTCCCCTGCAAGGAGAAGATGATAATTGATGCTTTTTAATTACAAGTTTCCTGCATTATGATCTAGTTTTTCAGCTTATAATCATTAACAGTATAATAGAGACTTAAGTAAATTGTTGCCTTTTCCTCTTTTGTAGCATATGTAGGTCAGATTTTAATGTGTAAGAGTTATTATCTGTGACACACTAATGAGTGCACTCGCTGCTGACAAAGGTCGCATCTGCATTTTCCTCCTGCATACAAACATGGAGGGGGCTGTGTGCTCCTTATTGTTGTGTTTTCTAGACTGATTTTACTGGTCCAAAATCACTTGGTGCTTTTCACAAAGCACAAATCACAAAGCGGCTTTACACCTGTTTGTACTTCTGTCAGTGAAAGATGAGGCTGAGGGCAGAGGAGTGTCAGCATCATCATGTCCCCAGCACGTCCCCTTCATGCCTCCTTGGCTTTTCAAGCTCTGTGCACTTGCATTCAAAGGGATGAAGTTGCTGCCTTTCCATGAGGAAATGAATGGAGCTTTTATGTCCCGTCTTTGACCAAAGCACTTAAAAGGTTTTGTGCCCAGCAGATTGTTTCTAAGAGCAGGGAAAATTGATCACTCAGGTACTTTGATGCAGCCCTTTTATTTACAAAGAAAGTACAAAATTCTGTTTCCTCTAAAATCAGAGGAATCAGACAATATTCTCTTTCTCTGCAAGCAATTTCAATCCTTTGAGCCAGCACTTATCCAGAAGCACTTGTCTATTCTCAAGGTCGTTCTTGTAGGGTTCATCTGGTTCTGCCTGGTTTGGAGAGAAGGCTGCTCCAGTAGGAGCTCCCTGTCACCCCAAGCACTGCCTTCCTCCCTGCATCTTCCAAGCTTATATTTTCCAACTCGCAGAAACCTTGAATGCATCAGCTTCTGCTCCAGATTTGCCCTTTTGCCTTCTTAGTGTGGCTGTTCCTCTTCCAGCTGCTTGCTTGTGTATGAGAACTTGGTTGTTTCTTATGCAAAAGAATATCCAGTGAAAGGCAACATTAAACCTGTTTGGGTCTCACAAGCTTTTGCCTGAACTCTGTGTCAGTTGGGGCTATGCACTCAGCATGGGGCATTGTGATGATGAAGAGTAAGACCTTTGCACATTTATTGTCAGTGACAAGCAGCAGAAATAAGTGCTGGCATTGGGGCGAGATGAGATTCTCACTGTCCAAGTGTTTTTACTCCACACTCCCCTTCTGACTAGAGAGAAACACCCCTTTGACCAATGAGCAGGATGCATTGCTAATACCCATTTGAATTTCTCTGCATTCCTTGCCCTATTTACCATATCTAACCTTGGATTTCTTTGTAGAGAACTGCTCAGAGAGTCTTGTTTAACAAAGGAAGAAACCGGAAGAAAGCCTAGACATGGTGTGTTTTCTTGCAATATTGCCCTGAACAGTTTCCAATCTGTTAATGGATGAACACTGACATCTAAACCATTCCCAGGGGAGGTTCAAGATCCATCTGACTTCAGTAAGAGGTTCCTAAATAGCTGTAACAAGCCTATACTTCAAGAGAAATAAATTTTGCTATTTTTAAAACATGCAGGTTTTGGAAGGCTTTGAATATCAAGATTAATTCTCTGTCTAAATGCAGTGGAAGGCAGCATTGACTGGTGAGTCTCACTCAAATCTGGAAGGTTTTAATATTGTCTGGAGTCTGGATTTGATGTTCTAAAAGTTTAGATGTGTTTAGTTTACTTTTTATTCCAGCACAGAATCTGCATGTACGTATCAGATTCCTTAGTATATCTCATTGGATTTATGTGGAAAACATTTCACATTATCCATCAGCACTTGGAATTTTGACTCGGGAATTTTTCCTGGATAGATTACTGAGCAATATTTAATTGAAAGTTTTAATGGCACTCTGAGAAAACCCCAAGGTCACATGGAGCCAGATGGTGCCCTGCTCAGTGTGATGCTGTTTGCAGAAAGTGGCAATAGGGGATGGCTGCAGGAGCTGGACAGAAGGGTCAGGGCACCTGGGCAGGTTTGGAGACTGCGTTATACATCAGGTCATGAAAATTACACAGGGAAGGTGAGCAGAATATTCTTTGTGCCTCACGAGACACCTACCTGGCATATCTGAGCTAAGAGGCTGCTCTGCTCTCCAGTCCTGCCACTGAGGGTCCTGTTTGGAACCTGCCCCTTTTCAATGCCTATAATAGACACCCTAAGGAGCACAGGTTCCTTATTTAGCCACCTGAATGATTGGCACAGTGAGATGGTATTTAATATATCTCTGTGCTGAGATTTTCCTCCTAAAGTGCTAAAGGAGAATGTGATGTCCAGAACAAGAATTCAGTTGTGGAGGCACTGAGAACTTTTGGCTTTGGAGGCTGGGTCAGGATCTGTTGGAGAAATGGGCCGGGATGGAGCTGCCACTGGTGGTTAGCTGTAGGGAGAGCAGGGAAGGATTGAATCTTGGCTATGGTCATTTTGTGTGACTGGACAGGCACTGAGTGTTCTGTCAGAGGCAGTTCTTTAACCTGGGAAAACACCAATCCTGTGTTTGCTTTCAAAGCTGGGCTCTTGTTTGTTCCGGGGTGTGACTGCACCTTCATGTTCTCATTGTTTAAGCCCAGCCTCCCCAGCAAAGCTCAGCTTGAAAAAGATGTGCAGGTATGGGCCACGAGGATGCTACTGCTCAGTGGAAGGTTACAAGTTACTGTCACAGAGACAGCAGATCCTCACATCTCTGTGCAGTTCATGTAAATAAAGGTTCTAGAAACATTCACGTTTGAAATTACACTGTCTAGAACTGCACAACAGCCTAAATTATATTAGCCTTATGAAAACAATGCATATTGTTTACACCTTCAGAACACAGAAATGACCCTGACCACCTATGCCTGTTCTCCATCTCAGCTGGAGAAACCACAGTCATTGTTTTACCCCTCTTTTGTAACTAAGAGTTCACTTCATGCTGCCATTTCTGATGCCATTTCAGCAGGCATACATTCAGCTCTGGGTCAGATGTTAATGCTCTGAGAACAAAGACATCTAAGCAAGATGTGGCTATTTTTATGATAGTGATGTTTTGATCTCATGCCAGCACAATCGAGGAACAATTCCCATTAAGGCTATTGATATGAGTCTTTCCTTGAAGGGGACACTCAGGAAACCTGAGCTGAATTATACTTTAAAGCAGATCGGTTAAATTCTATTAAGACCTATGCAGATAATCATATTCAGAATTAAGTGGCATTAATCTGATTTAGTGTACTTTATTTGGAAAATGAAGAAAGCTAAATCAAATGAAGGCCACTTTGAGTAACAAAAACTCACTGGTGTAACTTTCAAGTCACAAGTGTTATTAATTCAGATTAATTTTTTTGACTTACCCTGTGAAGACAAGGGGCAATAAAATCACCAGAGACAGCCAACCATATGTTCTCCTTCTGCCCCCCAAAAAGCATTATGGACCTCCTGATGGTTTGGACTTGTGGATCTAAAGGCTGCTGTTAATTTCTAGTCTATAGTCAATGCTCTTTTCCCTTACATAACCATTTAAATTACGGCCATCAGTGTAGAACCACAGCATCTGTCCAGACAGGAGCAGGAGGGTGTTGCTGCCTGGTGTTAATGCTCCTGTGCATGTGGAAAAATTGCAGCGTATGTGCCTGATTTAAACATGTATCTTCAGCTGTTCCGTAATGTCAGAACTAAATTTACTTGTAGATTTAAAATAGGTGAATGATTTGGCAGCTGAAAGGTCAGGACACACTGTTTATTTTGTGCTTTGCTTTTCCTGATTACCAGAAAACTGTCTGTAGCATCTGACATTCTTGTCAAGGCCTTGTGGTGTAATAACCTGCACAGACAAACTGCAGCCTTCCTGCCACTGTATCCCCCAACCTTCCCCCAGCTTTGGATTTTGCCACAGTTGCACTCTGGAGTGCTCCAGCACTCTGCCACAATATCCTGCCTCACCAAGGTCTCGGTGGAGGGAGGACTATTGACTTCTCCACCATGTGTAGATCGGATTTCAGGCTTTTAGAGTTTTGTACATTTGCCAGGTACACTGAAATACAGATACCAGCTCATACAACCTTGCTGTGACTTTGGCAGCAGGCACGTGGCTATTCTGGGTGGCCCAGGGACTTGCCCCTTCCCCAGAGATGGGTGGCATTGCTGCAGGTGTGCTCTGGCCATTTCCCCAGTCTGGATTCAGTGTCAGGGAGAGACAAACCTGTGTGAGAACCATCCAGAATGTTTTGCAGGTCTGAGAGAAAGCAGTGCAAGTTCCCAGCACTGAAACTGCTCAACCCAGGCTGCCTTGCAAAGCACCTTCCCTGGGAACAGCTCTGCCTCTGGGTGTCACCTTGGCAGCACCACCACACCTTGACAGGTCCTGCCTCTGCTGGCCTTGCTTTAGCCTGTCCTGGGAATCCACCTGAGGTCCTGGCAGCCACCAGAGGCTGTGCTGGAGACAGGTGCAAGTTGGAACCTCCTCTGGCTCTGGAAATGTGTCTTCTCTGAGTGCAAGGACTTGATGTGAGCAGTAGCATAGAGCTGTTTCTCCACAGATACTTGGCAGCCAGTAAGCCTAGAAGCCTTAAATAAATTTAAAGAAAAAAAAAAAAAAGAAAAAGAAAAAGAGAGAGAGAGAAGGAACTAGGAAGATCACAAGGCCAAACAAGGACTAAATTCCCGCAATTTTTTAGTGTTATTTCTCTTCACCATTCTTTTGGATATTTTGTTTTACAGCTGGATTTGAGACTTGCTTTTGTAAATGAGGAGTTATGAATGCTCTGGTCTAGCTGACAGGGTGATGATCAGTCAAAGGTTGGACTCAATAATCTGGATGTCTTTTCCAACCTTAATGATTCTGTGATCTATCCTCAGCTCAGCTTTAAAAATGAAGCAGCAATAAAAAAACCCCAAACCCCAAAATAATGTGCTTTAGTACAGGAAGCAACAAGAGGTCAGAATTTCTGCAGTTCCCAGGGGGATTTTAGAAACAGAGAAGCAGAGTTGGAGCCAGGCTTGGGGAGCTGGCTGGGGAGGCTCCCTGGGGAGGGTATGACCAGGCAGAGCCCCTTTGTGCCAGCAAGGAGCCAGGCCCAGGGGCTGGGATCAGTGTAGGGAGAAGTGATGGGCTGGAGGACAGGATGTGCAATTTGCAAGTTAGACAATTCAGATCCAAAGACAGCAGTGGAGCCACTGGCAGAGAAAGAATTTGGGAGGTGCTGAGAACACTCTCACTGGGGTGTTTGACAAGCAGAAGATGGGCCCACAAGTGCTTTGGAAGGAATGTGGCTTTCAGGAAACTCATACTCCCCTCCATACCCACCATCAGAGCCAGCTGAAGCACTGGGAAGCCCCAGCGTTTCCAGTCCTTGTTGGGCTCTGTACACATTGGGTGGTGTGGAGCCTTGTTTGGGTTTTTTCCATGCTAAGCCTCTTTCCATTGCATTTAATGTTGCACTGGTAACAACCAACGTAACCAACAGTAAAGCTGTTCTCACACACACAAACACGTGTTTGCCAAGATTCACACGTTCAGGCTCAGCTGCTGCCTCATTCCTCTTAAAGTTTCTCAGCATAAAATCACAAGCAGGGCTGTCCTGCAGCTCTTGGGTCTTCCCCAGGATCTGGCAGCAAAGGAATTTGTGAAAACCATGTGGAACCCCAAAGCTCGTGTAATGTTCTCTTCTCACAAAAGCAGAGGCTTTAAACTGCCCTGAGCTGTGAAATTCTGATGGGGGCATTACAGAGAAATGAACTGAGCCTCACAGTAGCTCTGGGGGAGAAATATTACCTGTTCTTTTACAGCCTGCTCAAGCACTGCCTTTAAAGGCATTTAAATGTCTCCCTCACATATTCCAAAAGATTAAAGTAATTATTTTCAAAAGCAGCTCTTGACTGTAGATACCTGTTTTGAGAGCCTGCAGGCTGCTGTTTCTCAGAATGACTGTATATTTATACATGGGATACTGAAATATTAAAAATAAATAAGCATTACTTTATTCTCTTGTCTTTTTGTAGGATAGGTAGAAGATAAATAATCCAACAAAAGGATTTACTCTTACAGCACTGAGTGATTCAAATATTCTGAGATTTTTTTCCTTTTCCCCCTCTTCCACCTGACTGGGATTTGCCTTTAGAAGAGGATTCCCATGAAGCCCAGAGCATGGTACCCTGGTCAGACACAGCTTGTGCCCAGTTTTTCCCAGTGGCTGCCTCCAGCCTTTGCTCAGCACGTACCATGCTAGGGAAGAAGCCTCTGCTGCGGACCTAACTCCAGGTGCACAAATATTTATCTTGAGGTCAGGAGTTTTAGTCCATGTGTTGTCTAAGTTACATGCAAAGAGAGAGCAGAAAAAGCTTCAGAGACTCCAGTGAGTTGATTGTAGTTTAACACAGCCAAAACCAACCCGTCAGCCACAGTTTCAGCCACAGGCTCTGTTCCTGCAGGGAAAACCTGTTGTTAAGGAAACAACCATTATCTTATCTCCAAACTCTGGAAACATTAACATGGGCTTTGTATAAGGATTCAAAGGTCTTCCTATATACAGGGACAGCCATGAACAGAAACATGTCCTAGATGAATACATCTGTACCTGTATTTCAAATAGAATGTTGTCTTTTTCATTAAAAAAATGAAGACTAAATTGAGGTGCTGCAGTGATGCTTACACAATGCAGTCTTTTGCTGGGTTCCTTCAGTTCCTTCAGCTGCAAGCCTTAAGACTGCTGTGTGTAGTGCTTGGACATCCAACAGCTTGAAGGCTCTGACCATCCATTGGATGAGCTCACGCCATTCTGCACTGAAACAGATTTGGGCAGGTGCTGGCTGCCCTCAGTAACTCTGGTTTTCCATTACATGCAGGAATGCTGCTTTTAAAAACAGAACTCAAAGATGCCTGTGAACAATTCACTTCCACAAGCACTGAACTGTTGCTGCCATTTAATGAGAGAAACAATCTGAGTGCTACCTGCACCTAGACTGCAACCCCTACTACGTACCATATGTACAATGCCTGGTGCAACAGCACCCCAGACCCCAGCACAGCTACAGCTGCAGCAAACATAGGAAACTGCTTGAAAATTAATAATTTATACTTAACTCTTTGCATTGGCTAGTTTGGAGTAATTTGAATTCTGCTTACATATCCCACTAAATGCTGGTTAGTGTCCCATCACCTCATAAAGTATCATAAATTTAAAGGCTGGTATGAAATAAAGAGACTGAAAGATCTCACAGGATTCTTTGTTTTAATTCGAACTGAAATTATTAAAGAGAAGATAATTGGCACAGCCAAATTAACCCAAGGGTTGACTACACAAACCCAGACAGCCAAGGCCAGCATCGTCTGACCTGGTGTAATGCTGTAATGTCATCATTAACTATCTTCAGAAGCAAGAGCAATTAAGTAAAGGGTAAAAGCAGTAGAAAGGCTGTAATTTATTGCATAAGATCATTATTGAGAAAACAACCTTTTGACACACAGAATTAATTTTTTTTTCTCTGTATGCTGCAAATTGGGAAATACGAAGGGTAAATAAAATGACCTCTGCCGGGGCACGTTTCCTGGGATAAGTGCCTGCTCGGTTAGGAAGCCGATAATTCTTGGCCGTTTCTGAAATGTTTAGATACCAACCAGCTTCTCTGTGCCTGGTCACGCACACGCTTCCTGCCGCAGCCGCTCCCTCAGCGATGTCAGCGGCGAACCCTGCACTGAGCCTGTGACACAAACCCGCCCCGAGCGCCGCGTTCCTGGAACCGGCGGATTATCGGGGCGGCCCGCACGGGGCGCGGGAGGCTCGACACTCCCGGCAGCGGCTGGAACCGGGAGCGGCCGGAGCTCCGCACCCGCGCCGGCCGCGGGCCCGAGCGGCTCCCCGCCCCAGGGGCCGTTCCGAGCGTCACCACTACCGGCCGCTGGAACACCGGCTGCGCCCGAGGGACGGACAGGGCCGCTTCTCTGCCGGGGCTCCCCCAGTCCCAGTCCTAGCCC
>WAAE01018509.1:33677-198891 GCA_013400495.1 Nicator chloris | reverse complement strand
CCTGGGGCCGGGCGGGGCGGATGGCGGCCGGGGGAGCCCGCGGGGAGCGGGGCCGGGCCGGTGCGGGGCTGGGCGGGATGGAGCCGCTTCCCCTCGGCACGGGAGCGGGGTTTGCCCTGCCGGGGGTGCAGCTGGGCAGGAGCTACCGGAGTACGAGCGACACCTTAAAAACAAGCGACAGAGGAGGCGGCAGCGGCCGCTCCTGCTGGAACCGGGGGAGAATTTTTCAGTTGGCTTTTACCACCAAGGGCGAGAGGTTTCCTGTCTACTAAAATTGTTTCCCCTCTCTTGCCCTAGCTGTCGGCACCTTAGTTTCTGCTTCTCTTTTAATTTTCAGTGTCATCAGTGTTATCATCATTGCAGTTCAGGGACTAAACCCGTGTGCTGTTTCTCTTCAGCGTTGGCTAAAGTTCCTTCTAAATGTTTCTGCTGAACTGCTTGGTGGTTTGTACAAACAAATGGTGACAGCAGATGTCTTGAGGAACTCCAGACCATAATTTTGGTAAATGAACTAACAGCAGAGGTTAATTTAAACTTTTGTATGTAACTTAAGTATTATAACCATAAGATAAATTAGCTTAAGTCTTCAGTGCTGTATTATCTTCTGTTAAGATGCTTTGTCATACTCCTGTTTCAAGATATTGCCTTTGTAACTCAAGAAAAATGAGCTATGCTCACAATTTCAGGGGTGTATATTTTTACAAGAAGATGTCTTTTTGCTAAAATAACTTAGTATTCCTAAATTGAACAAAATTCAGGCAGTGTGAGTACCCAGTTTTGATTTTCTTGGAACTGAAAATGTACTAAATGAGGGGTAAAAACACTTTACCTTAAGTGTAAAAGACTAAACTAGTGATTTGGGATGTTAAAATTGACTTTTAAAGACTCTGACCATGCTGTTTTATGATTTATGGGAGGTTACTGTTCTGTCTGAATTCAGAGCTGATCCAACAAGGTGTTGTGTTGTGGGTGGCATATTAATTATGCTGCAAGTAGGTGCTGAGGCTTGAAGTAGTGTTTCTAAAGCAGTGCAGGGTGCTTTATCCCTTGAGTAAAAGGCCAAGAAGTTGATTCTGTGCTCAGAGATGTCTTGGGGTATGGTATCACCTGGGGGTTGTACTGGCAAGCTGAACACTTCTCTTGTGAGCAACACTTCTGGTCCATGCAAAGAACTTGTTGAAATGACCTATTTCAGGGAAAAAGAAAATCATTGAATAAAATCCAAAGTTAAAACTTGGAGAAGGACATGGCCCAATAGTGTGCCTTAATTGCCTACTTCTTTTTGTGTGGTAACAACTCTTAGGACTTCTAGCTTTTAATACCAAATGCTTAGTTGTTTCTAACTAAAGAACTTCTGAACTAAATGTTTTTCAAAGTAAAGAATGTGGAGCAGGAAGCCTGGACATAATGTGTAATGCCAGTAATTTCTCTGTTGTGGAGGTGTGTAAGCAAAGTAATGGGAGATACAGAAACTTACTTAGCAAATAAAAGGCTGATATAACTGAAATACATTTAAAGTCATGTAGCTAGAGGATTGAGGATGCATTGTTGCATTCAAACAACTTTTTAGTTGATTAATTTGGGGATTGTGGTGCTCTACCCCTACGTTCTGTGCCAACCAATCAACCAATCCCATATGATGAAATCAGAAGGTTTCTCTGGCAGCACATCTGGGAGGCCACCAGAGTTACATTGTGTGGGTGAAGGTGACCAGTCATGGGCATGGCAGTGGGCATAGGTAGGGACATGTTCCCCTGTCCTGCTCTCAAGGACTGAGCTTTAGCCAGTTTTGCCTGTGAGATGAATAAATTGTGGTGCTGGGTGTGCAGAGTGTAACTCTGCCTGGGTTGAAGAAAAATAAAGACTGTTCATTAGGATAAACTGTAAACCTACAAAAGAATGGAGGGAAGGGTAAGTAAATTCTGGTTTTAAACACAATCTTGGAGCTTGGAAAATTCCCTCAAATCTCTGGTTTTTTATTCTTTTTCTTTGGTAAGCTAGAAATTGTGGTATCAAATGTCCACAGTAGTAATGCTAATTCTGTGTGCTCAAAAACATTTATCCGTGAATAAAGGCCTCATGTTCCAGAAACCCTTACTGCCCTAAATGAAACAATCAGATTACAATGTATACTGGAAAATGAGAGCAAAATGTAGGCCTAGAGATTAGAGAAATGAAGATAACAGTTAATACTGTGAGCTGTCATGAGTGTGTACTTTGTGTTAGAAGAGATGTATTCAGAGTAGAAACCAACTCTGGAAGTGCACAAGGGTGCCACATGTGCCCAATAAAGGGCGCAAACATTTTTTGTGTAATGCAAAGTGGATGCTTGAAAAGATGTGTTGTGCTTTCAGGGCGGAGGAGGGTGGAACATTGAGCTACTGAGAGAACAATATCACGTCAGAACTGTTGATACCAAAAAGAAAAAGTGTACCACTCTTTATTGTAGAGGGTTGTGCTAAATGGTTCAGGTCCACTAAAGGGTTTGGGTTGGGGGGGGGGGTTGTACTGCAAGTGGTTGAATTAATTGTCTTTTCTGGATGAAAAGCCCAATTATTGTGTCATAAAAATATATGATCAGCTGTTCTTGACAGAATTGTGAATCATCTCTTCTTGGAGGTTGGCTTCTATAAAGCTTCTGTTAACATGGCAAGCACAGAAGTTTGAAGGCGGAAAGTTAATAATAATTGATCAAAATCCCATTTCCAGCTTAAGACAACAAGACCTGCAGGTTGTGCATTGTCTGGGAGAGTTTATCCTCACCCAGCAGCCTCAGCCCCTGCTCCCTCAGAGCATTGTGAGGGATGAGGTTTGACCTGCAGAAATAGCACTGAAGTAGTGTCCTCTGCAGAAGAGCTGTAAGTGAATGGATTTGCTTGGATTTGGGCCAAGCTTTGTGTACCACAGGTCCTAAAGTATTTATGTACTTGACAAATGGAATTTTAAGTCTTTTAAGGTGATTTTTACATTCTTTCACACGTTTCCTTATTGGAGTTTTGCACGGAGGCTGCTGTGTGCTAAGTTGGTTTCACGAGTTTGAGTCTGTACAGAGCAAAATCTCCTCTCCTTGGTCAGCACAGTAACAATACAACCAGTGTAGTGCAGGACTCCCAGTCAGACCAGTTTGGTAATGCAGAATCTGCCTCTTTCATCATTTCCTTTAATGAACTCCTTGATGACCATTATCTCTGAAAAATAAAAACCAAGTGTCTTAAGTTGAAATTGCACAATTAAAGCATCTGAGAGGCATTGCTTGAAGACTTCCTGTGTTAGCCAAGGCCAGTCTTGATTCTGTTGGAAATGGTGGCAGAAAGGAAGCAGGAGGAGCAAGTTTTTACGGTAGAGTAGGTTAGAGTGACTGAGGTGTCTGCAGTGTGCAGTAATCCCTCTAAATTTTGGAGGTGTTTTTTCTTCCTGCTCCACCCTCTGGGAGGAGAGGAGTTCCAAGCTGTTGTGTTATTTACCAGTCATATTTATTCTCTGGGTACTGTTGTCTCTGTTGAAGCCAATTGTTAGTGTCTTTGGAGAGACATGAGAATATAATGATTAAAAAGGGTTTATTCTCTGATCTTGCCTTTCTGCTCCTCAAAACTCCTACATCTCTGTTCTTGGTCTTTCCTGTTTGTTTTAACTCTCTCCTCTCCTGACAGTAAGGTGTGTTACTCTGCCATGCAAAGTCCAAATCAACACCTAGTGCAGTTGGAGTTCTAAAAGGGAAGAGGACTGATGGACAGTGGATAGCAGAAGAACAATAAACATGGTAAACAGTGGTGTTTTCCCATAGAGGCCAGGAGGGCAGCAGAAATGAATTGTTGTGTGAACCGGGTTTTAATATTCATTACCCGGTATCTCAGTGGTTTATAAAGTGTTGTGCTCTCTGACCCTGCTGGTGTTGGATGACAGGAATATGGCAGGAGAATGTCCCTTAGTGCTGTCACTGTGTTGTGTGTCCCACAGGATTGTTATCCTGGAGCTATGAGAAGGTGAGATGGTCAAGCTTAGAATAGGATCTCTTTTAAGAGTATGAAAATAGTTATTCAGGCATTGGAGTGCTCTTTTAAGGGATCTGTTTGAGCCAAAAAATCGCTATATTGGGTTTTAATAGTGGAAATAGAAGACAGAGCTACAAGACTTTAGATCTTACTCTGGATTTCATGTGTTTTGTATAAAGTACACTTCAGTTGTAAAATAGGACTTGAAGATTATAAGCAGAAAGGTACGGACTCTTTGATACTGGGAATTTCAAAGCAGATGGCAAAGGAGTGAAATGTGAATGTGACCTGTCATGAGCTGCAGTGAAGTTCTGATCTGCAATTACATAGAGAGATGTAAAAAACATTCTATTTCTCTGAAAGTCAGGATTAAGACTGAAAAAAGAAAAACATTTGTTTTTATGAGCCCAGACAGGCTGGAAGAATGAGGGTTCTGTGTGGGAAGGAGCTGGTGGTGCTCACACGACTATGTTGTGGGAGCTTGGGTAGGAAATGTCGCCGAACATGTGACATGGAGAGACAGTGGAAGTTGTCTGAGTTGTGCTCGCTGTCTCCTGCCTGCAAGCTGCAGCATGTTCTGCTTCCTTGTCTTCTGAAACCCCAAGTATCCAGAGCCTGCCTGTGCCAGGCTCTGCCAGGGATCCATCCCAGACTCCTCTGGCTGAGGCCAGGAGCGATGCCCTTGCAAGAGCAGAGCATTGCAGAGCATTCCCACAGCCCTGCCTGCTGTCACCTCCCACTTCTTGTTCCCATCTCCTTGCCCCACTGTGGCCAGGGCAAGGTGAAGATTTCTCTCTGGATGCTTTCCAAGCTGGGCATTACCATTCTGTTTGCTCAATATGTATCCGTCATCCTTGTTGCCTGGAGGGGCTTCACTTTCTTTCCTAGTACTCTTGTGTAATGCTTGGGGTTGGTCACATAAATAAATGCACTTTGGTGGGAAAGTGATCTGTACAACTCTTGTCTTGTTTGCAGCTGCTGTGACGTTTGATAAGGCTTATCTTTGTAGGACCTCCTCAGTAGCATTTCTGTTTGTCTAATCACTTCCACACTTCTTCCTTTTCAACTTGACTTGAAGTATTAAACAAAGGAATTGGGAGAAGTGGAAAGAACTAAGGGGGAGATAATCTTGAACATCTGTCAGCTCAGAAGCGTGCTGGTTAATAAATGCTCTGCCAGGTTTTGAATAAACCTTCTGAGCAAATGTGTGACAACTTTACAGAAGTATTTCTATAGGAAAGAAAAAAGTGTTACTCTTCTATTTATATGTTATTTTTAGTGAGTAGCAAGAGATATGGATGGAGAACGGACCAGCTGTGCATACAAACTTTCTCCTCTTTTGTAATTCTCTTTATTCCCTTTTATCATTCCCTTTATGACAACAGGCCGAGTGTTCCCAGAAGCCTAAACACTGCTGAGAGATTCCAGGCAAGCTGAAAGCAGTGCCTAACAGTTTCAGAAAACCCTATGAGTGTCTGAAAAGATGCATTAAGAGGTGTGTTGTATTTAAGAATGTAAATATTTAGTTGTGTAGCTCTCAGTTTCTTTTGTCATGTAGCTTTGAGATGTGGATTGGCCATGGTTTTTGAGTATTAAACAGATTTTATGAACCTTTGCTTTTCTGATGAGTTGGGCCAACTTTCCAGTTTTACTTTTAAATCCTATCTAGATAGCTATCATTCTTTCTACCAAGTTAAAACGTAACAATTGAAGTGATAAAAATGAGTAAATCGTGGTGCTGCCCCATGAGTGGTTTTGCTTTCTTGGGATATATTTTTTAATCTGTTTCTTCCATCCAGCTGCCCTAAGCAGTGCATTTACCAATGAAAATACCATGGGCTGACTGTTTTGCAAACTTCTTTGTAGACACAAATGGGTGAGGTGTGAACAGTGGCTTTTCGAGCCTCCTCCTCCAGTAACCCCAGCCAAATCAGTCCTGGTTTGTGTGGTCTGTTCAGATCTCAGGCTGCTGAAGAAGGCATTGTCTGTTGGCATAACACTTCTGATCCTTCATGGAGCTGGGAGAACTTTTGAGGGGGTGTGGAGGCTGTTCCTTATTTTCACAGAGAGGAGCTTGTCTCGCAGGGTGGTAGCGAATGGAGGTGAGAGATTTCCATCCCATGTGTGCATTTCCACTTGCACTGTTCAGTTCAGTTTCCCCGGTGTTGTCTCTAAAGCCTTCGTTGTACAGAGCATGGCAGAGGCAGCTCTGCAGGGATGGGAGCAGCTTCCTCACCCTTCAGTCCTCGCTATTTTGTCACCTTATCCTGGAAGACAACCTGAGCTGCCACTCCTGCTTGGCTTCTCTGCCCTGACCTCTCCGAGCAATTAAAAGCCTGGTTTACACACCCACACCCTGACAAGTATGTGCTGTGTATACCCACAAACCTGCTCACAGTGCTTGTAATTCAGAGCTTGACTCTCTTTGATAAACAAATGCCTGGTGGATGAATTAAGCATGAATATAGGAACATTGCCCTATGCCTGAAGTTAGACTTGCCTGCACAATTCTGTAATTGGACAAGGCAGGATATGGCTCAAAGACACTTATTTCCCTTTGCCCTTTTGAATCCATCTGGTGGCTTTTGCTGTTCTTTTATCTCCCAGCAAATCAAGATCTTAAAATTGATGACCTAAAATTAATTTCCTTGAAGCTGCTTTAATGACACTTCTCTTTCTGTGCATGTGTGTGCAGAAGATGTGACCCATATAGAGGGAAGTGCGTTCACCCTTAACTGTTTTTTAACTGGTTGAGAGTAAAGAAATTATTTCTGAGTGCAGTAGTAGAAGCTTTTATGGTGTTGAAGGCATTTCCTGGACAAACATTACACTGATGATACCTGTTTATTGAATAGGAAATATAGGATAAGAAAGGGAAGACTTTTGCTCTTTTTTACAAGGAAGTAACTGCAAAGGAGAATGACAATGGAGGGTTTGCATTACTACAGCTTGAATGTAAAGTAGAACCGGAGTTCTTAAAAATTCATTAAATATTTTAAGCTGTTCATATTGCACAGTGAATTCAGCAGGTAACTGGTGAATTTTGGTGTGTATTGCTACAAGACACCCACCTGCCGACCTCTTTGCTTTTCAGCCTGTGGGGTTGCCAGATGAAATTCCTGGAGACAACCACTCTCACTAATGTTCTCAGAAGTGAGATCTGTGTGTGTTTTACACCTCCCTTTGTAGCTGGTCAAAATTTAGTATGTGCCTCTCTGAAATAGAGTTCCGGAGGAGTGATTTCATTTACAGAAGTCCCATTGTACTGGTCTACCTGAGGTCTGCCTTCCACTGGGTTAAGGACCTATGTCTGTGTGCTGTGACTGAATTATACCACAGAGGAGCAAAGGTTGAGAGAAAATGAGTAATGGCTGAGAACATTTCTCAAGGAGTGCTGAAAAGTTCAGAAAATCTTTAATGAACTTAAACCTTTTAAGGAAACTTTTTTTCCTTAATTTCATGCTGATGGCCTAATTCACACAGGGAAAAACTGTGTTGGGGTAGATCCATGATGCTGAAAAATGAAGAAAGTTCTGTTTATGCTCTTCCCAATCGTATTTTGTTTGTTTGTTTGTTTTGTTTTTTTTTTTTTGTTTGTTTGTTTGTTTGTTTTTTCTTTCTTTCTTTTTGAGTATTCACATGACAAATTATCCTTCCAGGCTTGTTATCAGTACCACATTTTGAGAGAGAAAAACAGAGTAGGAAGGATCCCCATATGTGCAAGGACCTCACTTTACCCACTCAGTGTACTTTATTTCTCCTTATGAGGAATATGGTATCTTTACTTTCCTGTGAAATGATCATTTAAATTCAGAATGCCAGCAAAGTTGGTTTTTTTTTTCTTTTTCATGTATCTACCTCCCATGGTTTCTTAGCAATTAAGCATAAAAAAAAATGTTGTGGGAGGTGCCCATCATTTTCTGACTCAGTTGGTTTCAATGGGAGTCAGGCCTGTAAAGCAGCTGTTAAGGTCAGGCAATCTGTAATTGACCTGTCAGATGTTGCAATTAAAGTGTATTGCAGCTGTTAGAAATAGGAGTTACCTCCATTGCTCCTGAAAAAAAACAAAAAGTAAGCCAAAACCACCAGAAAGCTTTAATATCTTTCATTAAAGTATGAATATACTGATTCATTGAGTACCACTCTGTTCTGTGTGTAATGCAGGAAACAGAGGGGAATGCAGATGGGGCTGCTGCCTTTGATTTCAGTGCTGTTTGTGGCAAGGCCTCTTTCATGTTCTGAATAACAAAGTCCAGGGAAAATTCTTGCCAGTGTCTGTCAATTAATAAGTTTACACCTTGAAATGCTTAGAATTATAAATACCATGGGAAAAATAAGAAAATGTGTTTACATGAAAACACAGATGGGAATGCTTTTGCTGTATACTGTTTTTTGCCTTAATGCTTTTGTGGATTTTGTGAAATATTACAATATACTGTGATAGGGTAACTAGGACTTGTATAGTTGCTACAGCCCTGTGCACTTGACTGTTTTTGTGTCTGTCTCTCATAGTCCAGTATTTTTAATCATAAAATGCTTAAGCCACTCTTTAATTCAGAATTAGTCACTGCAAGATGATACGGAAATGTATGTAACAGTTGCAAGGCTCTGGAAGCTCTTGAAAAGCTTCCCACAGCCCTTATGTCATGACAGTCAGTTGGGAAGCTGGGGAGGTCTGGGTTGCGTGTCCTAATGTTTTCATTGAGCCTCATTTAATATCTTTGCTCATTGAGGGTCAGCACTGTTTCTGTGTTGTGTGTTTGCTTGGGTTTTTGGCTTTTTTTTAATCAGCAAAATGCTTTGTCCTTAGCATGGTAAAAATTCAGGTTGTTTGAGGCCATCTGGGTTCCATTTCAGTGTCTTGGATGTTGTCCTGTGCTCATCACTGTGTCCTCCAGCTGAAAGCCACAGTGGTGCTGAACTTTCACATTTTAGTTTCTAGGTATCTGAGTTGAACATAAATCTGAATGAGTGTTGCCTTAAGCAGACAGAGAAATGTCTAGTACTCGCCAATTTCAAGTCTGACATTTTATTTTCTGGCTATTCTTAGGACAAGGATTCTTTAGAGTTTGTTTTGTTAACCTTCTATGGCTCTTTCTATGAATTAGAAGTTTAAGTATTTTAAGCACAGAAACTGTCATCGGTAGTTTATGATCTCTGCACAGTTATTGATAAAATATTTGTAATTCTAGAATTGCATTAATGTGGTTCTCAGTCTTGGCTGTTGCTGCTTTAAGGTGTTAGTGACGCTTTATGATCTTACTTTGTGAACACTGCTCTTCAGTCATGTAAGTTAAAGCAAAATTTTTCTCACCCTCCTAATAACAGTGAAACTAAAAATAACATGGTTACCTGCACAGGGCTTTCAGAGAAGTCTGGAATTCTGGTCAATTTTCTTCCAAAATTAGATCATAAAGAGCTTTTCTGTTTATGTGGTGCTGACTTATGTTTCTTTTGCAGTTTCCAGGTAGCAGGAAATGCTGGTAATACCTTTCTCCATTAATTTTTTTTGTGGAATCCAGTGACAGGAGAGACCACTCATTGCACAGCCTGGAGTGATTGGCAGGACTGCCTTTCTTAGGCAGTCTTTTGTTGACTTTCTTCAAGTCTTTCTTCCTTGCTGGGAACAAATATTTTAAAGAAACTTTGCAGAAAACTTCGACTTTTGGGTTGAATTACTTTTGTCCCACCATTTCTCAAACTTGATGGCAGCTCTGAAAAGACTTGCATGTTTTGAAGTCCTGTTTATTGACCTTTTCTGTCCTTTGGACCTTTGGACCCTCTGGGGATTATGCTTGCAGAAGCTTCTGAGAAATCCTGATCTGTCATAAATGCATTTTCTGCATTTATCAAAGACACTTTTCCTTGGGTAGATGAGATGCAAGGAGGTGAACAACTGTAACCAATGTGCCCTCTAACAGCAGTTCCCTATGTTAATATTTGCAGCTTGCTCAGTATCTTCAGGTGCCTTAAGATAATTAATTTCATGTGTTAAGTACAACTGCCTTTCTAGTTAGGTATGCATACTTTATTTGTATTAAATGTAAATGTAGCCCTCCTCCCTTCCCTAGACAATTTAAGCTTTCTGAAAATAGCCTTCCTTTGGTTAGTCTTGTTTTGGTTTGTGCCAGCTGCCTGGTCTGTAGATCTTTGCCTGTTTTTTCTAATTGTTTATTTTATTTGAAGAGTTATTACCTTGCTTCTTAGGGATGTGCTAGGTCCAAAACAAAATACTTCTAAGTATTAAATGCTTTAGTCCTATTTAACAATACCAGATAATATCCTCTTCTGTAATTTTGAAAATATCTCTGAGTCCTAAAGAAACCATGATTGTGTACTGTGTTTTGTCCTGTCAGATTAAAAAGCCATAAAGCACCTTGCATGCTAATCTCTGCAGAACATGCAATTAAAATGAAGATTGCATTCCTTTTTTAATAATCTCTCATAACTACATTTTACATGGGGACCTAGAGTTTGAGTTACTAATTGGTGCTGCTCTTCTGTGTATCTGAGTTTAGCCTCATTTGGACAAGGCTGGGGTTTTTTTAAACCTTTTCAAATGAAGATGTGTGATGGTTGTTTACTTTGGCAGGTACTGTGACTATTGATGGAATTTTTTTGTTAGGGAGATGAATGTAAATATAAGTAGTCCTTGAATGCTCACTTGCTACCTGTAGGCATTTCTACCTATTGATGTGCATTTGCACTGGGAAAAAAGAACCTACAAGACAATTCTGATAAGCCCTTTTTAATTTAGGATTCAGGACACCTTGTTTTACTCAATTTTGGAAACATGCTTTTCTCTAAGTCACTTGGTCAAAATTTCCCCTAAAGATTTCTTACTGACCTTTAATTTAATTGGAGATGTGGGCAGAGTTTTCAGCTGTGGACTAATCCACAGAGGTTTTAGATAATCTTTTATCAGATTCATGAGGAGGTGATTTTTTTTTTCCACCGAGATATGAGAGTGAGTTAAAATTCTGCACAGTTTTACCTCACCATTTACACTTTCCACAGGATGTAATTTTTTATGTGTAAGCTTTTGATGTTTTATTATTACAGAAATCCAACATGTTCTGTTGAGACACAGAACTGGTGCAGCACAGAAGATTCTGATGCAGACTCTCCTTCCTTTTAGGAGAGAGCAAATGCAGCAGTTACATATTTATTGCTCAGAATTGTAAGATCATTGTTGGGTTTTTTTGCTCTCCTTTGACTTCCCAGGGTGACTCTGAAGAGATACAGCAGTTTGAGTGGGAAAAGCTGGCTTTAGGCTGGCTCCAAGTTTGCCCTTGTGTCAATGTGTCTATTTCTGAATCCCTTGCTGCAGAATCCTCAGATCTAGGTCTGTAAACTTCTCTTTTTCTGGGGCATTTCTCTTCTCACTTGTGCCCAAATTATTTTTTAGGTAATTTTGATGCTAGCAACTAGCTACCTGGAAAAAACACATATTTTAACATTATTTTAAAGACAGCAATATATGTTATAGGAAATGATTAAAACCCCCAAATCCATGATGGAGGGTGGGGGATGTGGTGGTGGTTTGTTACTATTTTGTTTTGTTCTGGGAACGAATAAAAGGTCCCTTTGAATTGTTTAATATATGGAGTGTTTTGGAAGGAAAAGGTGCTACCTGTTGCTTGCAATTACAAATGATAAACAAGAATATAGTTCATAGGAGGAGAACATGTGAATGGAGAAAGTATTATGTATGTACTAGAATTTTTATTCATTCCTATTGTGCCAACTGGGAGTAAATGTTCTTTAATATAATTACACTCTAGTGCAGTTTGAATCTGTTCCAAAGAGCAGAGCTTTGCCTAAAAACTTCTTTTTTTTTCTTCTGTTAGGGAAAATGTTGGATTTCTTAAAAATACTGCTTCACTTCAGCCTTCAGAAGATCATTAGATAAGAAGAAATTAGATTTTTCACAGTTTCTGGAGAACCTTTAACTGCTTAGCTTTTTGTGTTTGTTAAAATGTGACTGTAGTGCAACTTTTAAGGTTGTTGATAAGTGATGCGTCATGGAAGGAGAATAGGAAATAATAATTATTATTCTTTTATCAGTCAAGGCAGAGGAACTAATGTGGTAGCTGACCTTTCTTAGGTCTTTGGGGAAAATGTTAATATAGAATATACTCGCTTAGCTAACATTATACAACTTCTGCTTGATTATTTTTGAAGTGTTGTAAAGACAAGCTCGGGGACATCAGCAACAGCAACAAAATTCCAGTAATTTTGTCTGCAACAAAATTCTAGTAGTTTTGAAGACTCCTTATTTTCCATTGCAATTTTAATTGACTTTGCTGTCCTGGACTTAAAACAACTCTTACTCATCTCTTTGATAGGTTTATAATTTTCATTAAAAATATAATCTCATTGACAAGACTTTAAAATCTTGCCTAGGATCCTCTTTTTAAGTATCCCTAAGAATACCTGAATGCTGATTATTTAACTTAAAGTTAAACTTGTTCTGAACTTGAAAGCATTTGGGGTTTTTTTTAAATGATGCTCAGAGAACTGCTGCTTAGTTGTGCTGACCTGGGTTACTCTGTCAGGGGTATGTGCTTTGTGTGTATATTATGATCCATACTGGGTGGCACCATCAGGTTTGGCCATGATCTGAGATTGGCTTCTGCTCAACACATTTAACTACAGTCTTTTAATAGTACTTGATATTAATACAACCTTTTTAATTTCTGCCCTTGGATTTAAATCAGGTTTTATTGAGTTTTTTCCTTCTTCTCCTGTACCTCTGGATCTCAAATCCAGTTGCATGAACTTGGAAAATGAAGCAAAACTTCCTTCTTGCTCCTGATGGCAACTGAGCTTAAAAGCCTTATCTCCAGGCTGGGTAACTGGATCCCTGACAGGAAGGTTTCACAGGGCTATTGTATGATAGTAATTACCAACCCTGGCTCTGTAGTTCATTTAAAAATAATGACTAGTGGATGTAAAAGGAACAATAGATGTTAACTATGGAATATATTAACTCATGGAGATGCCAGGGGAATTTAATTGATGATAATTAGAAATTTGAATGGGGATAGGAAAGAATGTTGAATTTTGCATTTTGTATCCGTTTTGTTTTTTTTTTTCTTTTATGGTATAGATCTGCTGAATGAGATGAAATCCATGTGACAGATAATGTCCCAGCAGCTGTGCTTTCTGCTTCAGGGAGGGCATTCTGGGCTAAATGGGAATTGGCTTTCTAGACTACTTCTCTGGCAGACTATTACTTTTCACTAATATTCTGCTTAATTTTGAAGGACCTGAAATAAAGACTTCTTAACAGAAAATTCTGTCTGATGCTGAGAACTCTGTTACTCATTCTAAATAAGTATGAAGAATTGCAGCAGTTCTCCCACGTATCTCAGTGTTGGAAGGTAGATACTGGTTGAATCTCTAGTAAATCAAACAGAATCTAGAACTTCTCAGAGCAGATATGAATTTCAGATCATACTGGCTTGTGCAAGTGTTTCCAGTCTGGGAAAGATGTAATGTGCTGCTGGCCTGGTTTGGAACATGGCTGTAATGTGTTAGTGGGATCCTATTGCTGTTAATGTAAAATCTGTCACTCCACATGGAGGCTGCAGAGATCGTCTAAAACAAATACACTGCTCTTTCCTGCCAAATGGAGGGTAGATTTAGAGTATGAAGTGTCTACCTGTTTTGAGTCTGACACTTGAAAATTGCTATCACGTAATCCAAAATGATAAAAAAGGCCCCATGAATCCTATAGAACAAGTGGATTTTTTTCCCAGTGTGCCAAAGCAGGAGCTGCCTGTTGGACGAGTGATGGCCCAGAAGGGTTACTGGGGAACGCAGAGGCATAACCAGTGGGAAACATCTTTCCCTGTGAATAGCTGTGGCAATCTGCGTGAAGTTGAATTGTAGCATTATCAGTAATCAAATTAGTTGTTTCCTGTGCAGCATTTAGGACTTGTTCTTCTGGTGCAACTGACAGATACAGGGGAAAGTATTGCAGTGCTGTTTAATAACCTCTAAGGCTTTCCCTTTACTTAGGAGGAAGGGAATTTCTGTTTTGTGGAAAACACAGTTTTTGGTCTGTGTTTAGTAGCAACAAAAATACAAGTGTTGAACCTGGCTGCACATTTTTCTGAAAGCATTTTGCTAATACAGTGTACTGCACACCATTTCCCCCTCATGAAGATGTTGCAATAAGTAATAGCAATGTGTTTGGACTAGTTGGGTGCTGCAAAGCATGTGAATTTAGTTACCCAGTCCAGCCTGTTTCTCCAACTGAATGATTATGACTGACTGTGGTATATGCAACTTTGACCTTTTAAGTTATTTCCTAGTTTGCTGCTTTGTTGTTTGAATCACTTTCTAAATTGTTAACGTGAAAATAATTGCTTTGCTGTATAAAGTTGGTGGTATAATTTTGTAAGGCTCTTGGATGGACTGTGTATTTTCTCAGTGCAGTGAACAGGTGTTTTCTGGGGCACAGCTGGAGAAGGGTGGGGTGTGTTTGTCCACTGCAGGGGAAAGGAACAGAAGGGGGTTTATGCTGCTGGGCAGAAGGACACCTTGCTGGGTGCTTGGCTCTTCCTGTGAACTCCCAATTAGTCATTCCTGGGAAAGAGCACAGTTACTGCAGTGACACTTACAGGAGGTGTCATGGCCTAACCCACACCTGGCCTCTCCCTGGGTCTCCCTGTTTGTCACCAGATGCATCACAGCGTGGTGGTGATGTTGTCACCCAGGCAAAAACATCCTCAGCTCCAGCACCGCTGCCTCCCTGCTCGAAGGACAGGGCGGGGTGAGGAATGTGGTCTGTCCCAGGCAGCTGTGTTCCCTGTGTGCCTGGCTCCGTGTTTCCTATTGTTGGAGCTTTAAAAGCAATGCCTGTAGGTGAGGATTATAAACTGCTCTTCTGTTGGAGATGGGGATGCAGTGCCTTGAGGTCAGAAGTGGAAATGGCAGCAGTTGGTTGGCAGCTATCTCATTCCACCCTGCAACAGCATCCAAAGTTCAAACCTCTGGGGGAAAGGAGTTATTTTCTGAGCAGCCTTCTTCCCTTCTGGGTAAAAGTTCATGTTTTGAATAATTTGAAGCCTGAGGATGTAAGACTATTACTCAGATCTGCCTGCCACATAAATAAAACTGATACCTTGCATCTTCAGAATCAACACCAGAAAAACCCTGAAGAGGCAGCCAGAGAATGGGGAGCAGTGTGGCCTTCAAAAGAAGGACCAATGAAAACCTGGGTTTCTGAAAGTACCAATATATTCTGCAAACAATCAGTTTGGAATTGTGCCACTTCAGATGGTGAGGCTGGAATATCAGGTCTTCAAACAGCTGGGAGGGGAGCTGAGGAGTAAGGAAAGGAAATAAGTGAGGAAAATGTAGCCAGAAATGAGTAAGAAGTGAATCTGTTAAAATGATTTAAGGGGTAAAAATGTATAGTTCAAGAGTCTGATGAAATAGCTTTATCAAAACCTAACACCTACTGAAAGAGCTGTCAAGGAAAAAAATTCTCAGCATCTACTTTGGGAAGGAAAAACAAAATGAAAGCCCAAATCCTCCACAACAAAACAGTTTGTGTTCAGGAATAGTTTGGAAACATGTCCTTTTATATGACACAATTCATGGTACAGTAATGTGCTTAAGGTAGGCAAATACTGGCTAATCAAGAATTTCCTTCCTTTCTCTGTTAAGTTAATCATGATGTTAGAATCTTGCTTGTTCAGTAGGCAGTAAAATCTCTTTTCAGTACATTTGGTGTGTGCAAGTAAAGTTCATCTGTTTCAGGTCATTAGCACTGCATTAGCACAGCGTGGCAACTGGTGTTTAAACACGAGCTAATTAGTGTTCAGTGTAAACACAGTGTGTTAAGAGCTATCCAAACCCATGAAGCTCTAGCTGATACAAAGTGCCACAGTGAAAATGCTGTTGGGGGGAAGGGGGGGGGGGAAATTGCTAACCTTTTTCTCCTGCTTTCCTGGATTATTGATAAATGGTTAATGCTGAACAGCAGAAGGGCCAAACTGATGCCAACAGCATTGTGTGGAGGGGAGATTTTGTTATATTTGTGGGGGTGTGATTATTGTTAGTTTGTTTTTTCCCTCCTTATTGTATAGTGTTGTGATGCCTCAGTGACTTGGAAAATGTGTAGGGTTTTTGTACTTTGAAATTTTGGTGTGTTAGTTTTGCAGTTTCACAACTGGGCCAAAATATTAAACATGTGTGATAGCTGATGGCCTAGCACTATGGAAATGAGGTTGGATAAGTATCTTGTCCGGTAGTATGTTTTTCTCTCTCCAAATTAATTTGGTTGTGTTTGTCCAAAAGATAGGGTAGTTTGCAGTCTGAACTATGTGAAATGGAACCATGTCCATGGTGGACCGCGGACAGAAACGTCGATTCTGTCTGCTGGTGGTTCCCAGGTGTGCTAATCCAACAGGGAAATGAGAGACCAAATTTCTTACCAATCTTAGCACTCACCAAGTTATATATACAGATGACTGATAAGTGGATGTGTAAACTCCGGTAACTTAGAGTTCTTAACATTTGGGTAAATAACTACTTAATCCACAGATGTAGTAAGAAAGGTAACAACTTGCTGAGCCCCAGGCGAGCTGGAGGCACATCTCCATCACTGAAATGAGTTCTCTGTTAATGCTGCTACTTGGATGGGTGAGATGGATGTTGGGAAGGACAGAAGAAAACTGTTCCATGGTAAAAGCTGAAGTCAGAAGTGATCTTTAGAAAGAATTTTTGTCTCCTAAGCAGTCGTCAGAACAAGGGTGAGATGTCAAGTGAAAGCTTGACCAGAGTCTGAATGTTTCTTTTGGTCCTTTGAACCCAAACTGGCTCCCTGTCATATGCAGCAGAAATGAGACTTAAAAAAACAACCAACCAAACCCTGAAAATGAAATTTCTGAAGGGTTTGCATGAAGCAGGTTAACATGTAGCCCCTTCTGTACAGCCTGCTTGGGAAGTTCACAAATGCTGGAAGAGGCAAAGAATTGTCAACAATTTAGGAGCCATAAAATGGACAACTATAGTGTGTAGGAAGTTGTGGACAGACACTCGCTCTGAATAAGCTGCGTAGCAAAGATCTGCTATTTTAAAATGCTTAACTCAGCTTAGTTTAGTGACAGGTTAAAAAATGTTTACATGAACAGCTCTGCTAGGAAGTAGAAAGGGCTACAACCTTTGGTAGGATGATGATGCCGAACAGGTGGCACTGGCTTGCTGGATAATACAATCTGATATCACAACTGTTTGTGAAGTGCAATTTCTTCACCACCACATAATCATTCTTCTGAACTGCTCTTTAAACGTCAGCAAAGGCCTCACATTAATTCAGCTTGACAATTTGATTACAGCATTTTAACAGCTTCTGAAAAATAATTCAGTTACCAAAGTGGTAAACTCGCTGCCTTGGCAGTGGAGATAAAGTGCTGCCTCCCAGCTGGAGAGGCAGAGCTAATCTTGTAATTCCTGGTCCATCTCTGTGTACAGTCACCAGTGCCTTGGTTTAAATGCATGCTATTTCCTTTCCATGTAAATATATGCTAAATTCACTTTCATGAATCAATAAAATCACGAGTCAATAAAATGGTTAAGTAACGTGCTCCCCACGCAATGACCTTTATGTATTTCTGACCTTGCTTTGAGTTTCAAATTTGCTTTATTTATAAGGTATAAAGCATTAAGCGTTGCATGTAGAAGGGACTGAGAGTTAGGAGTGAAGAATTTCAGTGTTTTGGGGTGGGATGGGGCTCTGAAAGTCAGAGGTACATCTGGCAGACAAAATAAATGATGCTTCAGAGATTATCTGTAGTTTCAGGGCACTTGAAGATAATTTTAACACCCTGGTGTGTTTTAATATTGCCATTTTGTGGTACGTGGAAATATGTGAAGTAGCACACAGTAACCTGGATCTGTAACTTTGAGCATAGGCATCTCCTGCTTCTTGGTGGTTTTTTTTTTGGTGTGAGTTGGTTTGGGATTTTTTTTCTGTGTAAAATTGTGTTTGGCTTAATGCTTGAAAATAAGGATATTTGAAGGGGGGAAAAATGCATTTAACGCGGTGTTATGTTTTCTTCCCAGTCTCTGACACATCTCTGGAACCTGCAATGACAAGTCGGAACAGTAGCCATGCAGAGAAAACTGGTGAAATGTCCTCAAAGCAGTCAACACCAAAAGTGCAGGTCCAACGATCTGTCTCCCGAGAAACCATCACTATTCATTTCTCTGCATTTGGGAAAGGAAGAAGAGGAGGAAGAGGAGTTTAAAGAGTTTCTTGATGAGGAACTAGATGACCAAAGCATTGTAACAGCACTTGAAGCCAAGGAAGACCTCTGCTTTGAGCATACCGGCCATGACCATTTTGGTCCAGCTACCTCGCTTAACATGGCCAACTCTGCATCACCGCTGTCCTCATCGCCTGCAATTCTGCCAACTGCAGAAACTGTAAAGCTGTTGGACTCTACTTCTCCATCCCAAATACTCAGTGCAGTGCCACCAGTCCTGTCTCCATCGTCACACTCATGTCACACATTTGGTGCATCAGGTACATCAGCACCGCCTGTGGAACAGAAATCCAGTCTGTCTTCTCCATCCTCATCGCCTTCCAGATCAGTTGCCTGTGCTAGCGGATCATCCACAGTTTCTAGTTCAAAGCCTTTTAAGGGGTTAGTCAAGTCCTTTTCAACAGAAGTGGAACCAAAAGAACCCACCCCACCGACACGACATAGACAGTTAATGAAAACCTTGGTGAAATCTCTGTCTACAGACACTTCTAAACAGGAGTCTGAAGCTGTGTCTTACAGGCCACCTGACTCAAAACTGAACTTGCATCTGTTCAAACAGTTCACTCAACCTCGAGCTACAGGTGGTGATTCTAAAACTGCCCCCTCCTCTCCATTAACATCCCCCTCTGACACTCGTTCCTTTTTTAAAGTACCTGAAATGGAGGCTAAAATTGAAGATACAAAAAGACGCCTTTCTGAGGTAATCTATGAGCCTCTGCAGCTGCTCAGTAAAATAATGGGTGATGAAAGTAGTAGCCACAGGCCCAAAGCCTTATCTTCAAGTGCTTCAGAACTCTCAAACCTTTCCAGTTTGAATGGCCATTTGGAAAGCAATAACAACTACAGCATTAAGGAAGAGGAGTGTGATTCGGAAGGGGACTTCTCTGGGAGTGACTTTAACCTGACTAAGAGTGATCAGTCAAGAGGAGCAGAAGAAAATGCAAAAGAGATGGAGACCAAAAGCCCTCAGTCTGCAAGCACAAAGGATGCGGGGTCAAAACCTTCACTCGTACTTGAAAAATGTTCGATGTCTGCACTAGTGAGCAGAGAGGATGAGGAGTTTTGTGAACTGTATTCTGAAGACTTTTTCTTGCTAGAGGAGGAAAACAAAACTGATAAACCTGCTGAAACTCTTGTCAGTCCTGAGATGACTGAGGAAACTGTTACTATGCTCAGTAGTGAAGATGAAAATAATCTGGATGTGCAAGAGCCCAAAATACCAGTGAAAACTTTATACTTATTAATACTGTTAGTTTATGCTTATCTTATTATCCCTCTCCCTGGCTATTTAAGTGGACTTTTACTTGGAATGGCCCTTGGATTTATGGTAGCTGTCTGTGTGATTTGGCTTCTTACTCCACGTACTCATGAGTATCTCAAATTGCATAAAAGCATGAAAAAGCGATGGAATACAGGAGCTCTAGACATCAAAGAACCTGAAATACTGAAGGTGAGGTCATGGCATTTTGCCTGTGTGTGTGCATTATTTTGGGTAGGAGGAGTAAACTAGATTTATCCTGATGGTGTAAATGAGCTGAAATGTCCCCATTTGTAAATAATTTTTTAGGGTCAACTGACTTTGGCAGGGGCACAAATGGTTTAGTATCCAAGAATATATGAGACTTCAGTGTCTTCAGGGATTCGTAGAAAATGGAATTTCTTCAAAAGTGAAAGGGCAAACAGCTTTGCTGATAGATTTGAAATGATCCAACTGAACTACTGAGAGCAAGTAGTGTCAAAGTTTAGTGTGTAAATAACATTTGTTGCTTGAAGCTGCATCTTGGGAGATGTATTTTGTTTCTGAGATGTTTTGCTGTCTAGGCAGTAATTTGTTTGGTCTGTTCATAAGCAGAGACAAAAGCACAGAGAGTTGAAGAGCATATGGGTCCTCCTCAAACATGAGCTTATTGAAATGGGAGGAGAAATTACAGTTCATCAAGATGTGTCTGAGAGCTGGGTTTTAAATGAAAGTTTGTCCTTCCTCTTCTCGGCTCTCCACTTGTTGAGATATTGCAAGTTGCTGTCACTTCGTGTGTTACTTTGCTGCCTGTCCAGCTGTGATCCATCCAACCCCTCAGTGCCTTTAGTGCTTTTGGTCCCTGTCCTGCCCTCCTGATCTCCATCTGTGATGAATTAAAATAATATTTTCCCAATTAGAGTATTCTGAGCAGTAAAACATCTACTGGTTTCTGATGTGCAGCAGAAGCATTTCTGAGTGCTGGTGGTGTGACCTTCATTTGATATCACATTCTTATCAGAGCTTTTGTGGAGGCATTTTTTGTATTGATGTAAATATTAAATTGAGCTTTTTGAAGGTGCATCTCCAATTGTAACAGCACAAAGGTTTCATGAATTTAAATTCAGATATATACTGTAGAATCTACAATATATTGATGACTAATTTCATGTGTCTTTAGGTAACTGAAAAGATAGAGAAACAGAATATAAAGCTCTACTTTTGTTGCATAAAGGTGGCAATTGCATGTCTAGCCCTTATTCTACCTTGGTGTTCCTTTTTTTGAGAATGATACGAATTGTGGTTGTTATTTGCTGTAGTGAATTCAGACTGAACGCTGCTGTCTGCACAGTTGAATCACCTGCTACTCCCATGCACATATTGTTACAACCTTTCAGTCCACTCCTTGTTATTTGGAGCTAAGATCCTTCCTTGGTACTTGAAAGCTGGTGAAGATCCTGATGTTCATTACTGGTTGGTGTTAAGCTGTCTCTGAGATGTCAACTTTTAGTCAGGAACCTTTAAACTATATTTTAATGCTTTTATTGAGATGTTACATCTTATGAAAATGGATGTAGGCAAGAAATGAACAGTGCAGAGGAGTCTGTATAAATGTAGATTAATGGTTTTTATGACCTGAATGAGTATTTCTTGTGCTCATAACACACAAAGTAATTGTCTTTAATATGTAAATGCTTCAGGAGTTTAAAACCAGCTTGGTGCCCATATTGTAGTGGAACATAATGTAAGATGATTTAGCAGATTGCAAGTTATTGTTCCCACTTAATACAACTATTTTCTATTTGCATCTGTCAAAATCAGTACTGGACAGCTTAGATCCTCTGAAAAGGCAGCTAAAGACTTAATCTGTAACAAAACTCAGGGGAATATAGGAAAATCAAACTTGATGCTCTTGCATGAAGATGCTCTCTTCAGAACTTGTTGGTCTGGTATTCTGGCTGGACTGCTGTCAGGCAATTATGATAAATGCTCCGAGTAAGATCCCTTCACATGGGGCTCAAGGAGTTGGGATTCTGCTGTCAAGCTATTTTTGTACAAGTATGTGTGCATTCTCCCCCATGTAAACATTGTTTGAGAAGTTTGCATTTCCCAGGTTTCAAAAACTAGTGCAAAATTCCCCATAGCAATTGCTGAAATACTTGAACGGGTTATTGTCTCCCACAAAACTGATCCTGGGTAGTGGAAAAAGATAAATGACTGTTGTGCTGGTAAATGTGTGTTTCTATAGGTGTCTGTACTGAATTCAGTAAAATATCCTTGGTACTGGGGGAAAGCATCCCCCCAACCAGAAAATGCACAAAACCCCTGCATCTTCATTGCGTGTTTTTGTATCTGCCTATTCCTGTAGTTTTCAGTTCTCTGGCTTCCTTCTTTTTTTTTTCTCTGCCCATATTTTTTCCTTCTTTAATCCATTAGTCTTTTCTAACTTCTTTCTTGGCCTTTTCACTGTGCCTTCTCTTGTTCTGTGCTGGCTGATATGAAAGGTTTTAAGTAACAGCTAAAATGGAAATGATAAATTTACCCTTTCCATTAGAAAGAACTTCTAGACAGTGGCAGTGTCTGCTGGAGAAATGGAGGTTTTGAGCCACAGCTGTACAGAAAGAGGAGACTTTTTATCAGCATGCTATTCCTGACTACCATCCAAGGGATTTCATCTTTGATAGTGGCCTCTGGCAGACAAATGTTTTTTCCAGTTAAAGTTATGGTTGCTTCTCCTACCTCAGACCTTTTTTGTGTCTTTGGATTCCCTGTGAATGAAGCTCAAAAATGCATTATATTTTTCCCTCATTTAAAAAGCAAAATACTATTGAAGTATTATAAAATAGTGGTTATAAGAGGCATACTAATACAATTAGTGTGATTTGAGTGATCAATAGTCTTGAAAAAAATTTTGGTGCTAAAGCATTTGATTGTATAAGTTAATAATAATGGCTATTAACTGGTTAATATCACTAAGAAACTTCAGGGACAGTTTTAATCCAGATTTGGGCTTGTACTGTGAAAGTGGCTTTTGCTGATTCTTTTATTTATATATTTGAAAGTATCATAAGTAATGATTTTAATGTATTTTTACCCACAGACCTGGTCCCCAGCCCTCTGGGTCCTTCATAAGGATCTTTTACAGTTCTCCCCATCCTCCCCTCTCAGGTTATGGTGTAACACACTGAGACCTTAAATAAGTAACATAAAAAAGTTGGTACCTACAAGGCCTGACTGTGCAGTTCTTACATGAATTATTCTGTTGAACTGCCGTTTGAATAAAAAATGTGGAGCCCAGAGTCAGGAAGGAGGAAAATCAAACTTGCAGAGGGCTTTTGAAACTTTTTTTAGGTGGTCATGACCCAGGGAGCCGAGTGTTCCCCGGGGCTGGGGCAGTGGCAGCAGTTGTGGATTGTAGCTGTGACCTGAGCAGCTCCGTGTTCAGGGTGGTGCCCAGCCCTGATGGTCAAGCATGTTCTCCTGCTTTCAGCTGGGAGTGTGGAGCAACTGCTGACCTTTATAAATGGAGATCACAGGATCAGTGTAAATGGCCAGCAGCTGCACAGTGGCATATGACTATGGTCATTGTCCTCCCAGAATTACTAAATTTCTTATTTTGACAACTTCTCTAGAACAGAGAAGACCTATCCGACAGTCACTCCTCTCCTACACAAGGAAATCCATTGTTGCTTCAGTAGTTTGGGAGAACTTATCTGTTGCTAGTATGTTATGGTAACACAACTT
Source organism: Nicator chloris (assembly GCA_013400495.1). Classification (NCBI taxonomy): domain Eukaryota; kingdom Metazoa; phylum Chordata; class Aves; order Passeriformes; family Pycnonotidae; genus Nicator; species Nicator chloris. Next base: position 175,633 of record WAAE01018509.1, on the reverse strand, counting down.
CTCTGTTTGGGTGCATTGCAAAATGGTTTCCGTGGGCTGTGAATCTTTTGTTCCAATTTGGTTTTGCAAAAAGAGAGGCGGAGGTATTTCTGCTGAAATTGTTCTTAAAGTGCAGGAATTTTGGAATGACTTCAGGGGCTTCTTGAATAACCTCAGTGTTTTTTAAGCTAGGTGAAACAATTTACAGAACAAGATCACTGAAATGAGAAGGCAGGTGGTGTGGTTACCTCCTTTAATACTGTTAGATAAAATTCCTGCAGCTGCCATACATTTTCAGATTCATTATTAGAATGAAGAATCATCATTTAGTGAAGCATTAACATTTTACTGTCAGCCATGTGGTGTAACAACTTGAAAATCGAGTGCAAAGAAGAAACTTCATCCTTAGAAATTAGAAAACTAAAATTTTATGTACAAGGAGGGTTTGTAGGAATGTGCTGTCTCTTTCATCCCAACTGTTGTCTGAAAATAAAACCCCAAATACTTAAACCTAAACTTGCTTCTTCAGTTGCTGATAACCCAGTGGTTGTGCTGTGTTTGCACTTCTGTTGGGCTCTGAGTGGGCAGGGGAGGCACTACAGGGTGTGAGAATTGTGTGTTTGGCAGATTGTACAGCTAATCTGTTTGTTTGAACTGGAAAGCCTGGGCACATGGTAGGGATCAGAAAAGCAGGAGGGATTTTTACTTCTTCCTTTGGCACAGGGAACTCAAGATTTTGATGAGTAAATCACTCCTTGTTTTCATCACAGTTCCATCTCAAGCAGACTGTTAAAGGAATGTCAGGTGCAGTCTGACCTTCCTTCCTGGGTACCACATGTACCCATAAGTTTCCAGCCTTAATACTGGAAATAGAAAGCTTGTTAGAGAAAGGGCTCATGTGACTAAGCTTTCTATAATGACCCAGTCTCCAAGCAGCCCTTTTCTCTCTGTGCCAGCTGGTGCAGTATTGGCTGAACGGCCTTCCAGGAGAAGGCAAGAAACTTCTGAGGCAGCAAATTCCCATCTGTACGTTTGCCTGGCTGCAGACTCCAGACTTTGTCTGAGCTAGAAATAGCTTGGAGATCTGATTGGGGGCAGGTGGGAATTGCTCCAGAGATCTGTGGGCCATATGGATATTCCAGCTCTCACACACGCTGGCCTTGGGCAACTCACGTGATGTTCTTGTGCTTCAGTAAGTCCAGCTGGAGTTCCTGGCTGAAAATTAATTGCTGTCTGCTCAAAGATGTCTTGGCTAAACAATTTCTAGGAAGGAGGTGGGATGTGCCTCACATCTACGTCAGCCCTGCTGTGCAGACTTTGATGGCTTATAGAAAAATCTTCCTCGTGCATTGTATTTCCTATATGGGAGTCGTGTATAACCCACTAAGAAAAAACAACCATAAAGCTTCTTCAAAGAGAATGTTCTGGTTATAGGCGTTTCTATTAATAAAAGACGTAATCTGCTTTGGAGCTGAGCAAAGATGAATGATTTAATCTTTCCTGAACATAAAATAAATGCTAATTTATCTAGGTTTTTCAGGGTTTGTAGTGAAAATGGAGCTAGAGCTTGGAGTAAGCAAAACAGATATCACTGTTACTATGGCACCTAAGACAGTGTATGCTGTCTACTATGGGAAATTATGTGGCACTGAAACGGAAGAAAATTAGCATAAAAGTAAATTGTACATTTCTGTGGGTGGAAACTTCTTGAATAAGTTGAAATCTTGCAGTAATTTTTGGGATGTTTTGCATAAGGTAGTTAGAACTTTTTGTTTTGAGAAATACTGGGGTGCTCATTCAGCTCTCCCCACTTCTCCCCACTGTAATCATGTAGGTGTTTGTAAAGGTGCCATTTGACTTTCTAGTCCCCTTCACTTTCTGTTGACATTGATGCATATTGAGTATGCTGAATTTAAGGTTCTGATGTGCAGATAAAAACAATGATCAAAGAATGTCGTATGGCAGGTTAAGAGAAGGAGAACTTCTCCTTGAATGAGTATTCTGCCTATCTTCTACCTCATTTATCATCTCCATATCTGTCATCAGATGTTGATTCTGAATCAGATTCTGAATCAGATCAGACTCCCCCCTGGTCAGAGTCAGCACTTCGAGGCTTGTTACAGCAGGACTGGATGGTTTGTTTTGTGTTTCTTTTACAGCACAGAAATTAAATTAATTTAATCCACATATATGACTCCTGTGTTGCAGCTGGCCAGTTACACAACATGTTAAATGATCTCAAATGGTGATGGTGCATGAAAGCAAACTCCATTGTGGTCTTCCACTGAGTCCTTAATTGTGGTGATTACAATGTCAGTGTTGTCTGTGAGCAGACAGGCTGTTTGCTTTGCCTGGGCTCTGGGTGATTAGTGTGTCTGAGCTTGCTGGGAGCAGAGGAGCTGCTGTGCTGCTCAGCCCTCCTGCCCTGTAGCTTTTCCTGGCATCCTGCATCTGCAGATCCCACCGTGGCTCCTGGGGATGAGGTGAGAGCACCCTGTGCTGCATATACAGAGTGACTGAGTCAGAAAAAACACACCATGTGCTTGAGATCTCATCCTCATCTCATGCTCCTTTCCTTTACTGCTACCTCGTTTAGGGCATTTATTGCCTCCTTCTGTTTGTGCACTAAGTGCAATAACCTTGACAAAAGCTTGGATAATAATTTAAAGATTTTAGGTACATGCTGCACTTCGTTTTCCAGCAGCTTAAAAGCATGTTAACAGTGTCTTCTTCCCTAGGGATGGATGAATGAAATTTATAGTTATGATCCAGAAACGTACCATGCTACGTTGACTCACTCCGTCTATGTGCGACTTGAAGGCAGCACCCTACGACTTTCAAAACCCAATAAAAATATTTCTAGAAGAGCTGTGTACAATGAGCCAAAGCCTGAAGTCACATATGTCAGTCAAAAAATTTATGAACTAACAGACAGCAAGGTGAGTGTCATATGTCTGATTTTAACAAAGAATACTTTGCAAATTCTTTTTAACTCTGGGACTTTTTTTTAGTCCTCTATTTTCACATTCTGTCATTATTTAAACAAAACTGTTGTCGTGACTAACTTGCAAAAGATTGTGCTGGGGAGGAAGATTGAGCAGGATTTGGTAGAAAGTAGATTTTTACACGATAAGGGAAAGGCATGATATTCCTTTGATAGTTGAGAGCAGTGTTAACTCATGGAAGTTCTGAGACTTGTTCCCAATGCATGAGATGACTGCGGGGCTGTTCTGAAGGTTACACCAAAATGCCTCATCTTTGGTGGTTGTGTCTACTCCAAGGCAGCTGAGACAATATTTGCATTTCACTCAAAGAGGGAATGTGCATCATATGTGAATGTGAAAGAGGAGAAGTGTCTGGAACATGACCTGCTCTGGGTACCCCCAGTCTAGGGAAGGAGATGGGGATTTTTGCAGTTAGAAAAGTGCATCAACAATAATGCTAGGACAGTTTTCCTACACGTTGTTTGCCTCTCTCAAATATGTCAAGAGTTGCCACGTGAAGTTGATGCCATTTGCATAATTTTAAATAATACATCAATACCTAATTATTAAGGGAATGGATTTTTTTAATGTGCTGCATCAGTCGAGGGCCTTGGCAGTACAGATGCAGGAGGAAACCATGCCTCACTTGACTGGAAGTGAGAGAGGGAGAGAGGGACCAAGGCAACAGTGAGGAAAAATCTCCCTCCTTTTCTCTGAGTCTGTATGGGAAAGGAGCGTGCTGTTAGCTCTGCCTTCCATTAAAGGAAGACAGTGAAAAAGATAAAGCAAAAAGATCCCTGCCTTTTGCAGATTTGTTTTCCCATCACGAAGACAAGCAAAGCTGTCATGTACTCTGGGAGCACTTGACTGATGGTGGTACCATAGAGAATCTTAGAAAAATTTCCAGCCCCAACTGATTACAGAAGTGCCAAGTAGCCTGACTGTAATAAACAAATTATGCCTATTCTTCAAGGTATTTGCCCACAGGTTTTGGAGAACACTGCTGAGTTTAGACTCCACACAAGAATTTTTAACTCTTTTTTTTAAACCACTCTTCTAATCACTTGCATTATCTTAATTTGATATAAATATACTGAGTTTAGAATACAACTGTCTGCAAATCAGTCTTATGGTTTGACTGTTACGTATTTGATGTGGCTGTCACCAACTTCAAGCACTCAGTTTTATAAGGTGGGCATGAAAAGTTGTGTTCAAAACTCAGTTTGGCCTCTGATTATTTTATCTCCTTATCTATTTATCTCCCCATGGTCCCAGGAATAAAGTTCTTGGTTTTTCTATTTTTTCTGCAAATCCATGAGAATAAGATGATCTAAATGAAAACAGAGTTTCTAATCCACATGGTATAATCTGCTTAAATGGCCTTTGTTTTAATTCCAAGGCTTGGCTCACCAAAGACTTAATGATAGCAATGGGTTGGACATCCACCAGCAATTTTGAGTCAGTTAAACTGGCAGATCCAGTGTGGGATCTTTATCTCCTGCATTCCTGTGTTCTTTACTTGAGTATAGAAACATAGAGGATACAAGTGAAAAATAAATTCATTTAACCCTTTCATATGTCCTTTAGATTTCCCTGGTTCCCAAGAGTCTGGCACGGAAACGAATTTGGAATAAGAAATACCCTATTTGCATTGAACTCGCCAAACAAGATGACTTCATGGCCAAGGCCCAGACTGAGAAGGAGACTGCAGAGGAAAAGTTATCTGCTGAAAAAGGGGACTCGAACAATGAGGAATCCAAGAAACCTCAGGACGGAGCGAAGTACACTTGCCAAAAGGATCAAGTGCTTTATCTCTTTGGAAGGACGGGTAGGGAGAAGGAGGAGTGGTTCAGAAGGTTCCTTCTCGCATCAAAGCTCAAGTCTGAAGCAAAGAAGCCACCCAATTTGTGTGGGAGCAAGCCAGGTACTCAGATTTTGTATTCTTGTAGAAGTCTGATAAAAGAAACAAACCAAAGTTATGTTTTGGTGGTGCCACAGTGATCTTTACAAGCAAAAAATAATAATACCAAAGATACTCTCCTCCTTACCTTGGCCTCTCTTTACCACTTTACCCCCCCACCTTTTTCCCTCTTGTCTCTATGCTTTCAAATATTATTACTATTTTTAGATTTTTTTTAATATACTGTTTTTCAGTGACTGTAATAACTCCTGTCATATTTATAAGGATTAATTGTTCAGTCTCTTTTTCTGTATTTTGGAACTGATGTCAACATTAGCAGTATTAGACTCAATTCTCCTATTACCCATTTTTCCTCCTTCATCCTTCCTTCCACTCTAGTCTCCTGTAAAGGACAGAGCTTTCTCATGGGTTAGTGTCACAAGAAAACACATTTCTCTGTTTAAATAAAAGGTCCTGCACTAATATATATATATGAATATATATATATGTGTATATATGAACCAACAAACATTAGTCGAGGGTATCGATCGATTGTTTGGAATATTAATTTAAACCCATCCTCTGAAACAGTTTTAAACCTGAATAACTCATGCTTTTCTGTCTTTGTTCTCTGAGAAGCTTTTAAAAAATTAGTTAATGTTGTTGTTTCTGGCACATACCTTCTTGAAATGCAAATGCAAAATTAATAGCTAATTAAAATTCTAATTGTCACATGCTTTTGACAGTCCTTCTAATTGTAACAGCCTATGGTTAGATTAGGAAAAAAAAAAAACACTTTAGTCATAGGTGCGTTTCAATCACCTGACTTCTATTTTAGGCATTCCCCAGCAGGGCTGTTGGGAATTCTGCCATGTGTTATACATATGTGAGTGTCCATATTTAAATATGCTATTGATCAGCTGACTCCTTCAGTCCCACACCCTGCTGACGGCTGAATCATAGCAAATACTAGCTAATTTGGGTTTAGGACCACCTAAACAGACAGCAGTAGAATTTACTTTTAGCCTTTAAAATAAGAAAGCATCATGCTGGTCTTTTTTCAAGAGAAATATCTGTGGAATAAATTTGTTCCTTTAAAGTTTGATGATGGTATTTGTGGTATTTGGCTGTCAGGTTTGTTCTCTGTTGAACAAGTATTATTCCTTTTAATTTAGGGGTGCTGCCAGCACACAGTAGAACTGATAATCAGTCTGGAGTTCTCACGCACAGCCGGAGCAGCAGCAAGGGGAATGCAGAAGAAATCACATCCCAGCCAAAGCACAAGGACCTGGCTGGCAACGTGAGGCAGAAAATGCTTCTGGACTACAATATTTATATGGCAAAGTGTGTTCCACAAGAAAAGAAAAGCCCTTCAGGTAGTCCAGTCCTCAGTGCAGACAGCAGCCCCACAGCTGTGAAAAAGGTAGTACTTGTGCTCCAGAGGAACAATGGACAGTGTCTGTAGTTTTTACTAATCCTTTGGCCTCCTGGACTGCATTTGAGTCACTGTCAGTAAACAGAACCTTAATACCAAGTACAGCACTCATAATAAACACATCTTTAATGTTAAGCATGACCACTGTTAGTTTAAAAGCTGTAATTCATATCATGCATCTTTGTTTCCAGACTTTCATACAATACCTAGGAAAGGGAATAGGAGGCCATGGTGTAATGTATGGATAAACACATCTTGTGTTCTGCCAGGAAAACATGTTTTAGCCCCCAACCACTCCTGAAGCTGTGATGGATTTGCTGCTGAATCTGGCACGTGTCAGAAGTCATTCTATAAATAGATGAGCAGTGCTGGCAGGGAACCTGCGTCACAGCAGAGGCTCCTCACCCAGCCATCCTGGCAGAGCCAGGCTGCAGCCCTTGCAAGCAGTAGCTGCCAAGAGATGATGTTCAGAACTGCAGCATCTACCTGCCTGTCTCAAAAAGCACTGCCTTTCTGCTAGCTTCAAGAGTTCTGCCTGGAGTAATGTAGGGTGGTGAATTCTTCTGTCATTGCAGGCACTTAATATGTTGTGTTTCCTTCATGGAAACTTCCTGTTTTGTCATGGTGGTGTATGTACACACCCAAAATTATTTCAGCTGCCTTGGCTTTTGTGTGTGTAGTCAGTGATGCAGCATCTGAATAATAATATAATATTTCCAGGTGTTTCGAGATGGTTCTCAAGGAAACCAAGACAGAATTCTCTTGGACTGTAAACAAAACCTTTAATGCAGCAGAGGGAACAATATAGTTTCCTGAATCCTATATGCAAACACTGGAAGGAGGAGTGTGATTCCCTGTACAGTGTTTATCATCTATTTGTGGTGTTTCTGAACTGGATTTAAGGGTGTAAGGTTGGGTCTTGATTTCCAATTTTTGATAAAACAAAGGAAGAGTAGAGTACCTGTTCTTCCAGATCTGACTGGCAAGAGAGAGTATCTCTTACTGCAAACATATTTATAAGTCTGCCCACTCAGGGTTTATCTGCTTTTTCTGCCAGAGGTTAAATTACATACAACTTTCTCATTTCATTGCCAGAGGTCAATCTATATCTGTGTGGTCTCATTCCCTCTGCTGCATGTCAGGATGATGACAGGCTCGTGGCAGCCCAGCTGATGTGTTTGTAAAGCTGCTCCCTGTGCTGAGCATTTGGTGTTCTGAGCTGACCCGGGCTCTTAACACTGAACTTCCCATATAAATCAGGCCTTTTCTGTCCTTATTTTATAGACTTTATAGAGCTGAATAACCTGCTTTATGTTTTCAGTTGCCAGATGCCAACATGGAAGCTGAAGAAGAAGAACAGGAGGCCTGGGTGAATGCTCTGCTTGGAAGAATATTTTGGGATTTTTTAGGAGAGAAGTATTGGTCTGATCTAGTGTCAAAGAAGATCCAAATGAAACTTAGCAAAATAAAGGTACCTGATCTGGAGACTTGCATTATACACTCCTTGTGGAGGAAGTGAAACACATAGTCTTTGAGCTTTAAAATAGTACAAGAAAGACTTATTTCACATTTACATGTAAAAGACGATAAATGTACTATGGAATGGTTCAGTTTCTGATGGATCTCAGCATGTTAACTTCACTGCTTCTGTTTAAAATGAACTACAGCTGGATTAGCTATTTGTATCTGTCAAATTTTTATGTAAAAATTGAAGTGTTATTGTATTTACATTAGGGATGAATAGAACTGCATATAAATGAGGAAATCTGCTTTGGGAAATAGTAGATTGCTTTTAAGGCTGAAGATATCAGGGAACCACAACTATAATGTGTTCCTGTTAACTTCAGACATAAACTACTTGCAGGAGGTCAGTGGGAGCAATAGGTATGGAAAAAGCTCTGTGGGGTGACAGGACACAGCTTCCATCAGGGGTGAAGGGAGTGATGCTTTTGAGTGATTTCTCAGTCTTCCCCTTGCCTTCTGTAACTCCTGAACGCAGCAGTTCATCACAGGCCCTCAGCTCCTGATGTTTGGGGAGGAGTTTGCCTGTTCCTAAATGCAAAGGAAATTGTTGTCTTGCTGACAAAAGTTTGGAAAATTAGCTGCCAGCACCAGCTGTGAGGTAGTGCTGCCTTTGCTTTGGGAAATAATCAGTAGCCTAATTCTGCCCTGTCTGCTTCCACAATTGTGACAGCAGGGTACCCAGACATCTCACTGGTAACTTTTTAAGTGGAAAGACTGGGAATGGGGACTGGATGTATTTTTGATGTGTTAAAGCAGTGTCTGTTCACAGGAGATATGTTTTCTGTCAGTTAGAAATATTTAAGTGAATAGATACCCAAATCATGATTCTGTGCCTCTATTTTACTAAAACTATGGTACAGATTTAAAAGGTAATGTTCTCTGAAAGAATTTGCCAAAGATAAAAGAAGCTGAGACATTGATAAAACATCAATGATAAAATATATGACTGAAGTTAAAATCCAAAGAAGTCTTTGATTTTTATTCACAGTGAAATAGGATTTACACTTAATTCTTGAGCTTTTTACATACTTTGTCTAAAAAGCAAGCTGATGGTTTAAGGTCAGCATCTAAACTTCATCATAATTTTAAAAAGAACTTCAGATGCCCAATATCTCCCTAAAAAGTTTTGAAACTGGCAACTGTGAAATTCTAGAATAGTAAGAAATTTGTCTAAATATATTTGTGTTCTTTCACTGGTGACACTTCAGCTCATTCCATTCCTTAAGTTAACTGAGCTTTCATCTCTCAGGAAACTGATGTTTAGCTCCATAACATATATTTTATTTTTTATATTCTGTCTTTTTAGCTGCCCTACTTCATGAATGAGCTGACTCTGACTGAGCTTGACATGGGGATAGCAGTGCCCAAGATCCTTCAAGCCTTCAAACCTTCTATTGATCACAGAGGTAAAATAGAAAAAACCTGTTGGTATTGCCTTTGTATCTGTGGAGAACAAAATGTTGATCTGTTTATCTTGTGCATGTTTTAGGTACATGGAGTAAGAGCTTAGTCTGAGATACTCAGAGGTCTTTGTCTCAGGCTCAGAGCAAATGCAATTCTGTATATATGGAATTGTGATCATGTCTTTCCATAGGAAATCATCACTGAACTAAACTAAGATTTACATGCAACAGCTATGGAGACACTTATCTGATACTGTCATGAACTGCAGAGAGCAATGCACATCTCCTTGAGACAGATCTGATTCTGTAGCATAGGTTTGGTTCTCCAAGAGAAGCTGCCCTGTTCTGAAAATAGGGATTCAGAAAATATAATTGTAATAACTTAGAAAGCAAGAATACAGTGTTGTTTTGAAAATAAATTTCAAAATACAGGACCATTTTGTCTCCTTAATATTAAATACAGCTTTTTTTTTTAAGCTGGATGACTTTCATACTGCTGCTTGATGAATTAGAACTGTTTTTCTTTTCTTTCTGGCTTGCATGTGGTCACATATTTAAAGATACTCATGTCACTTAAGTAGTCTTGTAAAAAAGAAAAACTTTAAAAGGTTTGTAATGCTTTTTAGCTTTTTAGCTTCAAAAGCATTTGTTCTACATGTTGAGGAGAGCTCGATGCCATCTAAGATATAATCAGAGCAGTTTTTAATTTTAATTTGTATCAGAGTTTCTCCACTCAGCGTGGAGAAATTTCTAATTGGCCTGAAGGGAAATATATCCTTGGAAGACCTGGTGTGGTGTCACCTGACCTTTGCAAGAATACCAGATGCATGGACTGTAGGAGGAGATTAATAAACTTCAATACTAAAAACTTTCTGCCACTCAAATCACTGACTAAAAGCAGGAGGATAGTAAGTGCTAACTTTTCCCTCATAAAAAGGAACAAAACAGACTTTGGGGAAATATTAAACTCCTCTTGGACATAGATTAGTTAATGCTGCCTCTTGTATCCAAATGCTATTGTTTGCCCTTATCTACTTGAGACTTGCAACTCTTTGGGGAAAAGCCTTATCTATAAAACCCTGGGTACTTTGCTCTCAACTTTTCCAAAGAATATTTTCCACTGAGCTTTATAAACAAAGCGTGTTTGGAAAGAGCAAACTGTTTAGTTGTCATGAGGAACAAAATCCGTCTTTTTAAGAGAAATAGGGGTTGAATAGATGGAATAAGCTGGAGTGCAGTCAGTATTTGGGGGACTAAAGCATGTTGCTGCTTCTTGTCTTATGCTTCCTGTGTGGTACAGCAGGTTCTCCACAGTACTTGGGAAGTCCTCCAGTGTTGTCAATTAAGTGGTTGCACCATTGGTAGAAGTTTTATTTGGAGTTACAGAACAAAGGAAAACTTTTTAAAATCTTTACATGAGTGATGCTTGTGAAGTGGTTTCATAGTTTCTTTTTAATCAGGCTTTCCTTTCAAGGTTCTTGTCAGTGTATTTTGTTTTGCCTTGATTTAAACATTTTTTGAATTCCTTTCTCTATTCTTATAACTTCAGTTGTAACCAAGGACTGTAGTTCTAAGTCATGAGATGGGATTTAGGAGCCACTGAACACTTGGCTTCAATTAATCGCTGAAACAGCAATCAATTAGTTCCTTCAGTTTCTTGTTCAGTTAAACTGTGACAAGCAAATATTTATGGTAGGATTTCTAATCCTTTTAACTTCCTCCATACTGTTGAATGACATGTGAACTCTTAGGGCTTTTAAGAGCTTGCAGTGAGTAATTACTGGTATAACTTGTTCTGTTATTATACTTAAAAGGACATAAACAAGGGTTGATAATTGGAAATGCTTGTTTTCATAAGAATAAATGTATTTCTTGGTAAGTTGGCCTATGGTTAAATGACTTGGTTTGTAGGGGAATGGGGGGAGAAAAACCCCTATAGTTTCAGGGTAGTATCCAGAATGAATGCATCTAAGTTTTGGGGCTTTTTAGTAAGTGTTTGAGGCAGTCATTTGAGGTAACCTTTTGTGAGGCTTTAAAGTGCAGTTACAAATTGTGATGTGCTTTGTTTCATCCATATTTTTTTTTACCAGTGCTTGATTACAAAGAAAATACTTTTTTTATTATATGCCTTCTCTAATTAACTAAATTTTTTAACAGATAGTGTTGGAAAAAAAAATCTTGTTTCTGTTAATGCAGTCCTGCTTGGGTGATAGCATATGCTGTGGCTTTTACTGTAATTCTGTCAAGGCTAGGGAACCAGAAAATGGAATAAATTGTACCATCTGCCCAGTTCTTCACTCCCTCTCCCTCCCTCTTTCCCTCTGGAAAAAAGTGTCCAAACATTTTCTAGTCAGAAGGAATTTTCCCTCTCAATAATGGCATCCTTTGCTTAATTTGATCTGCTGTTAAAATTATATTGATGACTGAGTTCTGCTGACTCATTGATTATCCAGAAAGTCTGTTAAGCTGTTTTCATGTTCTTTATGATCTTACTGATACTTTCCTACTGTAAAGAGGAAAAATCCTTATAAGCTTGTATTTGAGTTCTTGTGTTTGATTTTTAGAACAGTAGTAGAAAAAATGTGATGGAAAAGAGTGATTTGGGTTTGTAAAGCACCAGCTTGCCTTCATCCTGGTTCCAGCATGTAACCTCACAGGGTGCCAGTGACCAGGGCTTTGGGAGCTGTCTGTATTTCTGTTACCACGAGTGGGTGGGATTATGACAAGGTTATGTTTTTGCAGAAAAGAAAACAGTAGTTCTTTAACTGATAAAGTGTGACTTTTCTAGAACAATAAAACAAAGAGTAGTTACCATTTGTCCTGGTTTCAGTTTTATTCACCATTAATTGCTTTCGAATAAGTAAATAAAAGAGGAATGGGTCAGTAGTTGATATGCCAGGTACTGGTTAGGGACTGTTTTGTGCAGCTGCAATATCTGGAAATGTATAATCTGTGTTTAGTGGCATCTGTTTTCTAACCTCTGGATGACAAACACCTACAGCTTTGGTGCAGTGTGTCACTTAAAAGGCTTGAGCTAATCTTAAGGTATTCTTAGGACAATTCTTCTGGAGATTGCAAAAGGCAAATAGTTTGCACCAACAATAGGATTTAACTTAATATTGCATGTCAAGAATTGCCTAAGTAATGACCCTCTTTACACTGAATCATAAAAGAATGCCTGTAGCTCAGTTACTGAGGGGACCTTGTCATAGATCTTCAATACACCACTGGCAAAACAAGAGGCAGCAGGTTGTGGTGTGAGAGAAGCAATATTGCTCTGGGATTTCGAGTTGTGCTTCGCTTGCACAGCGTCAGTGATACAGAGGAGTGTCCCCATTACTGCTTGGCTTGGAGCAATGCTGTAAATAGTTTTGAAGTGAATCCCTGATGGTGTTCTATTTCCTTTATCTCATTTTACTTCTCTTAAGCAGTTTAGGTATGTGTAAATCACAGTACTTTTTTTTTAGACCATTAGCTGTGCTCACTGCTCTCTTTCAGTGTGGCTTGGATTTATATCTGGCTTTGTTCCATGAGCTTAATGTGATCAGAAAACTTGCATTGTGATTGCTCTTCAAGTGACATCTCTTCTGTTGTTTATTTTAGGACTTTGGGTTGATTTGGAAATGTCCTACAATGGATCTTTTCTAATGACCCTGGAGACCAAGATGAACTTGACCAAACTTGGTAAAGAGCCTCTTGGGGAAGCATTTAAAGTTGGCGAGATCGGCAGGGAAGGGTAAGGGATGGCAATGGTGCTTTCTTGTGAAAAGCTGGGATTTTCCTTGTATATTTGCAGCTCTGGCTCTGCAGTGGATTAAAAGGAGTTTTGGGGATGTTTCATACAAGTGGGTGTGGAACGTGGCTTTTCTGTGCAACTTTATTGTTTTTTTACGCTATTAATAGTAATTTTGATAAAAGGCTTCTGTGGTACAATTATCTTACATATATGTATTTTAGTTGGATTTTTAAATGTCCTGTGACTAAAATTTACTTTTGTCTTATGCTTGATTTGGCCAAATAAAACTCAGACTTTGGAGATACACACATGCAGCGATAGGCAGGTGTAACAGGCTACTGCAGCATGGTACAGCTGCAGCTGGAAACCATGGAGTAGTAAACAATGTGGAAGGTAAACAGGCTCTAATTGTTATGTAAAGACTTTTTGAAAAGCTTTATTGCATCGTGGCAGTAATCACATCCCTGCTTTAGTCTCTATTTTTCCTCATAGCCATCTTCTGTTTGCCTGCTATGCCTAAGTGAAATGCCTTATGGAGATGAACTAATTAGCAGAGACCATGCAGTAACTTATGTCTTTTGTATCTGTGCTTTCCCTCTCATTTTTGCAATGTTTGAATGTCATCCATCTGTCCATTTGTATTAACCTAGTGAGTGGCACCTATCAAGTATCCATCCCTGGATGGATCCACTCCCAGATCTGGAGTCCATTTTTTTGGTGCTGTATTCTCTTTGTACTTAAGAAATCCGCAGGCCCTGAACAGTAGGTGGTCTCTGATTTAATGTACAACCACTGCCTACAAATCAAGAAAATAGTTCCTAAATCTGGCCATTTGTTTAGCTATGAACAAAATGGTATGGTCTTTCACAATTAAGATACTAGATGCTTTGTATACTCATGTTGTAGCTCTGACCATTTATTCTGAGATATCTTGAAATAGTACTTACAGCAGCACTATATTTCAGTGCAGTCATGACAAGAAAATAAATGTGAAAAAAACTAATGGCTGAATGATCTCATACACTGGTAGAAATTCAGAGGATTTAAAATCGACCTAGATTCTCGTTGTCACTGCTTGAAATAAGTATTTCTGAATTTACATCACTATAACTGGTAGGTGTGAATTTTTCAAAACCCCTTTAATCCTGCCTGCCCAATAAATGGGGGATAGAGGAGGAAATGTCTATACAAATCAAATTCATCCTTTTCTTCCCCACCTCTTCAGGATTTTCTTTGTGTATTTTCATATCTGTTCAGTGCAGGAACAGCCTCAGAAATAATTAGTGAACACTCTGATTCATGTATAAAAATCAGGTTGCTGCTGGCTGAGCAATAGGCCCCCAGCAAGGCTGATTTATGTGCCTGTAGCCAAGCAACCAATTACTTGAAGGTATCAGCATTAACTGCATTGCTCCCTGCACAGGGCTGGGATGTTTCAAAGCTCAGGGCCAGGTAGCAGCTTTACATAAAGAGCAGTCTAATGTATTCTAGTTTGGATGAGGGGTTTTTTGCTGCTTGTTTGGTTTTTTTCCTTAAACAAAATGGATATTAAATAAACTAAAGACTGAAAAGTATAGAACAGTTTGATTCTCATCTATGCCTTCCAACGTGTTAGTTCATTTTAATTCTACTAGCTTTTTTAATTATCAGTTGACAATTGCTGTGATAAATCAAATTACTCTGCATGTGTTTGCAGCCACGGTCATGTTGTCAGTAAGTGATGCATGTTGGTTGCTGAGCTCATTTCTGGCCCTTACGAGCTCAGGACAAACCATCTCTTGAGATGCAGTAATCACAGAGTGGTGTGAGAAAGGCACCTACTCATCCAGAGAGAGGAGAGTGGGGGGGAAACAGCTCTGGGGTTTAACTGTCTGTGGCTGTTGTCAGTGTAAAGCAACACAAATGGGTCACTGTTGCACTTGCTGTTTGAAATAGAAGTGAAGCGTGCTGAGACACAGGCTTGTAATGCTGTCTTGTGTGCCCTTTCAGGAAAATGCTGCTCTCAGAAAGGGTAGGAAACTATTTAATTGCCAATTTTATAGAAGTAATACATTATAGATTCTGCTAAACAGGAGATGAGACAAAAGCAGGCAGGTTAACCCAAAGCTACTGCAGCTTCATAACCCATCAATCCTTTTGGCTTTGTTGAACCACATAAAAACAAACTGACAAATGGCAATTCATAAAATATTGTGCAATCTTTACAGAAACAATACAGTAGCTCCAAAGTGATTTTTTTTCTGCCAATGCTTGTGTCATATAAATGGTCCATTGTATACAGAGCTCCCCTGAAATCTCACTCAGGCTTATTTATTGTTGCTTTGTTTAATGCGAGGAAATCCTGTGGTCTGAGCCACTTGGTGCTTGTGAGGCACTTCAGAGGACCCCTTCAACTAGGAAATAAAACACCTTGTAGGAAGGTGACACCTTTGAAAGACCTGAGAATGCCCTGAGCTGCTTTGAGCTGGATGCTACAACATGCACAGGAAAGAGAAGTGAGGTCACACCCTGGTAGAAAACATGTAGTTTGAGTCTGACCTAAAAACGTGAATTTCTGTCAGGAGCAGCTCCAGCATTGCTATTTGGGCCAGTGACAGACACCACCCACCACCCCCACATCCTCGGGGAGGTGGCTCAGTTTGGTTTGCTCCTTCACTCCTCTGCAGGTACAAAATGCTGCGCTGGGTAGGAAGAGGTTTGCAATTCTGATTCTACAGCCTGGGTAGGAAATGCTTCAGTGTGGACAGGTCCTGGGATCACTGCTCCAGAGGGGAAGGAGTCTTGTACACTGTGAGCTGCACCTGAACTATCCCCTTTACATTAGGACTTCATGCAGTAACCACCAGTTTGTTCTGTGTACAGAATAACAGGCAGTGGCCTCAGTCCATGCCCTATGTGAGGTTATTAATGCTTCAAATACATCTCCAAAAACACACACACAAAAAAAGAAAGAAGACACAGCTATAAAGTGTATTCTGAACATGCTGTAGAGTATTATATTCCTGGGTATAGTCCCTAGGGCTAAAGCCATATGCTTTTGAAGCCTGTGTTGTATAACTGTTTCAAGCTCTTGCATTCAGTAGAGATCTGTTAATTCTGAAGTGTATGCACTGTGTCCTTCTCTCATTTAAATCCGTTTAAAAGATTTGAAATTTTTCTTATGATTGTGTGCATAAAATCTTCCAGAGTTTAAGTCTAGGAAATAGTCACTACTGTGTGGTATTTTGTAACCAAAGGGCAACATTTATTTATTACTTCATTTTTTTCCCCCCAGGACATTCAAACAAAATGATTTGTCCAACCCTAATTCTGCTCAACTCATGGAAAACCATGAGCAGCAACAGAGATGCTTCCAAATGTATTTAGAATAATCTCCACATTTGATTTGAATATGTAGAATAGCCACCCCCGTGCCAGCCTCTTTCATGAAGGATTATGTTCCACTGGGGAAAACAGATTTCTGTTTTGAAAGCTGGTTCTGCCAGACTGGCTTCAGAGTGGTTTTGGTTTTGTTCTTTTAGATAGCATTTATAAAAGAGGGGAGGGGACAGTCAGAAACCTGTAATGTCAGCCAAAGCTGTACAGGATAAATAGCTATTTAAGGATATTACATTTGACCTGGAAATTGCATTGTTTCAGTTTCAGGCCAAGGGCGTATTGTCTTGCAGACAGCGATGAGGAATCCTCCAGCGCTGGCTCTTCGGAGGAAGATGATGCTCCTGAGCTGGCAGGAGAGAAGCAGGTGACCCCAGGAGGAGAAGGGTGAGCTGTTTGTTAATCCTTCCCTCCCCCTACACCTGATACCTGGTGCCACTCCTGTGATGCTCTTTGTCCCCCAGAATGGCAGAGTCTGTGCAAACAATGAAGCAACCCCAGCTGCTCTTTTCCAGGGCAGAGGGCAGCAGTGGAGCCCTGTTCACCCCAGCCCTGCAGGGACTGCTGCCAGCTGCCCTGGGCACCTCCCAGTCCCTTCTCTACTGGATTCCTGGGAGGCCAGAGAAGCTCTGGGGACCTTCCCCAGCGTGTCCTACCTGGTAGCAGAGCCAAGAACAGGATTTTGTGTGAAAACTTGAAATCCTCTCTATGCAGTATTACCTCTGCACTGATCCTGCCAATCCCTTGTTTCCAGGGTTCTATTTTCTTTAAGAAAACAACTGTTACTCAAGCATGTTTTTCTTGATCAGTTTTGTGGGGGTTTTTTGTTTTGTTTTGTTTTCCTTGAGGACTTAATGTGTCTGGGCTGTGCAATACTGCCCTCTGATGCTGTGCATGTGTTTCAGAGAAAATTTCCCAACATCAGTGATGCCACATCATTCCTTGTTTTGGCTGCGGCTCTGATTTTTTGCCTTCTGCATCTGATTGCAATTATGCCATGCAATGAGAAAGCTGGATGTCTGAGCCTAGAATGTCTGAGACAATCACAATGTTTTCTATGTCTGAACATGTCTAAGTGATTTTTACCATGAATATACTAGAAGACTCATGACTTATTCAGAATGTTCCAGAGAATTTTAGTATTTTACTCCTGAACACTTTTGAAAATTGTGGGAAGAGTTGTTTGAATTACTGCAACTGATGCATTTCATATCTTCTTGAAATTCATAGATCATACAAAGAATTCTTTATCAAGAGAACAAAGAGAGAGAATGAAGAATCTTAATGTAAAATACTGAAAGATTTTTCTTACACCTATTAAAAATCTGCATTACCACCACTATAGAATATGATGGGAAAATAATGTCTTTCTCTGGGTAAAGATAGAGTTAGTATAAAATCCCAAAGTCGAAATTTATTTACCCTTTTTATATCAGCTGAACAGTTTTTTGTCTTTTGTTGTGCTAAGGACAAAACTGTAAAAGTTTGTGTAAGAGTAATTTTATTTTTTCCCTGGATAGGAAAATGTCATTTCCTTAGGAAGGTTATCTCTGCTGTGTAACACCAAGAGCCACAATTAGACATGATATAGTGTGTGGAAAATACCAAATGTGCTATTTTGGGAGTGTGTATTTCCAACCTGAGATAGGGGTAAAAGGCATATTCAGCCCTTAAAGCATCTGTTTCAAAAGCCAGGAATGCTGTCTGACACAGTTGCCAGGAAAAGTCCACTTTCTGCAGACGTAGTTAACCATTTTTGGAATATCATTCCACCCACTGCCAAAACTGTTTTCCTCTTCTTTTTCAGCATCCTTATACTTGTAAATGCTACAGTACCTTAAAATTAAAGCATTTTTGTTCAGCACACACAGTTAAATATTTAGACACAATGGTTGGGTCTTCTGTGCTGATGATTTGTGCACATCTTGGGGCATCAGTGTCTTGACCATTTCTTTGGAATGGTAATAGACAAGTTGTCACTTCTTATGCCAGCTTGCTGGCATAAGTGATCTCAGTGCATTTGCAATTTGAAAAAGTGCTGTGTGTCCAGTGACATCTGGGAAGGAGTGTTCAGACTGAACAGAGTTTCTGCCAGACACTTGTAGCTGACAGAATACAGCTGCTGGGTGCAAGCCCTAGGATGTACTGCTTGGCCACGTATTTGTCCAGAATTTTTATATCAAAACCTTCAATGATTTAAAGATTAATGATTTAAATAGAAAATCCGTGTCTTTCTTAGCAAATAGATTTAAGAAAATTATTTTTAGGTCCTTTTTCTATTCTCTATCTAAAGGTATGTTGGAGGACATCGGACAAGTAAAATCATGAGAATTGTGGATAAAATTACGAAGTCAAAATACTTTCAGAAAGCAACAGAGACTGAGTTTATTAAGAAGAAAATCGAAGAGGTCTCCAATACTCCATTGCTGCTAACAGTTGAAGTACAGGAGTGCAGAGGAACACTAGTGATTAACATTCCACCTCCACCCACTGACAGAATATGGTAAGAGGAGCTCAGAGCAGAGCTGGGCAATGTTTCAGGTGTGCTGTGCAAGGGATTGCAGCTAAGAAAAAAGGTAAAGCCTGGCTCAAGTGGGTTCTGGGCAAGGTCCAGTACAAATTAATTGTAACTAAGGTAGGAACTGTTAATAAGAGAAAATTGTTACAGGTTGAAGTACTTATTTTGTTGGGGTGTCTGTAATAAATCCTGCTTTATGTTCTCTCTCAAGGTACGGCTTCCGAAGGCCTCCCTACCTAGAGTTAAAAGCGCGGCCAAAACTTGGTGAGAGAGAAGTGACTCTGGTTCATGTAACAGACTGGATAGCAAGGAAACTGGAACAGGAGTTCCAGGTGTGTTTCCTTTACATTTTCCTTTCGTTGATGATCGTTTTGGTCAATTAAAGGGGTGGGATGTTTAATTTTCACATGTCCCCTGTTTAATTTATAAGTAGTCATGTCCTCCCCTAATCCTGGCCAGTGGGATGGCTGTTGAGAATTGAGCTGAAATTGAGTGCTGGGATGGTCTCAAGACTCATGTGTAGACCTGGGTGGAAATCTGTTTTAGAGATGAAAATGACATTTCTTTGAAATAGGTACCATGGTAAAATTTGTAGTACTCAAATAAGAACATGATCCTATATGTTCTTAGATGATAGGGGGCCAAACTGTTGCCTAAAATTAAGAACAGATAAGGCACTACTTCCTCTTACTACTTCCTTTAAAGTAATTTTTTAAAAATCGCGTTGACCATAGTGCAAGAAGGAAGAAACCTCCTTCCGATAAATGTAGGATTGGAATAGTGACCAGCTTAATTCTGGACCCCAACCTACACGGTCAACCAGAAATCAAAACTAGTTACTTTACTAAAAGTGCATTTTGAAAGTATACAGATGGGTAAGTGCTGAGAAAGCAATTAGGAAAGTTGGTGATGTTTCCTGTAGTGTCATTTTAATTGAATGAAGTATACAGAGATATTCATATTTCTGAATTTCATTTACAACTGTAACACAACAAAATGGTTTCAGTTAATGGGCACTGCACTGACTCAAACAAGAGTCAAAACTTGAGAACCTTTTCTCTGTAAATGTGTTGCATTTTTTAAGCTAAAATTGGAAAATGAAGGTTTCAAGTGACATATGTAATGTAACTTGATTTCATTGCATCTTGTTCCTAGAAAATCTTTGTCATGCCAAACATGGATGATGTCTATATTCCTTTAATGCACTCAGCCATGGATCCCCGCTCCTCCACATGCCCTCCTCAAGATCTCAGCACGGAGGCCTCTGATCAACCATGACATGTGAAGACTCTTGCGGTTTACAGTATTATAAAAGTTACTCTCATGGTTTTATAAACTGTGCTGTAGTTCTCATCCTTAACTTGTGCCACTTTACCCCTCCCAAGGACTGCCTATCCCCCTTCCTGTGTGCTCACTTGCCTGGTTATTGTTCCCGTGTACTTCAGCTACATGAAGTTTCATTCCATTAAGCTGTTGATTTATTTTTGTACTGGCTGCCATCAGGATTTTAACTGGGAGGCTGAGGTGACCTGTTCTTTGTGGGGAGGGAGGAGGAACTCAAATGTAACGGATCAAGGAGCTTGTTGATGCACCTTTTGTTCAGCTTGTTTTCATGCTATGTTAATGTGCAGTAAAGCATTGAAAAGTTGTTTGGCAGCAAAGGAACTGCGTGCCAAATGGAAAAAATCCTAAATAAGGAATGAATTTATAAAACTGGAAGAATATTTTTCTTTCTCAGGCAGTTGGAGGTGTAAAATGAACTGTTTTATGTTCTTTCACTTCTGCAGTCAATAGCTTGTGTCAAGCAATCGAAATATGAAATGCTTTCAGGATAAAAGAATGTAAATTGGATGTATAGATAATATTGTGATTCAGTGTGCTGTATACACATTACTTTTTTCATACAGAACTTGTGCTTTTTTTTTTGGAGGGGGGGGGGAAGCAATTAGCCATAAAACACACAACTATCAGTAAAGATGGGACTGTCAGATTTTTGTATACGAGGAAAAAAGCTGGTAAAGCCATGAGACCAAACCATAGCAAGCCGCCTTATAGTGAGGTACAATCACCTTGGTTCCTGATTAATTCTGAATGTTTATAGAGACATGAGCACACACACCAAGTGTCAACACTGCACATCTCCAGTAGTGACCTAACTGTGCGTAGAGCCTCTTGCTGTGATGAAACAGTTCTTTTTGACAGGAGTTAGTTGCTGTGGGTCTTTTCCATTGCACTGTGTTTACACCCAAAGCATGGGCCCAGATCCTCAGTTACAGCCCCAGACATGACAGCACCTGGTGCTTGTGGAAGCAGCTGTGCCTGACAGATTTTGACCCCCATGCATTGGTTTCTTGGACTTTGTGGCATAGGAATTCAAGCATTGCCGTTGTTTGAGCTGATCATGATTAAAGACTCTTTCTGCTAATTAGTGGCCAAAACTAAAGGGGAAGGGGAAACTGCCTTTTATTTGTCAGGTGTAATGAATCAAGGCTAAATGTATGCAGTAAATTCTAGGTTTGAACACTACATATCCACTCCTTAACACAAAATATTTTTCTGATAGTGTTGCCAACTGTTCATGGATGTCAGAAAATGTTTTAGTTTACAAAGAAGGTGAGTTTTGGCTCTCCTTTTATAACATGATTTTTTTTTTAAGTAATTTTTAAAGAAATTTTTTGTACGTTGTGTTGTCACATTTGATGTAAATCCAAATTTCCATGTATAACTTGATTTACCATCTCTAAATGAAACTATTATATTGAAGGTTTTTTAAACAGCACCTTGCCTGAAACAAAAGAAAACTAGCATTTAATATATTTAAAATTAATTCTATATTTGAACACCTATTTTGGTTACCTTTAATTGAAATATTAGTAGTTATATTTGTTACCTGAACTCCTCCTTGACCATTCCAGGCTGTGTAGATTCTGGGGTTTGCTGATTCTGTAGGCATTATTTGCCTTTCATGAAGTCTGCATGTCTTGTACGCAGGTCTTTTATATGAGTTAATTTCTATGTGCAATAACTAAAGTCAAAGGACTAGATGCACTAATGTGTAAACAGATTTAGACTTATTACACAAGATAGTCATATTGCACTTCATAAACTGTGGGTAATTACAATCTGCTTGCTTTGTTTTATTAAATAAATTTATCCCATGTCAAACAATTCAGTAAATTTTCTTTTCTACAGCACTTAGCCACTATCTAGTGCAAGTTGTTTTTAAAATTTCATTGAAAGGTAGCTTTCTAATGTGAGTGTGCCCTGTGATTTGCAGACTTTTATATACATGTACTTGTTGGTTGTGGTATGACAGTTTCAGGGTTAACCAGTGGTGAGCTCTAGAAGGAAAAGCTAATTTTACTGTCATGAAACTTAAAGTTGACCACAGCACTTAGTATTCATGAGGAATATGCTTTAAAAACATGTTTGCATACTAGGTACAATTGTGAAAGGATTACCAGCAGTTACAGAACCAAGCAGTTACAGAACCAAGGCATCCACTTCTGCCACCTTTAAGAGCCCCTGGGAGCTTAATTACAGTCTGCCTAGACTCTGCCCTACTCCTGTATGGCCAGTCCTGTGTGGTTACAGATCTTTTGCACTGACAGAAAATGCTTTACTTCCCGGTATTAACAAGTGTAAAAAAGAGTGGCCCTTTAAAAAAGCTGCAGCTTAGTCACGGCAATCAAATACGGATTTGAAGGTGTCTTGCGACACGTGCACAGATGACCCCAACCCTGGATGCATTTCTCCTACCTCTAAGCTGGTTCGCTGAGTTACTCTACTCCTGCAACAACTAGGCAGAAATTCCAGGACTTTTGTTCCTTTTTTAGAAGTCCTTTTTATAACTGAACCCTGAACTACTAAGGGAAACTATAGCCGTCGCCTTGGCTCGTTTTAGTCGCACTGAACTGCGCCTAGTGACCTGGCTCTGCTTCGGCCCTGGCACCGCCCTCCCGCCGAGAACGGGCTCCCCCTCGCAGCAAGGGCAGGCAGCAGGATCTGGAACACTCCGCGCTCCCCGCCGCGTCCCCGCGAGGGTGTCACTCACAAACATGTCACTTGCTTTTAAAAGCACCGCCCGGGTCGGGCCGAGCAGCGCCAGTTATGAACAAGCACTTCACTGTAGCACCGCTGCTTGGCCGGCGGCGCCAGGCGGGCACCGCCGGGTCAAAGGCAGTGCGGACACGCGCGGAAGAACCAGCCGGACACGTTTTGGGTGACACAGCTTTATTTAAGGCCGCTTCCGACCGCCAGTCGCCGCACAGGCCCTGCAAAACACCGAGAGAAAAGGGGAGGTTATTGATGCGGAACACCCCGGCCACCCCACAGGGTGGACGTAGCCGGGGCGCTCAGCAGTATTTTTGCTTCATGCATGTCAGCAGTCTAACACGTGTCAAAAGACATCACCGCGGCCCGGCCTCTCCGCCCACCCGCCTGCTTCAATCCACTGCAGCCACTCCACTCACCTCACTAGCCACGCCGAAAGAGAGACCCAGAATTCGCCGCGCTCCATTTTATAGAGGGCTAGCCCCGCCCTCTTCGTCTCGCCCAATAGAATTGGAATCCGGGAGCACGTGCTGGTCCGGGTGCCATTGCGTGCAGGGGTGGGCGGGCCCATGTGAGGGCGGCAGGCGGGGGCGGGGCGGTGCAAGGAGGTCAAGCTGAGGGTCTGAGGGAGCATGGTGGTTTTGTATTGTCCGCCGCCGTATGTAGCAGCTTTTCGCCTTCTCAGGAACAGTAGGAGTAGGAACTCTTCTCTTTCTAGTTTGCTCTAGCGCTTTGTTGCTGTGAAGAAACAGGGCTCAGTATTAAAAATAAAGATATAAAGGCTCAGGCCCCGGTCAGATTGTGCTGGCAGAGCAGATGCTGAGGTTCCTGGGGGGAGCAGCTGGGAGATGAGGGTGCTGGCCAACACTCGGCTCCCCTCCTGCCTCAGCCGGTTTTAGTTTTTTTTTTTCTATCTCCTGTGACGCCGTGGGAGACACTTGTGTGAAATAACTCCTGTTTGGATCTGGCACACTACAGCGTTTATACAGCAACTGATAAATTTCTCCTGTAATGTAGCAGGGTGCTGCTGCCACAGCACACACGGTGTGTTTGGGGGTTTGCTTATTCTCACACGGCACAAATTCTTAAAAGTCAAAGCTACCACAAAGAAACGCGTCAGAGAACTGGAATGACAGTGTGGTTTGTAGCTCCAGCGTATTTTTACGTATTCAGAATTACAGGTCAGGTCGTCATTTGGACAAGGCTCTGAGGCACTGGGTGGGATTGTCAGGGTGCAGGACTTGAACTCGATTACCCTCGGCCCCTTCCAGCTCAGGATATTCTGTGATTCTGGGTGATTATTACATCTCCTGCTCACCATCAAAGGCATGCTCACTGTGAGAGCTGGTGTGTGAATATGGCATGCCCAGAACTCAGTGTGCCCTGCAGCTCCGTTAGTGATATCACTGTTGAAAAGCAAACAATATGTACAAGGACAAAGTGGCTTTGTTGCACAAATAAGTGGCTGAACACTGGGCCTTTGCCAGGCACTCTAAAGTTACTCTCTTCTGTTTAAAGCTTCTTCCATTTGGTTCAACACTTTTTGTGTTTATTTGTATCTGTTCAGGAAGCCTGGACCTGTTTTTTGGTTCAAAGGGGCATGTTGGGGCTTTTTTTTGCATTTATTTAAGGCCTTGCAAGGCACAGGGTTAACAGTGAGTTTGTCAAAGGCAGAAGCTACACTGAATACATTTGGCATGATGTGTTCTGGAAGTACAAAACCAGTAGGAAAACAAGAATCACAGAGTCATCAAGACTGGAAGAGACCTTTAAGATCATCAAGTCCAACCGTCTACTCGGCACTGCCACTGTTGCCCCCAAACCATTAAATATCACTCAGTGCCAGATCCAGATGCCTCAAACACTTCCAGGTATGGTGACTCCACCACCCAACGTCTGACCACGCAATTATTCCGGGCACGGTGGTGCCGGGGGACGGAGGCGACTGACGGGTGCTGCCTGAATTTAGGTATTTTTTTATAAAAACGAAGCAGCAGTAGCCAGCTCCCACCGCACCCCGCGGTTCCCCATGGGGCTGCCAGCCAAGCCCCGGAGCGGGCGGCAGGTCGGTGCGGCTCACACGAACGGGGAGGCTCCGGCAGTAGCGCGAAGCCGCGGAGCACCTCTGGCCGGCCCAAGGCCCCCGGCACCGGCGGCTGCACGGGCGGTCCCCGAGCGCGGTCCCCGAGCGCGGTCCCCGCAGCGGCCCGTCCGCCCGCGGGTGACGTGCGTGTCTCGGCCGGGCGGTCCCTGAGCCCGCCCCGCCCGCCGCGGGGAGCGCCGGACGCGCCGCTCCGGAGGCAGTGCCGTGCGGGGGGTGCGGCCCCGCCGTGCAGCCATGGAGCCGCTCCGCCGCCTCCTCCTCAGCCTGGCCGCGCTGCTGCTGCTCCCGCCGAGGCTCGCGGTAAGCCCGGGCCCGCTGGGCCGGGGAAAGGCAGGGGCAGCCGGGGCACGGGGAGGCCGCGGGAGGGGTGCTGAGGGGGACTCCCGCCGGGGTTAGCGAAGGTTTGCCGGGGGTGCCCGCAGCCCGGCGGTGTCCGGCAGAGCCAGCACACCTCCTGGTCCACTGTCGCTACTGCCGTGTGCCCCTGTGTGCGCAGGCGAGGGGCTGCAGCCCCACAGCCTGACCCAGCGCAACAGCCGTGAACCTGCTGCTGTGCCTCACCTGGCATGTAACCTGGACGTGTATATCATAATCTTCGCAATATAAAAGTACAGTTAATTTCCCACGACGCAGTTGTAAAAAGTAGCACAGAGAAACTTTTGAAACAGTGGTACAAAGGAACTTTTGTAAACTGAAACTATATAGATGGGTCGGGAACCAGTGAGACATACTAGAAGGTCTGCTCTGTCCCTTAATAAGTGAGGGGGTTTGTGTCATTTTCTGGAAAAAACCCACACATTGTATATGTGGTGATAACCAAATACATGTGGCTGGCTACATATCCTCTACACTGTCATGGCACTTTGATCATTCTGTTTTCAGAGCAAATGCAGCAATGTGCATTAATGTGCATGTGGTTGGTCGGGATCCAAACCCATAGTTTTAAATTCAAAGGTGAAAGACAAAGTGCACGAGTCACTGCCCTACAAAACCTCTTAAGAAATAACCAGGTTGGTTATAAGGTATTGCAATAAGTGGAGCAATAAAAGTTCATGGAATAGGGAAACTGGTGTAAAGCAGATGGAATGCTGAGCAGATTATTTTTACAGAGGTAATAATTTTAAACAGTGTACTTTACAGTGGGTGCTGTCTGCTGTGTGTGTACTGAGATGGATAGCTAACTTCAAAATTTCACTTCTGAAAGGTGCGCTTGTTCGCAGGTTCTCCAGGTCAGGAGACAATGAAAAGGCCAGCTGGCATTCACTGTTTCTGTTAAGTGTAGCACAAGAAAGCTTTAGGTTATGTTCTTTGATGGATTGTTCATTGTTACCTGAAAAAGCTGCTGTAATATAGGGGGTTCCAGTTCAGGTTAAGCAAAGCTGAAGGCTTTGTTTTTCACCTGGGATATACTAGCTCCACTCCCCTTCTTTAGAAGTAAAGTAAACACATTAGTAGTTAAGCTGGTAACATACCTAGTCTTGTTACTTCATTAGGAAACTGGAAAAAAATAAATGGAGGCTGTTGACAAAAATTACTTTACAATCTGTATTGTAGAGTGCTAATGTGTTTGTCTTAGAGTGGACTGTAAGGCTGGACTGAGGTCTTTTCATGGTCCTCACAGATTTGAGTTTCAGATTTTGAAAGGAAAATACTGATTTGCAACTCACTGAGTTTTAAAAATAGTCCTGATTAAGAACATTAAGAAATATTTTTAAATACCTAAAATATTTTTAAATCAACAGATTATTACTAAATTTTATATAATTTTACTTGCATAGTCACAAAAAACTGAACTCATGCCTTGGTAGAATTCAGCCCATTTTTTCTCTAGATTTCCCTCTTCCCTTGGTTTCCCTGGCCTGCTATCTCACCTCAAGATCAGTTCTGAGTTCTCCATTTCTTTTTCTTATCTTGGCTCTTACCCTGGTCTTTTTGCTCTGCCAGCTGTAAATCCTCATCATGACTTCCAGGTTGAAGTCTGTTCTGTACTTCAGTCACTTTCCAGAACTAGTTTTCATTTCTGTGAACATAGTCCCAGTGATCTCACCTGTGAATAACCCATTTAACTGTGGAGGCTTATTTAAAACTACTCATGTCACTTGAATAGTAAACTCCCATGAGAAAGACTGGCATGCCAGTCTTTCATTCCCATTTCGGTGTTGAGGTAACTTGAAAACACGAGGTTGCCTGAAGATTTTGCAGATTGTTTTTTTCTGTGGATTTCTTCTAAGAGTAGTGGTGGTGATCTGCCGTTCTATAACTTCTTTGGCTGATAAATTGTACTCTTTGTTACCTAATATCCCACCTCTAATAGTGTTTTTTTAGTTTATGTAAGTTCATACAAGGTCTTCCTTTCCTGACTGTTCTTTACAGACAGGAAAATGCTGTTTCTTGCTGTTTGGGTGACACAGTTCACAGCTCTTGGATCTGCCCTCCAATGGATGGGAGCACATTAAAAAGGGTGAAACCTCAGAGCAATGAGAAATGCAGTAGAGCTGTCAGTGAATAGCAGTTGCCATCAATATTACACAGCAATGATTTACAGTTCTCTTTTGAGTGAAAAATCCCTTGTTTTTATGAGCCCTGGATTGTTCCAAACTGTGCTTATTTATCTTTTAACATCAAGTCAGTGCAACTGAAAAATACCAACCTCCCTGGGATTAAAGTGGGATTTGGAACATGGGTCTGTCCCCTCCTGCAGCTGATGGGATGGGTTTCAGTGCTGGGTTACACTGTGTGGGCAGCACCTGACATGGAAAAACCCTGGCCTCAGCCAGGTGTTGTTTCTTCTGGTGTGTTCTTTATCTCAGCATGAGGTGTTTGGCCAGGGAACTGATAAGTGTGAAAACCCATGTGAGACAGCAGAAGGTTTGCAGAGAACATGTCCAAGCACTGAGTTAATTAACACGTTTTATTTGAGTTGCAGATCTCCTTGGTTGCTCAAAAAATAGTATAATAGGGTTTAGAGGTTTCTTTGGTGGGGGAGGGAAATGTAAATTTGTCTTGCACACCTAAATTATCATGGACAACTCTGTCCTGGAATATAAATTCATGTGTTTATAACTCTGCTGTCATTTGTTTGGGTTGTTGATGTTCTTGTGGCTGTTGAAATACACTTGGGTTGTACACAGAGCATCAAATGTTAAAGCTCAGCTGGAAGTTCCTGGTGGAGAGACCACTCCAATTTGAATCCAGGCAGTGGAATGGACCTCCTGTACTGCTCAGTTTTTCTATTGCAGGATGAATGGGTGTATGAATGAGAACTCACTGAACTGGGTTACAGCGTGATGAGAAATGGCTAACAAAGACACGTTAGAATTCAGGTTAAGATTAAAAGAGCTGTAGATTTGCTTTCGCTTTCTAAAGAAGATAAAACGTACTTTTTGTCAGCTCTCTTTCATATCTTAACTTCATTATTAGTTATACTGGAAAACTCCCCCTAATAGTTTACTGAATTTTACAAAGACTTTCTTCATGGCCTGGTTTTATCATGCACAGGGAGTTTTAGCCTGTAGCCTGGCAGTGTAATGAGATAGCTGTCAAAACCAGGGTAATGATTCATAGACTATCTGTGATGAATATGCCAAGTGCTTGCAGTGTGTGCTAATGTCTAAAAATATTTTGCTTTGCGTCCTTATTGCTTTACCAGCTGTGGTTCCAATAGCATAAATTATGATATAGGCCTTTTGTTATTGTGAGGATAGTGTCTGGTGCTGTCAATGCTGAAGTTGGTTTTTAATAGTTGTTGAGTAAAATGCAAATGTATGGTCTGGTGTAGATGAGGCTAAGTATGGAGTGAGGAATAACGGGAGTTTTTTTGCTTGAGTGATAATTTATATCTTGTCAACATTTTGGTTTGGTAAGCCAGGCATTATTAAAGAAATTGGAGGGCTCTTACAGTTAGCAAACCATCCATCCTTTATCATCCATCAGCCCAACATATTAATTTTGGTCCATCTGTATTCCTACTTCAGACTCAGAAAAGAGAAAATTATTTCCCTGCTAAGACATGGCACTGATTTATTTACTCGTGAGCACAGAATTATTTCTATGAAATCAGTAACATTCTTGAAATCAGCACACACTGTCACCCACCGGGGTCACTGGGAAATGTTTTCCTGTTCTTTATTCACACTTGAAGAACCTCTTGTGGTATCACCTCCACAGCAAAACATATTTCTGGGTTGCAGAGCTGTAACCTCAAGGAACTCAGTGACCTGGTTTTTTATCTGCTTTTTCCACTGACTTCAGTGGGATTCATGCCTACATGGTGACCTTCAAAAATGGTGGTTTTAAGCAGATGAATGAATAGACAAAATTATTACTGTGAAACATAGAAAACTATTGTTTTCTTCTAACACAATAAAACAAACTAAGGCTTTGCTTTGCTAACCCTTAGAAAAATTTGAGCTGTTAGGGTGAAAGATGTTATCGCCTTTGACACTGAACTGCACCACACACACACCCCAGAACTTGTTCTACAGCTTTCACTGACCTTCGCTTGGCTGCCGGGTCCTTCAGAATTGTTTTGAGTCATTTTGTTACTTTGATTTCTAGAACATTTTATCTAAAGATAGGCTAGATCTAGGCTGAGATTCTTATGGGAGACATAACTAGTATATATGAAGTTAATTTCTTTTTCTATTAGATAGTATATTTCTATTCTAGTGTAGAAATGCTGTTTTCTGCTTAGTCACAAATTTTAGGCTGTTATAGGTTATTAGCAGTCAGCTTTAAAACTTATGTCAAATTTGAATCCAGTGAGAGCTTGAAAATTTGTCTTTTGAATTAAATTATTCAAATTAATTCTAAGGCAGTCCCCAAGTAATTTCAAAATATTGTAAATCGTTAACCTTGTATTGCTGTTGATGTGGAAGATTGTTTTAAGTACAGACTGTCAAGGCAGTAGAAGCTCTTACTGAATTCCAAAGAGGGTATGTGTTAAAATAGATGTTGCAGTTTCAGATTAAATGAAAGAAGAACCAAACCAGGTTTTCCTTCTGTCTCATTTTCTTTGTTCACTAAATTAAGTTCTTTTTGCTTAATTGCTTCATGTCCTGACATATTATTCTTGGAGTCAGTTGTTGTATCTTCCTAGAAATAAAATTGCTATATGAAATAAAAGTCTCTCAAAAATTTGCATTGCGTCACAACAGTTGGGACCTCACCCTTGCAGGGAGGGGGGACAGGATCTGTGTTACCCGTTGTTATAGAGTCTGTCTCAGGACTGAGATTATGGTGTCTTTTTGTGGTGGAGGAAGCTCTTACATACTTCATAGAAAAATGAAAACAGCTGTGTCTTGGTTTTTGTTTTTTGGGGGTTTTTTTAATAATTTTTGTAGCTTTTCATTGCAGTGCTAATCCCAGGCTTTAATGAATCCATTAATCAATTAATTACAAAGCTTTGTGGTCAAAATAAAATCTATTCAGTATTTGCAAATTTGATACTTCGGTCTCTAGCCACTGATAAAAGTTACAAATAAAATCAAGAGAAAATATTTTTAATTTCTCAATCTGGGTGAAACACAAGTAATTATTTAAATAATTTGTTCAATTTTACATCTATTGCTTGATGCAATGTGAAAGAATAAAAGCTTGTTTCCATACTATTATACTAACTCCCTAGCCTTCTCCAAGTGACTACCGTAGATACTGAACAAAATAAATGAACAATATGAGCACAGCAAAATCCACAGAGTCATTGGGGTTTTTTAAATTTAGGTCAAATGCTTCACCAGGGTCAGTGTGCTACTGAGCTGGGTAATGTCAACTGCATCATATCATGTGCTTTGAAAATTATGAGTGAATGGAAGATTTTTAATAATGGCACTTTTATGTATGTCATCTGTGTTCAAATACAAATCTAGAAGTCAGGGAAGAACTAATGAAATCTGCCCTATATTTCCCCCAAAGGAGATGGTATCTTCAACACACAGGGTTGCAATGACCACATCAATGTGACTTTGATGGTTGAATATAAGAATGCCCTTCAGAAGCAGTGAAACTTGAACATAGACCAGGGAGGAGGTGAGGGAAAACATCAGAAAATCTGTGTATTTTACAGGGAAATGATGCATGCGTGTGGCAGGATCACCTTGTCAGAGGAATCCCGGTGCCTCTGGGCTGGTTTCGCTCTCAGTGGAGCAGGGAGCAGACCTGGGCCCACAGCAGGTGGGTTCCCTGGCTGGAGAGACCTAATGGTGCTTCCAGGGTTCTGTTCCTGTGGTGCCTGTGAATGCCACAAGTCCTTCCCATCCCATGGAGGTTCACATCTCCCTGTTAACCAAGTCAGGCACCATGGGATGGTAGCTGGAAGTGGTGCTTTTCCTCTCCCACACCAAGAGTCCTTCACTGGAAAAAGCTTAGAAAAAGCTGTTGTGATTTCATGATCTTGGTCATTTCTGAGAACTATCTAGAGCTGTTTAAGCAACAGTCAGGTGTTCATTTGGTTTTCCACTGAAACTTGTATGAATGCTTCTTCAGCTACTGTTTCCTTTCTCTGTTATTCAGTTTGTGACTGGAGGGAAGTACAGAAATGTTTCCCAACTCTGAGTGCAGTGTGCAGAGGAACCCTTTGCATGTTTGTACTTTTGGTCCCAAGTCTTAGGAACCTGCTAAAATGCCAATAATATGGAAGACAACACTGGTTACTGATGTTTTGATCAGAATTTCAGAGCTCACATTTAATTCCTTAATTTCTGTATCCTTGATGCCACAATAAATAGATATTCAAGTGTTAAATATGAAAGTGCTAAACTTACAGCCTACAACAACTACTGTTCTATATGCTGTGTATTCCTGATATGTAATACCCAACCATACTCATGGTGGCTATTTTACAGGCAAATTTTTAGTGAAAATGTTACATGCATTTATTTCTTAATCAGAAGACAGGAAGAGAACATGGTTTATGAACAATACACTGATTCTGTAAGATAAGAAGATAAAAGATAAGGCTTGTACAGAGAATAAGAGGTAGAAAAACAATCTTATACAGTCTGTATACACGGAAGATGTGGTGGATTGCTGTGTGTTGTATTTTATTTGTAACTAAACTTCAACACTAGTCATTACGTTCTGGGTGTCAAATTCCCACCTGCAATTTAAAGGAACTTGACTAGTTTTAATTTCCTGTCTTTAACAGTTGTATTTTCTTGCTCAATTTACTCTGTTTCACTCTAGGTGCAGTTTCACTGTGTTTACTAAACTGAGCCTCACAATCAGATGGTTTTCAGCCCTGAAGGGTTGTAACAGTGGAGTGTGGGTTGCGTCTACCCCCTCTGGCTGCAGTGAATCTGGCTTATTAAATGCTTATTTAAGGACTGGACTAATGATGATAAATCAACTATACCATCCTAAGATGTTTGGGGAATTTGTATACAAAAAGACATAAAGGACAAATTTTTTATTAATTACTTTGATACAGTGGCTACAATAGTTTAACAAAAGTAATAATACAAATGATTGAGTTGTCATAATTTTACAACAGAGCCCCTCTTTGCTCTTAGACCCAGTCAGGTTGTTAAGCTTGAAAGGTACTGCGAGTTCAGTTCTGATCAGTAACATCTTGAGCTGCATTTTTATAGGGCAGCGTGAGAGGCACTATAGTGTTATACACTATCCCTGTTTGAACAAACACTGCGAAGTTTAATCCCAGATGTAAATATTTTATTTAAGTGCAGATGGCTGTGCAGCCTGCATAATTTAACAATGTCAGGTAATCAATATTATATTTATGTGTTAAGATACTTCTCCCATTTTTTTCTGGCCTTCCAGCAATTATTTCTGATCTATGGTTTGTGTACTGTTCACTTGAACATTCATTTTTTTCTACACTGTGTTTTACAATTGTCTGCTCCAGCTGATTATGGCTGGAAAGAAGCATGAACAGTATTTATAAGTGCAACTTGAGTGTTGGCTAGTTAGCACTGTGTTATATTATCCTTTTAGCTCTGTCCTTTGCCTGAAAGTATAATGTTTCAGTTGGATTGCACTAAAATGTATAGTTGTTCAAAGAAAGTTATTCCTTGTATTCTAATTTGGCAATTAAGTGTTTTGCTTTGCAGTAATTCTAACATGACCAGTAATTGGTTTTCACCATATTAGTCATTGAAGACATTATTAGTTATGTAAAATGAATACAGTTTCATTTTGTGAGGTAGGTTAAGAACTATATTTGACTGTGAAACTTTGAAACGTGGCAGGTGTCACGCAGATGAGCAATGCAGATACAGCCTGCAAATATAAAGTTACTTGAGTGAAAACTTGAGCCCTGGGAAATGGAAATGGGTCAGTCTTAGGATGTCTGGGATCATCTTTAGGCAGGAACAGAAGAGCAGACATTAAATTAACATGCTTATTCTGCTTTTTGTGATGGAACACCTTGGACTTAGCCTCAGTTCTCACAATAGCTACATAGTTCTGAGTCCTCCGTGTTTGTGTGATGCCCTTTTAATAGAATTCCTTGTTCTGCAATGGCCAGGTGTGCTGGTTTGAAAGCAAAACCAGTGAGAGACTCCAAGTCAGAAGTACAATTTAATAGAGCGAAAAAGAAACAAACAACAAAACAAGTAAAAACAAAATAAAAAGATAAATGCAATAGTACAAAGGACCACTGACAGAGTCAGAATACGAACCCAACACCCTGTTAGTTAGGGTGGTAGTAGCAGTCCAGATGAGGTAGTCTTGTTGAAGCAGTGATCCTGTAGAAAAGGTCTGGTAGGTAGCTCTTGTCCTCTGGAAATCCAGTGGCTAAGGCTGCCTGTGCTGTCCCAAATCCCAGATTATATCCAGGTGGGTATGCTGGGCTCCTCCCCCTGGGTGGAGCATCTCACAATGGATTGATATCATTTCATGAGTCGTGCATTGTTTCCTTGATGGCCCATTAACCAGAGATAAGATAACCGGAGACAGTTGATGAGCCCATTAATCAGAAGATAGAGGGAGCAAGGCAAACACTGCCCACCCGGTTTCAACAGCTCATGGAGATGGTGAAAGAATACATACTTTGGGCACATCTTACATTGTAACCTATGACACCAGGTCAAAAGCTGCTTGGGGTGGAGGAAGGACAGTGGCACCAAACTGCTCCCCAGGGGCAGAATGAATTGGAATCAGACATTGGAGGTTGTTTCCCTGCAGGAATGCTGCAGCCTTTGTTAGAGGTGTCTGTGGATGTGCTCATACTTACGGGTCATATTCCTTAAACAGTGTTATTTACTCTGTACTGCAGAAAGACAATATTGGGGGACATGAGGTATAAAAACACAATTAAGAGGTTTAACAGTATAGATCTTCTTCAGCCTTTAAGGTGCATCTATCCTAAATATTTTGCCCTTGCTCAGAGGCAGCTGACAATGCTTGCAGCTCCATCTGTTGCAGCCACAGTAGAATATTGGTCATTGTTCAGTTGTATTTATCCAGGTTCCACCCAGCTGATGTCTTCATTTCTAGGGGACTGAACCTGGCAGAGTATGTTCTGTGTACCTGGGAGGAGAATGAGTTTGACATTGACGTGTGGGTTCTCTGAGCTACTCTGAACTTCCTTGCTCTTCACTGCATGATCTTTTTGTCAGTCCTTTCCTAGGTCAGCCCTGTCTCTGGTCTTTCCTATCTCTAGTGCAAGAAGACTTTGATATCACATTGAAAATGGAGGTGGGGTTAAAGCTTATCCCATTCTGTTCCTAGAGGAACTTAGCACAGTAAGATCTGCAGTGTTAGCAGCAAACCAAACCAAAAATTACTGAATTCAAAGGTACAAGAAAATTGTTCAGTCTGTGCATTTAAAAGAAGGGATGTTCTAGCCTGTGTACTGGCTGACAGTTATGAGTAAACTCTGTAGTAAATAATCATATTCATCATATGGGTTTTTGTTTTCCAGAACACCAGCTCAGTAACTGTGCCAGAAACACTGTTGTTTGTTTCAACCCTGGATGGAAGTTTGCATGCTGTCAGCAAGAGGACAGGAGCAATCAAGTGGACTTTAAAAGAAGGTGAGCAGGAGGTGTCCTGATGCCCTCTTATTCAATACCAGAAATAACAGTCAAATTAATTGGCAATTCCAACTGTTGTAGCATCTGGTAGATACTTTATTTTCTTATTTAATTTTACTCTTGTTCCAAAATTAAGCTACAGTGTTTCTAGAGTCATGGCATATTCAGAATTTCACTTGCAGCTATTTTCCACGTTTATGTGAGTTATTTTTAGGTTTGTGGGGGTTTTGTTTGGGTTTTTTTTTTTGTCTGTTCTTTTTTTTTCCCCTGGATGTTGAAGCTGTAGTGGTCTAATTGGTAGGTATCATGTTTTATGGGAATGAGTGCAATATAAGCAAGCATAGAGCAGAATAAATGTGTCAGCTTGTGGAACTGATGGCAAAGGGATTGCATGATTCTGTCTCTGGAATACCCTACATTCAGTGGTGCAGTGCATATAGTGCAAACCTCGGGGATTTTTCTATAACAGATGTTTAGGAACAGCACAGTTTTTTAAATAAAAGAACTGCATTTGTGGAAAGGAATGTAACATTGTTCGGTGACTGGAAGTGATTTTGTAGTTTTAATTACTGAGCAGAGCTAGCTCTGTCTTGATGAAAAATATAGTATTTGATGCAAATTTTGTTTAGTGGGACTGATTATGTGTGGCAGAGGCGGTAGTAGCACCTTCACTTCTGGAAATAAATTAGAGGGTCAAACAGAAAGAGTCAGTGGGTGATCATTCTGTCCTCTGTTTTTAAACCTGTCAGTAGGTGAGCTGAAGTGGTGGGAAATGGGTTGTGCATATCTGATGTCTGCAGTACCAACCAGTTGTTGTTCTTTGTGAAACCATTTGTATTTGAAAGCAGATCTATCAGACAAAAAGTTAACTTTTTAAACGAGCAAAGAAGGCTTTTGTAGCTCTTCTTGGGGTAGAAAGGGCTAAGCCAAATATTTTCTTGAAGGATCTTGGTTTTCTCCCATCTCCTGTTTAAATTTAGACCCCTCCTTTTCCTGAACAGCCCTGCCTAAAAGCAAGTTGTCAGCTTCCTCATTTAGTGTTGCTGTAGGCTAAGAAAAACTCGCTGGTCTCTTTGTCATTCCACTGATACAAACATACCCTGCCTAGTCCTAGTGTAGAAGGGTATCACAACTGGCATTGCTTTGCAGCCACACTTCGTAAGTGGCAAGAGGTTTTTCTGAAGAACACACTTCGGTAACGAAAAGGATCTTGATCAGAGTGTGTTGCACAAGGAACTTCCCTTGTTTAAAAAAAAAAATTGTTGCAAAACTCTTGCTGGTTCTGTAGAACTGCCAGACTGGATAATCTAGTTTTATGGGACTTCTTTTTTTCTCTCTGCTGCTAACTTCTGCATCTTATGTACATGAGTTGTGCTCACTCAATTTTTGCAAAGCACTTACTGCTCCTTAGTTTATTTCTGTGCAATAGGGCAACACACAAGGGTCAATTAAAGAAAAATTAGTGACAGGTATCAGTGTTCCAAGATACCTCCTGAGTTAATTAGGTGGACATGGAACAAGGGCCTGTACATATAAATTGGTGAATTAATTTGTAATGGGAGGGGGTTTATGTATTTTTGCAAATCTGTATTTGCTGGTGGTCCCCCTGTGGGAGGGAGGCCCAACAGACAAGACAGTGTTGGAAACAAATGAAAGGCCATTCAGCTTTCTGTGCTGAATCCCTGGAGAGACCTAATAGTGCAGAATTCATTATTAATATTAATGTATAAACCCAGTAGTTGGGTACACTCTGTCTGTCAGCAACATGCTGGTGCTGTTACAGAGATTACCTGGCAGGAAGCTGCCTGCACTGCAAGCAGTGCTCTTGCAGGTGCCATTTTACCCTGATTACAGCAGATGAACCATGAGCTGTAGCTCAGGTCCTTTGAGAAGTTGTGGAGGTCACCTGAAGCACTGCAGTGGCACTCAGGAAGGGAACATTTTATTACTGCACTTGAGCAGCAAGGTATCTAACAAAGGGCAATTCAGGTACATTTTATTTTCATTAGGAAAAAAAAAAACAAGGCCATGTTCATTATCAGGCAGTGCTTAAACAAACATGAATATCTTGCCATGTGTGGCTTGTTTTAATTTAGCACTGAAGCTTATCTTAGGTGTGTGGAGTAAATGAGCCAATGAGTATCACCACAATAACATGTTTGGGTTTCCTGCCTTCACGGAGTGCTGACAAGAAAGGCAGTCAGAATACTTGGGCTGCCCATAAAGCAGGCAAAAAGTAGGTTAGTTAGGAATAGGACTTTCCACTGTCAGAAATAAGCTGTGTCCCTGCAGTTGCATGTAATGAGACTTACTTGTTGAGGGTGCTTAAAATCTTCATTTCCTCCTGGCTTCGATGGGTCCTGCTCTCTGGCAGCTCTCAGGATTTTTCAGTGAGCAGGTAGCTGATGCTGCTCATTTCCTGGGCTGTGAAAAGCTGGCAAATGGTTGGAAAGTTTAGAGAAAAATCCTTATTCCTCCTTCCCTGTAATTTCTGAGAGGCACTTTTGCTTTTGCTGTGACCCCACGCAGACAGCTGGTGTCGAAGGCACCTGTTGGAAAGGCTGCGGCTCACATTTCACATCAGCGGCTCCATTAGGATCTTGGTGCCACCCCGGAGCAATGTGAGGAGCTGTCAGCCCTCAGTGACAGTGGGACAGGCTCCCGTAGGCTCCCACATTTTCTGCACTTGCCATCAGCAAGATACATAGTCAGCATCCTCAGTAAGGTTCCTTAGGATGAAACCTCTTTCCCAAAATTGATGGAAATAAAACCACTTCTTTCATTTCCTATGGACCTCTTTGAAAGGTACAGAGGTGCAGCATGTTAGATTTGTATTTACACACAAGTGGACAGCGAAAGAGATGGTCATGAGAACCTGTTGGCAAGGCAGAATCTGGAGAAAGCTTTCCTCCTTGCTGTCAGACTTTATTTCACAGTTCTGATTTCAGTGTGAGCTTTAAGAGTGTGATTTTAAGACTGTATTGGTCCCTCACATCTTCGTTAAATTCACCTTGTACATCTCTATTAACTCAAGAGTTTGGTTTATTGAACACAATATTGAATTTGAGATGCTAAGGCTGCAGTGTTTCAAGCTGTACTCTTGAGCAGGCTGTTTCTCTGTTCTCTCTCTCCTGTTGTACTGTTCGAAGGGGTTTTTTTTTCCATTCACCTTAAAAGCTTTCCATTAAAAACTAATTCAAAGTATTTTGCCAGAAGAACATTTAATATATGCAGATTTGGCTCCTCATTTAGAGCCAGTAGAAATTTTGTTATGATCTTCAGTTCTCTGTAGCAGTCAAAAAATGATGACTCACAGTTTAAAAGGTTTTGATTTCCAGCACCTCACTCATAACCTGTAGACTTTTGAGGGCTCTTAGGATAACAAAGGTATAAAAATTATATCTATTTATGGGATCCAATATACAGATTTTAAAGGGCAAATCTGAGGTCTGTAGGTCCTGCTTTAGTAACAGTGCAGGACCTTGCAAGAAATATCTTCGTGCATAGTTGTAAATGAATAAGGATTGTCAAAACCAAACAGTTGTAGAACAGTACTGTTTTCAGCAAATTCCAGAGCATGGTTTGTGTCTGTAGCCTCATTTGCTGTCCTTGCAGCAGCAGATGAGGATGACATGGGTTTAAATTGGCCCGTTAGCCCAAACATTGTGGTAGGGCCTCAGGGCAGGAAACCGTTTTTTTCCAGCTCATTCCAGGGGGCAGTGACTTATTCACTGTTTCAGTCTCCCACTTCTCCTTTTCAGTCATTGGCCCTAAGGGCACATTACAGTGATGAAAACATGCAACTTTATCTTGCACATTAAAAATACTCAGTTTGGTCAAAGGACAAATTTATCTTACAATGTATTTGTGAAACATGGAGGAAAGTCAAATGCATTATATTTAACGTATGGGTACAGTTTCATAAGGCTTTTTTCTATATAAGTGTGCAAAGGGTGGGTCAGAACCATCTGAAATGTGTCATATACTTCTGCCCACTCACAAATATATTCTGGCCATGATGCAACCAAAACTGGATTGGGACATCTGCCTACTGGCAGGTCAAAACGTTCATTTTGGGGAAGTGTAATAGAGCCAACTAATTTACCAAATTACTGGACAGACATTATGTTAACAGGTTTCTAATAACGGCTGTACTTGTGAATAAACTCTTGGAGTTCTAGAATAAATCTTTATAATGTAGGATCAATCTCCTTTTAATTTTTTTTTTCTTAACACCGTTATTTTACAAATTTTTTTGCTAACAGAGGCTGTGTTACCAGTTCAGAAAGCTAAAGCTAGTGTGTGCTGAATTGTAAGTTTTTAATGTAGGAATCTGTAACATAATCTGTCTTAGTGGAGGCTGCAGGAAAAAAAAAGTTGGAAACCCATGGAAATATCTATAGAAAATTCAATCTTCTCTCCAGCATTGGAGATATTTACAGGATGGTGTCCTGCTTCCTAAATCACCCCCAGCGTGCCCCAGAGTTGTTCTGATATATGTTTTCTTAGTCTAGAAAGTAGAAAAAGCTTTCTGTAGGACCTTGCAAGAATTTGCTACATGGGATGAAAGCCTGAGGGGGGGAGAGAGGTATTTTTCAGTTTTATCACATTCTCTGTCCAGCTTTAATTCAGTGTAGAATAGTTGCTGCTTTGTTCAGCAAGCTGTTCAGTGGTTGTCACCACTGCTGCTGGTATTGGAACAGATCAGGGACTTACCCAATTACAGGGAACTGCAGTCCAGGGAATTTTGAAAGCAGGGTGATGTGGTTCAGTCCCAACATGCCAACACTTGAGTGGGGAGCAGCTGGAAAGGAGAGAGGGCCTCAGTGCTCTGACTTTTGCAAGAGCTTTATATGTTTGACCCCTTGTGGAGCAAAAGGTGACTTCAGTCACAAGAGGGCTCACTCCTTTACTGGTCTGTGTTCAAGTTTTCTATATGAAAACGATTGTAAGACCTGGCAACAATTAATTGAACTTAAGATTCTCTTTTTATCTCAGAGCAAGTTCTTATTTCAAAACACACTTTGAAATAGAGGTTGGAACAGGTCCCAAACCACATGAGAGTGAATGTGAGGAGTTTATTGTCTGTCTTCAAAGGATCTCTGCAGAGCCACAACCTGGGTTCAAGATCATGAAAGTGTTAAGAAAATGAGAAAATTTACATCTCCTCAGTAACCCAAAATGTAGAGAAATGGCTTTCCACAGCCTGTCTTTCCAGGTGGATGATGCTAGTAGTGACAGGAGAATTCCTTCCACTTTAGAAAACTAACTCCTCCATCCTTGTGAAGAGCCTCATGTGTGGAAATGAATCAGAAATCTGTAAATGCTTTCTAACAATTCATACACAACACTTCAGTGTGCAGGAAGCTATCAGAATAATCAGTGTTTTGGTTCATGTGCCACTAAGTACTAAAAAAATTCCTTCTGCTTTGCCATAACTTCTTAATCTGCTCTGTCACTTTTTTATCTTTGCTCATAAATCAAGTTTCAGTTACTAAGAAGTCAAGTAAAACCAGGATTTTTTTTTTTCATTTCTGATGAAGTACGTGATGTTGAAGACATGATACTAAAGAGAAGTTCAAGGACTTTCAGGACAATGATGCTTCTGTACACACTGAACAGCTTGGGATTTGCCACAAGACTCATTCATCTCATCTGATAGGCAGGAGTGCTTCAGAAAAACACTCCAAAACATACAGACACTCATGAGACTTCTGGCATTGTTTATTGAAGTGTAGGAGATATTTATTGATGACATTGGAAACTGCTATAAGTGACATTTTCCCAACAGCTTTCAGAAATACAAGCTGCGGGATAAAAGCTCAATGCAAGTAATTCTTGCTCATGGATATGTGTGTGTGTCTTTTCACTGTTGTGGTACAGTGTAGTCAATAAAACCATGCAAAAATTCTCAGATCTTTAAGATAACTGGAGCAGAGGGGAGCACTTCATTTTGGTTGATAAAAATAGATTGCCCAGTCTAAGAAAATTAAGTAAAAACAAGCTGTTAGTCCAAAAATGCTTTGCTGTATTACTACTCTCCACTGTAATTTCAGGACAGAGAGGGAGCTCTGGGGAAGCATTACTAACCAGACTCTCCTGCAAATATCATGGACAAAGCAGGATCAACTGCCAGAAGACATAATCTACCTTTGAAATTTCCTGTAATTGTTCATGTTTTCCTGAGTGTTGTTTGAAAAAACCCCTGAAATACTGAGGTGTTTGAGGCAATCCCACTCTCTGTTGTACTGCTGATGTGTCCTGTCAGTGAAAGTGCAGTTAGCAAAGGTGGAGATTGATTCAGATTGTAGTAGTTTTACACTGTAATTTCATATAACAACTCCACACAACCATTTAATTCAGAGAAGAAACAGTCCTTTTATTAAAATTAAAACTTTCTGAAGATTATTCTGACAAGAAACTATTTATGTTAGTCTTATGTTTTGCCCAGATTCACTAGAAAGTGATTTTATAGAAAATCTGCATTTCTGTACTTAATAAATATGCAGTCAGTTGTCACTTCAAAAACAAGTTGTGCAGCTTTGTTACTCCTAGTGATCATTTGGGGGGATTTTTAGAAGTAGGACAGAGTTGCCTCAGTGCTTCTGGTGAAGCTGCTGTTGTCTCACAATAGTCACTGTCACCACAGGTGAGAGTTGATTTTCTTACCAAGTAGGACACTCTCCCTGTAATCAGTTCATCAAGAGACTTACAGAGTTTATTTGGCTTTTGCCTTTAGCAATGCTTGCAGCATTTGCATTAAATCTTAATTTACTGAGCCAGGTGTCACTTGTTCTGAGCCATGTGTCACTCGTTCTGATTCATGATGCTGTTTCTTTCACAAAACTGAGCATTCCCTTCCCATGAAGCATTTGTGATTACAAAACCTCTTGCCTTTGGTCTTTAATGTCTCTCTTCTTCTAGGTCATTTCAGCCAGACTTAGGAATACCCTGAGTCCATAAACTTGGTCTCAGTTTGCTTTTAGTAGCTCAACTCAGCAGCTCAGCTCGAGTCAATCCACTTTATATGATGGGCAGCAAATGCTTTTTTCTTGCTTTTCCCGAGAGATGGAGAGCTGATGATATGTCACCACATGTTGTATTAGGTATTATAAAGCTTGTGGAATAATTGAAGCAAACACTGAGAAATAATTGACATATAATCAGTGAGAGGGGGTTCCTCCCAACATATACTGAAACCACTTTCTTCACACAAGGGATAGAAATTAGTTGCTTGATGCAGTTAATGCAATAAAAGGTCTGACTAAGCAGCCTGGTCTGTAGAGACAGATACAGAGGATGAGTCACTAAGCTCCTTTGTTTGAATGTTAATTATTCTTAGGACCTTTGATGTGGTTTTGGGTTCTCAATGAATTAAATGGAATTTATTTTGACACCTTTGGGAGTGTATCCTGGAGCATTTTTTAGGTTTAAAGAGAAAAAAAAGACATGTAGTTATGTTTTGAACTAAGCTGCTCTGAGAGTGTTTACTGTTGTAAGAAGAAATCAATGAAATAAAGATAACTGTACTGTTAACCCTCATATCCTGCTTTTTTTCTGTCTCTGTCTTGTGCTTCTTTGGGTGGCTGCTGCTTTCAGCTGTGTTACAGCCAGAGATCTGCTTGAGTAGGGGGTTGTGTTTTTTTAGTCCATGTAAAACCAGGTCATCCTTGCAGGCCATTGCTATCAAATGCAGCAGCTGGTGTGGTGCCATGCCCTGCAGAGTGGTACAGACTCTGTAAGTCCTGGGTCCTGAACCCTGAATTTCCTGTTCTTGTCTTGCTTAGCTCTGCAGATATCCCAGTACACTCAGGCTGCTCAGAATCTGTGCCAGTTTGCCAGTCAAAGGCTGTCAAAACATCAGTGTTCTTGTTCTTATTTCCTTCCTGTTGCATCATGATGTTTGCATGGAGACAGAAGAGGTGAAAAACAGTGTTTGCTTGGTCATGTTTCATCCTCTTACTCATTCCAGTGGAGTTTGATTTTCCCTGTGGAAGTAGACATCCTTTAGAGGACTGCATCTGCTTGGCTTGTGAGTTTTTCTGCCAGTATACCCATTAATAAGCACATGTTTGTCTTGGAAATGGTAGAGTATGTCTTACAGATCAGGATACTTCTATGGTGTTGGTATCAGGAGTGAAAATCCCATGATTCCAGATTTTGTAAGCTTTCAGTAATTTTAATGTATTTAGTGTTGGTAAAACTGAGCAAAGGACTTCAGAGGACTTTTTCAAGTGCTTTGTAGTTTGTCATTTTATGAACCAAGTTCCAGGAACAAGAGGAGGCTGCTGAGAGTTTACTTTCAAACTGTGCATCAGCCTTTCTACAAGGAGCAAGATGTTGCAGGCCTGACTTAATCCCCTCTCTGGTGAGTTCAAGGGATTGCATTGCTGGTATTTTGACTTTTTCTTTCTCTGTGTGTGCAGATCCTGTCCTCCAGGTGCCGATCCACGTGGAAGAGTAAGTCTGTTTCCTTTAACTCATTTACAGCTTGTTCGATTTTCATTGACATCTTGAAATTTGGTTTAATTTGAACCAAATCCATCTGTGTTCTAGACAAGATGCACACCTTGCAGAAGGCA
Organism: Nicator chloris; assembly: GCA_013400495.1. NCBI lineage: Eukaryota > Metazoa > Chordata > Aves > Passeriformes > Pycnonotidae > Nicator > Nicator chloris. The sequence goes on along the minus strand of WAAE01018509.1, from coordinate 132,048 downwards.
ATTTAGGGTGGTTTGGGTAACAGATAAAAGGATAGAATTAGCTACATAAAATAGCTAAGAAGAAACATTCTGTCTGCAGCATGCTCTCTGGAGCCCAACTGGGTTTGGACGTCAGGGCTGTGAACTGTGCCACGAGTGACAGGTGTGAAATGACAGAGCCTGGACTGATTCTGGGTTCTGTGCTCAGCCCCCTCAAACAGAGACTAAAAGCGGTGAAACACAGGAAACTCCAACCACCACCACAACCAGAACCTGCAAACGACATCCTCGAGCTGTAACTTGAGATTGCTCCCTGCAGCAACCTCACATTTAGCTAGAAAATTTGGGGCTTTAACTTTGTCTCTGAAGTCAGTGGTGACATCCTTTCTTTTGTTTGATCGTAGAACCATAGACATTAGGGTGTGAGTTTGTTTGGGGGTCTTTGTGTAGTTTGGGTGTAGGGATCCCTTTACCTCTCAAATTTATTTAATTTATTTAATTCTGGCAACTCTTTATTTCTCGCCTTCCTTATGCTCTCTGGTTTTATTTGTTTGGGTTTGTTCTGAATCTGTATCATTTTAAGAGCTTGTAGGTTTAGTTTAAAAGCTTTCACATGAGTCATTGCTTGCCACATTTGGATCTTTGTGTATTCAAATACATTAGTGGTCTTAAGTTTTATCAGTTCTGAAACTTCCTTATATTTTTAAATTTTCACAGTTAATAAATGAAACTGCAAAAAATGTAATGTCAGATGAACTTCTCTGTAAAGCCAGTGCTGGCCACAGTTTCTTTCCTACTCTCTGAGAAGCACAGTACATTTTTATCATTTATAATTGCTGCTTAAATCCTAGGCCAGCGTTTCTTCCAGACCCAAATGATGGCAGTTTGTACACACTTGGTGGCAAGAACAGTGAAGGCTTGACTGTAAGTATATTTTTAAATTCTCTCCTATAAAGTGCCCCAGTCAACCTCATGCCTTTGTGGAAGGAAAACATACTTAGATTTTGTTAGAGCAGAATGTTGCCACCTTGTGATTGTCAGAAAGTGATATCTCCTTGAAAATATCAACACCACGTCTTGTCCCCATGTACAACTTTTCTGTAACTTGCTAAAATAATAATAATTACAAATAAAAATGTGTTTTGTTATCCAAATTCTGGATAATCTGTGTGATTTGATGGCAAAGGTGTACCCAAAATAACACCAATCAGATTCTCTCCACCAATCACTCTCCCCAAATACTTATATTTCTAAAACCATCTGCCAGAAGCAGGATTAATATGTGCTCTGTGCTAACCCATTTAGAAGGTCTTTATAGTATTTAATAAGCAAACAAAAATGCTGAACCTTTCAGATTAGTCACCAATCCACACAGGCCACAGCTCCTGCCTAATGCTTGACTTTGATTTTTAAACTTTGTGGTGATACTCAGGTAAAATGTTTGGCTTCCTACAAGAATTTTTTCCTCAGCTGCTATGATTTCCCTTAGGAACTTCAGTATTGTTAAATATTTTAGTATTTACTCTGGCTGAATTCTCAGGTATTATAATAATAGAAATAACCAATAAAATTATTGTTTGTTTGTTTGTTTCCCCCTAGAAACTTCCATTTACTATCCCAGAGCTGGTGCAGGCATCTCCCTGTCGCAGTTCTGATGGGATCCTGTACATGGGTGAGCTCAAATTTTATCTCCTTTAGATTGTAAGATGTTCAGCAACTACCAAAGGTAGAAACTCCCAGACAGACCGGAGGAAGTAGGCCCTTTTTTTGGTATTAATTATGTTTTTTCATACATCTTTCCAATGACAGAAAATCTGATTAATACAAAATGCAGTTACTGTGTGATGATTAAAAACCAGTTGTTTTTCCTGAAGGAGAAAGTACCTTTTCTAGGCAGTGAAATGCCTGTATGGGGATTTTTAGTTTCTTGAGATGCAGTCTCTCAACAAAATATGACTTCTCCCTAAAATCTTCTTATGATTATAAATGTCATTGACTGCCTGATAATTAGGATAAAATTAGAAATCCCGTTGCACCACAGTTAGACATCTTCCATTGTCTGAGGTACAGCCAGTTCATTTATAGGACAAATAATAAATTTCTTGCTCACTGTCCTGACTCATTCTAATTGCAGATGGATTTGGAGAGGAAGGACAGTTATTACTTATCACAACAGTAAAATATGTGAAGATCAGAGTGAGCTTAGAGTACTGGGGATTTTAAATCTCCTGAAAGGCCAGTGCATCTTCTGGTTCCCTGCTTCATGTCTTGCCAGTAAATGAGAGAAAAATGTTTATTTGAAGCTTCTAAGCATGACATACATGTATGAACTTCAAAGAAATTCTTAAGGCCATAGCTCACATAGTCTTGAGTGGGATGTTTGGATTACAATCCTTAAGCAATTTGAAAGGTGTAGACCCTCAATTTTTTTTTTCTACCTCCTGTCTTTCACCATGAGCACTTCAGTCTCCTTGTCTGAGAGCTCCTGGGATCTGCTGCACTCAGAGCTGTTAGATTTTATGTGTGAAAAAAAATCATTCAGCCAATAGTACATGCTGTTCTAAATATTGTGTTTGGGCTTGGGGTTTGTGGTCAGTATTTGGGATTGGCCAGTAGTGCTAAGTGATGAAACTAAGCCTGACTATGAAAAACTCTTGTATTAAAAATGCTTTATTTGTGCTAAGTCCATGAGTCTACTCAAGAAAAAAGAAGACTGAAAAGCTGAATGAAAGTGCAGTTTTTCCAACTGAATGGTAATGTGGCTTAAATTACAATTTCAGGTAAAAAGCAGGATATTTGGTACGTGGTTGACCTCATGACTGGGGAGAAACAGCAGACCTTGACTTCCTCTTTTGCAGAAAGTCTTTGCCCATCAACATCCCTCCTGTATCTTGGGAGAACAGGTCATATGCTTTTTTTTTCCTGTAATTTAAAAGAAAATTCTGGTTTTTAAAGTTCAGGCTCATAACAAATGATCCTGTGGTCAGTTCAGGTTTTCAAGTTTATTTCTTGGAAAAACTTCTGTGAATTATGATTTTAGACTGTACACAGAAGAACTAATAACTTTAGCAGCAGAAAGATACTGTTTTTAAACTTTGGCAGTAGGTCCATTATTCTTTTTGTTGACTAAGTGGCATTTGTATTGTAATTAAGGGTGTATTCCAGTACCAGCTGTGAACAGTTTGTTCTGTAACACACAGCTTTTAAAAAACTCTTTAAAGATGGAAATAGAGCAGATCCACTGACATCACAAGTGCAGTGTGCTAAATAACTGGTAAAGTTAGACCAACACCATGAAGGTATGGACTAGAAACAGGAACAGGTGTTACAGGCTTGTTCTTTAACCTCTCAATGTGTTCCTTAAGTGGGATAGTGTTGGGAAAACGAAATGCTGACAGGAACAAGTTCTGTGTGGTGTTTGAGGAGTGTCTCAGATTTGAGGAGATTAATTCTATTCTCTCATAGGTTTTTTTGCTTCACAGACTGTATATTTTTTAACAGAGTACACGATCACAATGTATGACACCAAAAAGAAGGAGCTGCGATGGAATGCCACCTATTTTGATTATGCAGCTACTTTGCCTGACGAAGACATAAAATACAGTAAGAATTTAATTGCTGTCTCCCTCCTGCAGTGGAGTTTTGTATATAGGCAAAAATACTGATTTTTTTGTGTGGTGCCTGTACTTCTGCCCATTTTTATCCATCACATACTGTGATATCTAAAGCCTGTTAGATAGCTTCAGGTAAATTGAATCCAGGAGGGTGCAGCTCTTAAAGGTGTGATTCCTTAAAATCAGTGAGAAGTGACAGGAGAGGCAGCAAATCTGAGCTGTGGTGCACAACCTGACTGCAACGCTCTTGAATGGCAGCTGGACTTGTGTCAGCCCAGTTCTGGCCCAGGCTTTGCTGCTCAGCTGCTGTGCGGTGAAAGGTGTGGTGGTGACTGCACGTCCTGCAGGCAGAACTGTTCTGGGCATGATGAAAGCTGCAGAATCCAGGTAACCTCCAGATGTTTGTGCGTTGCAGAAATGTCACACTTTGTGTCCAACGGGGACGGGCTGGTGGTGACCGTGGACAGCGAGTCTGGGGACGTGCTGTGGATCCAGAATTACGCGTCCCCCGTGGTGGCCTTTTACATCTGGCAGCGGGAGGGGCTGAGGAAGGTCCTGCACACCAACGTGGGCATCGAGACCCTGCGCTACCTGACCTTCATGTCCGGGGAGGTCGGACACATCACCAAGTGGAAATATCCCTTCCCAAAGGAAACAGAGACCAAGAGCAAACTAACGTGAGCCTGAGATTCTGCTGTTCTCACTGTCCTTTTGACAGCTTTGTCATTAAACAGAACAGTTAAGGGTTGTGCTACAAGTTGCAACATGGTAAAAAGAATGCATCAAAGCATTTCTAGTTCTTCAGGTGTTCTTTTATATAATATTTGAACTTCTAGTGTGTAAAGTCAGAGACAAACCAAAAAACGTATAAGCTTAGGAAGTGTATATTCCTAAGTTTTATCAGATGTTCTGTGTTGAATAGTTTCTCACAATGTGGAATTAAATTGGTTTTCATAACGTGAAGCCTTTCACACTATAAAAATTGTGCACAGCATTTTGGCAAATGCCAGTTATTGAAAAATGCAGAAATCAGACATGAGTTATGTCAAATAAGCGACCATGCTGTTAATAATGAACTGACAATGCTTTCATAATTAAAAAAAAAAGGCTTCATAGTACAGCAGTACTTCAAATAATTTTACAGATCAAGGCTTTTCAAGATACAAATTCAATATTTGGGAAGCTCCTACACTGGTTCTGCAGGGTTGTGCTGCCCAGGTTTTAGCTGAGATGGTAACACATCCATTTTCCTGCTGCTAACAGTGACTGTGTTTCTGCAGCCCAACCCTGTACGTAGGGAAATACTCGACGAGTTTGTACGCGTCGCCCTCCATGGTGCACGAGGGAGTCACTGTCGTGGTAAGTGGGGAGCTGCCCAGTGGGAAAGTGCCTTTATGGAATTAGTGCTGTCCTGGGCTTGGAAGAAAGGTTGAAACGGAATCATGCATAAAATTATATTAAATTAAAATAGAAAATAAAACACTGAAGACTGTATATCTACAGAAATGTGAGGGTTTTGAGATCTCTTTTAAGAAAGGCATAGCAAATTAAGTATTTCCTGGAACAATTAACAACCATAGAGTGCATGACCATACTTCTGGAATCATTTCCAATGCTACAAAGCAGTAACTGCAGCTCCCCAGGAACTGTGCCAGGCAGGCTCGGCAGGAGCAGACCTGAGGTTACTGCTATTGTTGGTGCTTTGTGGTTCATGTTAAAATTGCTGGTTGGTTCATCTAAGTTACTTCCCACAGACAGGAAACTGCATCATAGTTCTGTTTTGCTCATTGTGGCTGCCAGGTAGGAAATACAGATCCTGCTTAACTTCAGGGGAAGACAAAAAAAAAGGAGTAATCCCATCTCCTAGGCAACATCCCTGAAAAGGTCCAATGTCCAAGGTTGTGGAAGCAGCTGCTAAGGGCATAATGGCCATGTTTACTCACAGTGACTTTGCTGACAGTAATCTTTGCTTGCCCACCCATTTTGACCTCCAGCTTTCTAATTTAGTTGCCTATTTAAATATTCTAAGGTCACAGTAGCAGTAATTGTAACCCTGATGTCTCTGCAGCCCCGTGGCAGCGCCATTCCCTTGCTGGAGGGTCCCAAAACAGAAGGAGTCACCATTGAAGACAACGGCGAGTGTGTGATCACGCCCAGCACCGATGTGAAATTTTCGGGCAGGTTGAAGGAGAAGCATAAGCTCAACTACTGGAATGACTGGCTGCTGATAGGTGTGGGAGGCCCTGCCTGGCCATAATTACTGAATTCTAGTAATTCATCTTCATTTGCCTATAAAATAATATGTCACATATCCACCTGCCTTCTGTTTTTCCCAAGGCTCCTGCCTTATTCTGTGACGAGGTGAAGTGTTCCATGTGTGTAAAGTTATTTATTGCTTATTTCCCCTCCCTCAGAGAGGGGTATAGTAATTTATTATTTATTGTAAATATTGTATTTGGGTCTGTTTGGATTTTTTTATTGCGCATGCTGTTACCTTAATTCTCATCATATGGATCAGACAGTCATGTTTTCTCTATTTTGTAAATGGATTAAGACACAGAGGCTGAAGGTAATGTTTATTAATTGTCAGCCTGTCCTGTGTGTCTCAAGTCCTTGAATTTTGGAATTGTCTTTTCAGTGTATTTACAATTTTGCTTCAGAAATGGGGAACTATCTGAGGTTCAGTTTTAAGTGGTGACTGGTGGTAATTGAGTGATGTATGTGACAGGAGCTCTAGGGCAGGGACAGTGTGCAACTTTCAGCTTTTAAAAGTGCCATCTTTCTCTTCCCATGATCCCTTTCCTTGTTAATATCCTCTCTCCTGCAGTATGTCAGGCAGTTCCTTGACACAGTTCATGTTCCTCTGCAGCTCTCAGTGACCTCTGCCCTCCATTTTCCCTCTCCTTTCTCTTACCTGCTCTATACGTGAGCATTATGTTTTGTGATGTTCTCACACTTCAGCAAAGATGCTGCAATCAAGGATATCTTTCCTAAAATAGGACAACTTTCTGTTTCAACAAATGTGTTTTATTTAAAGGGCACCATGAAACACCATTATCTGCCCCCACAAAGATCCTGGAGAAATTCCCAAGCAACTTACCAAAGAGGCCTGAAAATGTGATTCCAGCTGACTCTGAGAAAGCCACTATTGAAGAGGTTTGTGATGAGAATAATTCTCCTACTGCATGAGAGAAGAATATAAAGGAGTGGAAGTTGGAGAAGGACACAGAAGGAAAACTGCATGGAATTACTTCACATTTTTTGTGTCAGATGTTCATGTACTTAGCACATAGAATCACTGGTATGAGGAAATGTCATTCCTTGTTTCAGAATTAAGGCTTTCCACTGCTCTTTTTTCCCCCCACATGCAAAACTTTGACTTTGGTAGGTTTAGAAATGACTAAAAATGATGTAGCAGAAAGGCTGGCTATGAATGCCTCATTACCCCCAGAGATACTGACCTAACAGAGCTTTCTTTGCCTCAGGTCATTGACATTGTTGAAGGTTCCTCAACAGAAGAGTCTCCAGCTGTTCCAAAGGATATTGAGGAGACTCCTGCTCGGCCCGTCCTGCGGCCAGAGGCTCCGGTGGACTCCATGCTGAAGGACATGGCCACGATCATCCTCAGCACTTTCCTGCTTGTGGGCTGGGTGGCTTTTATCATCACCTACCCAATGGTAATGCTGACCTGGCTTGATGTGCTTTTGAGTGTTGGGAGCATCAGGAATATTGTAGAGCCCAGAACTGATACAGGAGTTTGTGACACACTCCAGGGATTTTTCCCTCTTCACAGATGTGCACTGGGGAGCAAAGGCACAAGTTTGACTTAACAGGGATTTCTCTGGCCGTGTGTGCCAGCTCTGGAGAGGTCTCTTTTCCATCCACCAGTGGTGGTTTTTGTAGGTATTACTCTTTTTGGATATGATCTCAGCACTATTGACTTCACTCCTCTCTTGCTTGCCTGAACCACTGTCAGGTTTTCCAGGTTTTGGAGCAAAGCCTTTATCCCTCTGTGGTTTAAAGACACCTGGTCAACCTAGTAACAGCTTTTTTAACCAAGCCATGTGATTTCTCATCTTGGCAATGGAAGTCCAGAATGAAATTGAAATTGTGAGTGAACATTCCCCAACTTATGTGGTTGGCAGTGACAGGGCAGGAGAGTTTGGCTCCCACCTTTTAGAAGTAGCTCCCCCCTAGCTGTAGAGTTCCTTGCATGACCTGACTGCCAAATCTTCACTGAGGTTCTTTCTCACAGAGTGTCCACCAGCAGCAGCAGAGGCAGCATCAGCTGGAAGAGAAGATCCAGCTCTTGCAGCAACAGAAGCTGCCCTTTGGTGCTCCCAGTGACCTCCCAGCCGAGGCAGATTTCCTGGACACGTCGTACGGCCGGACAGAGAGCTCAGCTGCCAGCACCCCAAACCTGTCCCCCAGAGCATCAAACCACTCTGCCTATTCCAACATCTCCACATCTGATGTTGGGAGTTGCTTCTCCACTGAGCAAGAAGAGGGAGGTAAAGTTGACTCAGTGTGGTTTATTGTGTCTCTAGTTCCCCAGTCTGTGTGATGGTACAGTAGAATAGTTATTGATGATACTTCATAGCTCAACAATGTGAAAAGAACCATTGTCCTCATTCAGGTTGAGCCCTGCACCTCAGCAGGATTGTTGCTTTACAGTAACAGCCAGCTGAGGGCTTGTGCTGCCCAGGGCAATGTGTTCCTGTCACTTGCAGCCATTCCAGGGAGATACTGATTTAAATAAAAACACATATTAAGATGATTAACTGGAGAAATGGGGATTAGGCAGCATAATCCTCCTTCCCGGTCTTCCTGTGCGCTCATTTGTCCTTTCAAAGGCTGCTAAACTCACTTCTATAACTGTCAGTCAGCATTTCCTAAATTCAACATCTATAAACTTTTAGCAAGCGTTTGGCTGCTGAGAACCACTCATATCTCACATCCATGAGCCACAAGATGTGTGTAAATGTGTTTTGATTCTTGATGTTGGCTCATTGGGTCACCACAGTCTATTTGCCTACTCAGGGTAAGTACCAACATGGACGTGTTCATTTATTTTCATCATATGTGTGTTAAATTTGAACATGAGCTAAAAGACTTTTACAGACTGGGCCCGAAGTGTGTGCAGTTGTAAAAGGCTGCCTTGCCACATCCTAAACCAGTGCTTGTTCTTCTTTTCTTGTTCAGATGAAGAAGCAAACCGAGTGATTGTTGGCAAGATTTCATTTAACCCTAAAGATGTACTGGGACATGGTGCTGAAGGGACAATTGTTTACAGGTAGAAGAGAATGTGTGCATTAAACAGACCAATGTTGTGTTTGTATTAGGTCCTTTTAATTTGTTTTTTTTGTAAAAGACCTCACACCTGCTATGAACAGAAATGAAACTTTTTTGCATGTGTCTGGAATATTTAAATGCATTTTCTTCACTAGCAGAAAAGTTTACTTCCCTTAGAAGTGTTTACTGGCCAAATGTACCTGTTTCCAGCACAGGAAATGCTTTCATTGGCCTCTGCAGTGGCTTCTGTTGTCACGTTTTCCGTACGTGCTCTGGCTCCAGAGTGTGAAGGGTTGTTGTGCCTTCCCTCCCTGCCTGCAGGGGCTCCTTTGATAACCGTGATGTGGCAGTGAAGAGGATTCTCCCCGAGTGCTTCAGCTTCGCAGACCGGGAGGTGCAGCTGCTGCGCGAGTCCGACGAGCACCCGAACGTGATCCGCTACTTCTGCACGGAGAGGGACCGGCAGTTCCAGTACATCGCCATCGAGCTGTGCGCTGCCACCCTGCAGGAGGTGACCTACAGGGCTGGCAGCATCTTCTCCCTGGAAGGCCTTCACTTCCCTTGAGCTTAAGTTGCTGAAGTGCCTGACACAGGGGATGTTCCAGTTACTCCCACTGTCACCTCTGTGACAATTCCCTGTTCCTAGAACAGGGGTGTTTTCAGACCTGTAGAAAGACATCCCCAACCCTGGACTGATTTACGGACAGAAGCTGTTGTCCTTTGATTTTTAACTTCTCGTGAAGGACTCCCTTCTACTCATCCTCCCCCTCCTACCATGCAGACTTTGAAGACTGTTCTTCTTTCTGGAGCACAGTGCTATACAGAATTCTAGCTCTGAATGAGACTTCAGAGATCATCACTTCAGCCCCAAAAAAAGCTCTTTGCTGTGTGCTACCAGCTAGCACAGTTTATCCAGTCACATCTCTTTTGGGGGGTGAAGTGCATGGATTTATTATTTATGCAGCTTGTAAGCAGTGCTCTCTGGGTTCTCTGTTGCAGTATGTTGAGCAGAAGGCCTTCAGCCACCATGGCTTACAACCCATCACTCTCCTGCAGCAGACAACGTCTGGGCTGGCTTACCTGCACTCCCTGAGTATTGGTAAGAACACCTCTTCTTCCAGGACTGGATGGAGGACTACCTTTTCTTAGTTGGAAAATAAACAGAAACTGGTCTGGTACTGGTCTGTTCACCTGACCTGTTGCAAGATGTCTCTGCCTGTGGCAGGGGAGTTGGAATGAGATGATCTTTAAAGGTCTCTTTGGACCCAAACCATTCTGTGGTTCTGTGATTTGACACTGGCCTTGTCCCTGCAACATTCTGCAGCCCCAGAGTACTAAAGCAAGTCCTTACTGTTGATGCAGGGTGCTGAATTTTTTAGATTGGAGTCATATAAAACATGGTGGAATAAAAAAATGAAATTACCAATGAAAATTATTTGAAGTTCTGACTTTGGTTTAATGAATGGTGGTTCGGCCTTTTGAAAGGTCCACTTAAAAATTTACAAAGATTGTTGGGACTGCCTGAGTGGATAAGTGGGTGTTTTTAACAGTCCACAGGGACCTGAAGCCCCACAACATCCTCATCTCGATGCCCAACGCTCACGGGAAGGTCAAAGCCATGATTTCAGACTTTGGGCTGTGCAAGAAGCTGGCAGTGGGCAGGCACAGCTTCAGCCGCCGCTCAGGCGTGCCGGGCACTGAAGGCTGGATTGCCCCGGAGATGCTGAGTGAAGACTGCAAAGAGAACCCTGTAAGTCCTTGCCCTTCCCAGGCTGCCCAGGACCAGGCCAGACCCTAAAGTAGGCAGCACCTGGTGCCTGGGCCTCCAGGCTGTGTCACAGCTCAAATCTGTGAGTCGGAAAATTTCCTGCTGCTCTCAGATGCAAAATAATCACCCTGTGAGAACCAGAGCTTTCAGGGGAAAAAGATGTCACTGCTACTGAAGGCTGTTTCTTTGCAGACATACACCGTGGACATCTTTTCAGCTGGCTGTGTCTTCTATTACGTAGTGTCTGAAGGTGGCCATCCCTTTGGCAAGTCCCTGCAGCGGCAAGCCAACATCCTGCTGGGAGCATACAGCCTGGAGGCTCTGGATGCAGGGAGGCACGGTAAGGACTGCACTGCAGGGATCAGTGAGCGGCCCAGGCTGCTCAACACCAACACCAACGACAGAACCAAGGCCCACAGTTCCTCCCAGCCTGGCAGAGAGGAAAGTTGTACCCCTCAGGTCCTCCTGAAGTGAAGTGCCTAAAGTTCTTGGAGTTATACCCCAGAGCAACACTGGAATACACAATTTGGAACCCTGCAATCTTGACTGTGAAGTTATTTCTTGTATTTAAAGGGTGGGAGAGAGCTGAACTTTGATAGTCTTTGATATTTTTTCTGTGGTTGCCCAGCACATCTGCGAGGGCAGCACTTGAACTAGCAGGATAGGAGGAAGTAGAGACCATAATGAATTTCTGAAGTACAAAATATTATAAAATTAAAAAAGTTTACATTTCACTACAGCCTAAGAATGTAGAGAAAATAAAAGAAGTGAATTTCCTTGCATATTCTTCCTTGCAGAAGACATTGTTGCTCGTGATTTAATAGAGCAGATGATAAACATGGACCCTCAGAAACGGCCATCTGCCAGCTGTGTGCTCAAACACCCCTTCTTTTGGAGTCTAGAAAAACAGCTCCAGTTCTTCCAGGTTTGTGATGACCTTTTCTCTCCTCTCAGTTCCCAGGGCTCCTGTAGACTTTTTCAGGTCTTGAATTCAGTCTCTCTTTTGTGCTTGAGCTCATAGAATCCACAGCCTTACTGTGAGGAGTGAGGCAGCCCAGTTGTAAAACCTGGGTGGAGCTCCTAAGCAATTGGCTTAGTCTTACAGCAGATCTTTCAGAGGGGGCCAGAGCTGATATTACCAAGGTCAGTTGGTGGGGGGAAAGTCTCCTCTAGCAGCTGCAGTACCCACAGAGAACATGGCCAGATGGGTTTTCAAGAACAGGAGTGAACATGCACTGAATTCTGATGTGGGGTGGGAAGTGGCTGAGGGCATGAGATCCTTTCCAGCCTTATCTTCTCCTCTTTATAAAGGCTTTGGCAGAGGGTGAAACAAATAATCTCAGAAACTTCTATTCCTATTCTATTCCTATTCTATTCCTATTCCCAAGCACTGTCATGGAGTGGAGTTCTAACTTTACTACCAGGACAGGCTGTACTTGGCCAGAAGCAGCAATTTGAAAATATTGGGAAAAACTTGGAAATAAAACTAGAAATAATCTGAATGTCTCTTCCAGGATGTTAGTGACCGGATAGAGAAAGAATCTTTAGATGGTCCAATAGTCAAGCAGTTAGAAAGAGGTGGAAGAGAAGTGGTGAAACTGGACTGGAGAGAGCACATCACTGTTCCTCTTCAGACAGGTAATGGTCAGTATTTTATCAGAGTGAGAATTACCTGCTGTTCCCAGTTTGCTGGGACAGGAACATGAGGCTAACACTGTCTCAGTTTTGGCACATCACTGTTACTTGCCAGTGAAGTGTTTCAAATGCAAGTACGTGTTCATGTGCTGAAACACACCTACAAGGATCTGTGGCTGCAGACACACACCCCAGCACCTAAAACGGCATCACAACACAAAAAAAAATTTGTTTCTCTTGCAGATCTTCGAAAATTCAGATCCTATAAAGGTGGCTCTGTCCGGGACCTTCTGAGGGCGATGAGAAATAAGGTAAAGGAGTCTTTTCCTTGTGCACTCTGGGCTCTTGCCTCCAGCTGCTGTTGCCAGCCTGTATCAGACCCTGATTTAGGTATCGAGCTCCTTTACAAGAGCCCAGTAGGAGGTTACTGTGTCCAGGAATACCAACTGCTCTGTTTACAAGAGGTTTCTGAACAAACCCTCTGACTGATCTTTTTCCTCTTCTGTTTTCCTCCACAGAAGCACCATTACAGGGAACTGCCTCCCGAAGTGCAGGAGACCCTGGGGTCCATCCCAGATGATTTTGTGTGTTACTTCACAGCTCGTTTCCCTCGCCTGCTCCTGCACACCTACCATGCTATGCACATCTGCTGCCAAGAAAGACTCTTCCAGCATTACTATGCTGAGGACTCTGCAGAGCTGAGCCTTACAGGAGAGACAGTCTGAGAGAAGAGGGATGGAGCTTTCTTCTCTGGGACCAACATTCCAGGCACAGGCCTACCCTTAGCAGGAAAAAGTGGGATCAAAGAGCTGAATTCTCTCTCTTTGAAGAAACCAACCTTCCAAAAAGTGCCTTGTACCTGTGCCTGTGCTGGATCAGGAGATGGTGGAGCCCAGGGCGCGAGTGGTAAAGCGATGAACCCTGGGGCTGGAGTTACTGACTCCAAGGCAGTTTTCAAGACTCTGGAAATGAAGAGCAAAAGCTGGATATAACCATCACCCCATATCCCTGTACTGTATGTGATTTTGTAACTGATGTGTTTCACTACAAAAAAAAATTCAAATTCAGTGGTTGAAATCATATAATTACTCGGGACTGGGATGTGCAAAAGGAGCCCTTTGGTTGTAGCAAATAATCTGAACCTGGCATTGCACTACTGCCACATTAGGCATTAGGCACACCCCAGTGATTGTAAAGGGGATCATTCATGATTACCCAAAAAATGGTATGAAAGTACCATTTCTGTTGAATCAGTACTACCCTGGAAAATAAGTCCCTCATACTTGAGCAGAAACAGTTTTAAAAAATACTGATTTGAAACATCAATTCAAGGTTTGCCTACTCTGAAAACAAGCCTTGTTGTTTCATATGAACCAGTATTCACAGAAGAGGTTGAACTTAACTCACAGTAGGAGAACAGATCTGCTCAAGTACCTGCAGCAAACACTGATGGCAGCTGGGAGCTGCCTGTGATTCATCAACTGCAAATGTCCCTCAAGGGTTAAGAGAAGGCCACAGCCACAGAGCCAGGGGCGAGATGAGTCCTGGGAAAAAGAGCTAAACAGGAACCAAGAGCTGTTCAGAGCAGTGAAATCAGGGCAGTGTTTAAGGGGTGCCACAGAGCTGTAGAACCTAATTTCCTGTGTGTGGGGGCTGGTAAGTCCATCCACAGGAGCCTGTGTGGTTAAAGATGCAGTATTTCTTTACACTGGCCCTGAAGCTGTGACAAAGTGTCACGTGTGCTAGGATGAAGAAATGCTGAATTCTAATGTAACTGGGGTGTTCTTTTACAATATATTTATTTAATGTATTTATATTTATTTAATTTTTACTACAAAGTGGTATCAAATCCAAGTGGTACAAGTATGAAGCATGCCAAATCAGTCTTAATCAGTTTTGTGTTTATATTTAATCATCCTAACAACTGGAAGAGGAAAGTGATACTGCATCTTTCAATGGAATTAATTAAAGGAGAAATTACAACGTAAGAATTTGTATGACTGTGCCATTAAGTCTTAAATTATTGCCAGTAATATGTATGATGGGGTATGTACAGCTACAGGATTTCCTTCCCTACTCTTACAGTGTGTGAGAGGAATTTACCTAAGATGCCAAACTGTGCAGGTTACATGTTTCTAAAGCTTGAAAAAATAATGGTAATTTTACCTAAAAAAGATTTAAAGCCTATTTCATATTTTTGTATTTCTCATGTAAAGGTCTTTTATAAATCTACTAAATAAAGACTTGTACTCAGATTAAAACCCCACAGTTTTTAATGCCAATGTGTGCCCAGAGAACCCAGCAGGCCTGGTGCTGGCAGAGCTGTCAGAACTGAGCAGGGAAGGGGCCAAGGCCTGCAGCAGCCCCATCCTGCCTCTGTTGGGAAGGGACACGTGCCTGGTTTTTGAGCCTGCTCAAACCATTGCCTGCCTGCTGATCCAACAGAGGATGTTGTTGCGGTGTGGGGGGGTAATCACTGACACTCCCTGAAGGCCCAGGAGCTCATTTGTTACTCTGACAGTCCCCATGCACCGGCCCCTTCCAGCCTGGTGGCTGAGGCAGGTGCACAGGTGAGATAAAATGGCAGGAATTTATGCTGCTGTGTGATAAAGAAATACCCATAAATAAATGGTGTTGGTGAAACTGAGCTGATAGCTGATCACGTGCTTTACAGGAAACAGCCACTAAGTTCTGCTGCAACACAGTGGCACAGAGGGCTGCGCTGAGGAGCCTCTAGTGCTCTGTGACCCTGCCAACCCCAACCTATCCTCTACTTACTTGGTGAGGGGGCCTGGAGTGAGTAGGTAGCTCATAGAGAGGGCAGTGAGGTGGATGTGAAAGTTAAAAGTACAAAAGAAAGAATAACTATATCCCACAACCCATCCTGACACTTGGCTGGTTTTGGTGGGGCTAAGGCTGCTGGATTGTAATAGCAGCACCACCCAGCAGGAGGTGGAGACTTGAGAGCTCACCCCAGGAATGTTTGTCTAAAGCATTTTTTTCCGGACTAATTTTCAAGAGACCCGCAGAACTCCTCAGACTACTGTCTGTGAAGAGCCTGGCACCACAGGTGTTGGAGCACCTTCCCTCCCTTCCTCCTATGGAAACCCTTTCCCTGCAGGCAGACAGCACTGGAGACACTCGGCCATCCGCGGGCTCTGCAAGGTAAGCCCTCCGTGCGCTGCGGGCCGCGGGTCGTTCTCAGCCTGGCGGGTTACTTTACTGGTAGCAGGTTTAACGAAAAGCGAGGATGTCCCTCCACTGCCACCCGCCCAGCTCTGTCCCCCCGGCCATCCCACTGGGGTAGGAGCTGCTCGGCAGCAGTTCACGGGACTGTCTGATCACTCGGAGAGGTGGGAGCGGGGCGCAGACAGCTCTGCCCGCAGCCCCGCAGCTGCACCCCTCCCTGCCCACGCGTGCAGCCCAGAGTACCCCGAGCCCACTGGAGCACAAACCCGCTGCCACCTCCGACTGCTCCTAGAACCAGGAGGGATCAGGGACCCGCGGGCCCCCTCCAGCCGCGCTTCCCCAGCCCTGCCCCCGTTCTGCTCAGCCTCCGTTCCAGTTTCGATTCCCCGGGCAAGGCTCTTTGCTCTGAAACGCTTCCTGACATCAGCTGTCACAGCGGGCTGGGGCAGAGAGACAAGGGCGGGACGCGAATCACCGCAAGCCGACCCATGATACCAGCCCAGCCCTGGGAGGTGGCCAGTGGCATTAAAAGATCAGTATTTCAGGGACATTTTTAGCCCCCTTTCTAGGGGAAGGCTGCACCAAGTGCCAGTGGAAGTCGTCTCCCACCATTTGCATCACTCACCTGTTTACACTTACTCAGAGGGATGCCTTACACCTACAGCACATCAGGGCGGTCCCGTTACAGGCTCCCCCCTCCGAACCACCTGCTCACCACAAAGCTCCAGCCATGCACACCAGCCTCAGCCAGCCAAGGCTACCACAGGGCTGACCAGATGCAGAAAGGGTTAATGTGCATTTGTTGGTTTTTTCCATCGTACCCTATTCTCCCAGGACCCGTATCTCCCCAAACCACCCCTTCTGCTGAACTTACCTCCTGCCAAGTGGTGGTCCCAGGGAGTGAACGCTCTTCTCCTTCCCTCAGTCACCACCATTACATCTGCAGATATTGTGGAGATCTTGACAAGTTGCACAGGTGGCTGCTCCTTTTACACTTGCTGAGAGCACTGTTTAGCACCACGAGCTGCAGGGGTGGAGCTGGCTGAGCTCCTGCACCTGCTGAACCAGAGAGTTAAGCCTCCTCACCACAATAAGAGAAGAAACACCACCACCACAGTGCACCTTTTACTATGACCCCGGTGACTGGGCCATGGATGGTTACTGCTGCCTGTGAACGTCTCATCTCTCTGCTGTCACACTAAGCAGATGTATTTAACTCATTCCTCCTGCAGTACAGAACAGGCTGTCCCTGCTGCCACCCATCTCTGAACCCCTGGAATGGAGGCTGGACACAGGACGGATGTCATGACTCAGGCAAAGACACCCCACTAAACAGAAAACCTTCTGCTGGCTTGGGCAGTGAGTTGAACTGCTTCTTGGAAATTTTGGTAAGCACCAGAACAGATGTGGGAAAAGAGAAGGAGCAGGGCAGAGTGTACCCACCAAAGAAGGGAGGAAAAAAAGCAAGTGCGAAGGAACAAAAGGCAGGGAAAGTGAGAAAAAGCAATAAAAATAAGAGATAGAACCTGGGGGATACAGTGGGGGGGGCCTCCTTTTCTCCAGTATATAACAGAAGGAACTGTTGGGCTCAGCTGTCAGCATAAGCTTCTCCAGCAACCCCCTATTTCTTTCACACCCATGTGTGTCAGAAGCAGGAGCAGCTGCCTTCACACAGGCACACAGAAGCAGTGTAGCTGGCAAGAACAGGCTTTTAGAGGTACAGAAAGGACCTTGGACCAAAAAGGTGGGGAGGAAGTTGGGAAAACAGAACACCAAAGTCAGCTTGAACTATCACAGAAATGTGAACGGTAAATCTGAATACTTTCCTCCCCCCCAGGGTTTTGTTCATTAACAGCAGGATTTCCCTCACCAAAGACAATGGGTATGTATTGCTTTCAGAAAATTTCTACTTTGTATGTAGCAATTTGCTTTTTAATATCTACATTGGAAGGATTCATCTCTACTGGGGAACTAATCAGTACTCCTATCATCATCTTAGGGTTTGTATTGATGCTATCCTCATTTAGCAGAAAATGATCAGACTCAAGTGGGTAAATGATCTACCCAAACCTGTCCTGTTTAGGGAATCCAGCCCTGTCAATTCCCATAAACCTTATCAAATCATTCCCTGCAAAAACATTTTGGGTTATTTCCTTGCCTCCCTTTAAGGATCATTTCCAAGTCTCCCTTTTCCTGCTTTGCTGATTTGTTAGTCTTGCACCATTGTTCAGAACTGCTTCTGATTAAGGTTATGGCTACTTTGCATCAGAATTGACATATTTGAGAAGTTAAGACCTCTCACTGTGACTGGTAGAAAATAATAATCTAACATTCAGTGTGGCCAAACAAACATTAGTCTGTATTATAATACATGATTTCAACTTCTAGATTACAAAACTTTACCTGTGAATGAATGGGTTGAGAACCATGTCAAATGTTGGCTGGAATCTACTGGAATCAAGAAGGAGTACATAGATAAACTACATGCAGAAGAAGTGACAGGTCCAGCACTAATGGAACTGGATGAGTCTTTCCTCAAAGACATAGGAATGAAGAAAGGCCAAATCCAGATCTTAATCCACAAGAGAAATGAACTTCTGCGGCCCCAGGACAACGCACAGCAAGCTGAGGACTCGAGCAGCAAAACCCCCAATAGAACGGATGCACAAACAGGCCCAGCCAGAGCCAGCAATGTCCCTGCTCAGGGCACGGCGAGTGGAGGCAGCTCTGGTGCGAGTACAACCAGCAGTGAGAACACAGCTCCTACTTCTGGCAAGAAGCAAAAAAGAAGCAAGAAATCCCAGCTTCAAAGTGCTGATGAAATTTTAGAGCTCAGAAACTGTCGACCATTTAGAAGTCAGGATACTGATTTCAAATATGTGAAAGACACAGTTCTTGCTCCAGAATCAGGAGTCAATGACTTAATCATTCCTTGCCATGAATACAAATCTTTTGCCATTGCTGCAGAACTGAACAAACATCAACTGCAATCAAAATTTGCCTCTGAAGTGATACGATTTGCTTCAGCCTGCATGAACATTCGAACAAATGGCACCATCCATTTTGGTGTCATGGACAGTGTTGAGGACAAGGGCTGGAAACACGGACAGATCGTTGGCATAAAGGTCAAAAACCGAGAAGACTTTGTTGATGCACTGGATTATATAGAAAAGTGCTTTTGCAGTAATTTACAAGAAATTGCAAGGAAATGTATTCACCCACCTGTGTTTGTTGAAGTGATTTCAAAAGACTCTCAGGAACAAAGATTTGTAGTGGAGGTTGATATTGAACCAACATTCAGCTTGGTAAAGAACAATTGTTTTGAAATTTATTTGCCAAAATACAATGAAACCAGTCAGAAGGTTATCCTGACCAAAGAACCAGCTCTCTACCAGAGACTAGGAGCAAAGTCTGAACCTGTGGAGCGCAACAAACTCACTGCTTTCATTCAAGCTGTGCAAGACAGGGATGCTCAAAGAGAAAGAGCTGAGCTCTCCAGCACACAAGTACCTACAGAAATACCTCAAGATTTAGGAAGAAAGTTATCAATTCTGTTAAATGATGGCAAAAGCTACATGGATGATTCCCTATGGTACATCCTTGTCACAAACAGATGTGAACAGGAAAATCTGAACTACATCAACTTTTTAATGCACTTGAACATTTTCTGTGTCTTTGACTTTGATGAACACTCCAATGTGTCGGGGCTGTACAGCAAATACAAAGAGCACCATGAAGCAAGTTCTTATTTTTTACATGATTTTTTCAAAGAAATTAAGACTGATAATTCTCCCTCTCAGAAACTGTTCGATCAGACCAGCTGGATATTCTGCAATGGGCGCAGTGACTTCCTTGGGGATGAAAAACCTTGTGATGAAAATACATGGATTAGAACCAAAAAAAAATACCTGAAGAAAGTAATTGCTTGTATCTGTGAGGAAATTCTGCCAGAGCGCTCTTTCATTGTAGTTTTTCTATTGCTATCACCAGTGCAGAAACCACTTGTGGACACTTTTCATGAATTCTATACAGAGATGAATGGCATGGAGTACATCATCTGCATTGCGGAGTCCAGAGAAAATTACAGAAAGTGGGCTAATCTAGCTCAGGAATCCTGCAGCATTGAGACCCTAGAACAATGCAGTGTTGTGGGCATGAAGCTCAGTCACGTGGATGCCACCATCCAATCAATGCTGCCTTCTACAGCCCAACCCAGACACCTGCCAGCTTCCACAGGAGGTGTGTGTACACTTCCCTTGCGGGAAGAAGAGAAACTGTATTCCCTAGAAATCCTTTGTGCTGACCAATGTGATGATATCAAATTAAATCTTTGGACTGAAAAACAAAAACAAGAAATAGAACAAAATTTTTACCGTGGGAGAAAAATCATGTGGGAAAACCTGTGGCTTGCGGATGAAAAACTCTGTGGGGATATCATCGAACGCGAAGCATGCACGGAGGCAAGTAAGCTCCTGGATGGCATTTTACGAGGAAGTGGACAAAATTATTCTGTGGCTAAACTAAAGATATTTCACCATCCTGGGAGTGGTGGAAGCACAATAGCACGGCAAGTTCTTTGGAAAAGCAGAAAGCGTTTTAGATGTGCTGTTATCAAGACCTTCTATTCACCTTCAACTGTTTGTAATCATGTGCTCGCCCTTAGAGATTATGAAGAAAAGGAAATCACTCACTGCTTTCCTGTGCTGCTCCTGATAGAAGATTATGATGATGAGTACTTTGAAGAACTACAGATTGAGTTAATGGAGGCTGTAACAACCAGGAAAATGAATACTTCCAGGCCTTACTTCATCCTCATCTGCTGCAGACGATGCAATAACCCTGAAAGGCTTTGCAAAGCTTCGCCACTGGACACAGTTGCTGTCACTCACAAACTGACAGAGTCAGAGAAAAATCTGTTCAACACTAAACTTAAAAAACTGCAGCAGAAATATGCTGAGCCAGAATTCATACTCACGTTTGTGCTGATGTGTGAGGAGTTCAATAAAACATACGTGTCAGAGACAGTAGAGCACATACTGCAAGGCATTGACCCTTCCTCTCGTGACACCTGCTTGATGCGTTACGTGGCTCTGCTCAACTGCTACGTACCCAATTCATACATTTCACTGTCACACTGTGAGGCTTTTCTGGGGCTGGGGGCATATACAGAGAGTAAGGCAAGAGCATACGACTTCAAACATCACTTGAGTGAACAAGTAAGAATGATTTTTATTGAGCTAAGGGAAAGTACCACTTATATTTCATCTGTTCGGATAATACACTGCCTGGTTGCAAAAGAAATTCTGCATCAGCTTTCAGGGAATCAATCACTAAGTCAACTTGCAACAGCTCTTCTTCAGGAAAAAGTACTCTTTGAAAACAGATTTGGACGGGAGGAATTCATAAAGTTTATCAGACATCTGTTTATTCGACGTGATAAAAGAAGCAGGGGTGACAATACTGATACTCTCTTCTCCCCATTCATTGAACATGTCTGCGAAGCTGAAGACTGTGAAAAAGCCATTGCTGTTTTAAAAGCTGCGTATGAACTCCTTGGAAAAGATCCTTTTTTTGCCCAGCAGCTTGCCAGACTAAATTACAGCAATGAAAAATTTGAAGATGCGGAATACTGGGCAAAGGTCGCAAAATCGTATTTGCCAACTGATTCCTTTATTTTGGATACAGAAGGTCAAGTCTACAGGAAATGGTTTAGTTTCACTGTGGATAAAATGACAGAGGAGGACACCCCTGAAAGGATCACTGAGAAGATAAGGATTGCTCTTAAAGCTATGAAATGCTTCAGGGCTGCACAACAAGCAGCAAAGGAAGAACGTGAAAGTATGAACAACGCTGGCTATTTTGGAGAAGTAGAAGTAGGTTGTCGCCTTCTTCGGTTTTTGTCTACACTGTCTGTATTCCACAGAAGTCCACAGGGGGAATATACTGACCTTGTGAAATATCTCACCACAGATTACATTCCTGAAGACATAAAAAAACCATGGGGAACGCTTCATTCCCGCTTAAAAGGCTTGCGCCAGAACCTGTATAATGCTCTGGAATGGATTTCAGAAGAACTAAGTTATTTCCAAACAGATAAAAACCAAGAGAAGGATGATGACAATGATGATAATGAGGAACAAATTTATAATCCCAGAAAATGGCTGAAACACCAGTCAATGGTATACGCTAAATTCTTCATCTCAGCATCACTTATTGATGACAGCAACAATGGTCCTGACACTCAGTTCATGAGACGCATGAATATTTATAGGTGTGGTGGAGGAAATGTCACCAATATCCTGTCATTCTTAACAGATAAGAAAGAGAACAGGTCAGCTGAAAAGCTGGAAAGGATCCTTAGTTTCTATCCAGAAAACCCACTGAGGAACAGGCTGGAGGACAATGATTTGATCAATTTTATTTTTTGCCACATCGCATTAGCCTGCTTAGCACCAGGATCAGCCAAACTCCTTCCACTGCCAATTCTTCGTGAGCTCAGTTTAAAATTCTTCAAAGGAAAAAGACCATTTCCAGCAAGCGCCTTTTTTTTGCTCACCTTGCTGTACTGGCCAGATGAAGCATTAGACAAAGAGCCTAATCCCGATAAAGATGAAATTTTAACTTCAGCCCTTCAAACCCTGAAACGCTTCTATGACATCAAAATGAAAGATGTTCCTACCAGAAAGAAAAGAATCTACACCCATTTTTTTCTGGGAAAGGGTTATGGCTTAAGTAAGATTGTGCACAAATATAAAATTGACAAATTGATGGTGGGGTCCTTAGATGAGAGGAGAATGAAGTGGCTGCATGGAACTGTATGGAATATTTCCATAATTCGTGACAATCTCAAAAGAGTTTCTGGCTGGACCAAGGACAGAAATTTATTTATACGTGGTCACGTGAAAGAGCTCCGTATCTTGCCACTCCATCATGAATCAGTGCCTGCTGGAAATGAAAATGTGACCTTTTATTTAGGCTTTTCATTTAATGGTCTTGTTGCTTTCAATATTGAGGTTGAAAATGATCCAGCCAGCAGAAGAACATAAGGTATGTAAGTATAGTACTGTATGCACTGTGCTCTTAGAAGGTAGAGCACTGAAGTGTCCAGTCTCACATTTAAAAAGTGGATTGCCCTGGGTAACTACGAGGCAACAAGAAAATCAAAACAACTATGCTAGTGACCAAATAAGTAAAAAAAAAAGAAACAACGAGTAAAGTGAACTTTGAGCCAAGCCTTTGATAGTTTTGGACTCACAGAAAGCAAGATTTCAAACCAAAGACAGCAATTGATCCCTTTCTTCTTACCCCACAAGTTAGGATTTAAAGTTAATTTCTGTATAGTCTTTATCAGTAAAAGAATTTCTCTAGTATAACTACATTTTTCCTTCCTGAATCAGCAACAGAAGTGAACCCACACCACATACACTGCT
Source organism: Nicator chloris (assembly GCA_013400495.1). Lineage (NCBI taxonomy): Eukaryota > Metazoa > Chordata > Aves > Passeriformes > Pycnonotidae > Nicator > Nicator chloris. Next base: position 109,141 of record WAAE01018509.1, on the reverse strand, counting down.
CTCTGACATGTACCATGTATAACTACCAACTGCAAAGCCAGTGTTAGTATGCAAGCAACTTTAAAGCTGACTTCATGATCAGGACTGATAAGAAACAGGTCTCAAATTCTGCCTAACTCTTATATTGCTTCTCTGTGTAAATATTACCATATTAGACAGATCTGTACCTGGGGTGCAGAGACATGTGAGCAGAGTCATGGGTGATGTAAAAGATTATCTGTAAGCATTGTTGTGTTCACCGTTCAAACAGTGCCTGCACTTCGTGAAATGATTTTGCATCATCCAAGGAATGCCACAGAATACAGAACTCAAATTTGTCTAGAGCATACATTCATGATTTGAAAAAAGCAAAGGAGTTTTTTCAGTGCTGTTTGCAACCATGTCACATTCAGCTTCTAATAACAAGTGTGTGTTGTTGGCATTTCACATTGTTTGATATAAGATACTGTGACTATAACTGCCAAAACTCCGTCATATAACTTGTCTTAATCCAATAAATACCTTTTGTGAAGGATTACCATTTCTACGTGAGCTTTATTACTCTACCTGAGGATGTATTTCCAACAGTAGCTAGGTATGATTTGCTTTTCCAACTGCAGCCAAGATCTGGGCACAGGCAGAAATTGTAAAACAAACTGCAAGCTATGGTGAATTTAGAAGGAAGAAGACGGAAGGCTACTGTCTAGTCCAAGCCTTCACGTTCTGGGCTCAGGTAGCAGAAACAATTGCCAGAAGCAAGAGAGCTGGAGGGGCAGATAAATCCCCCTCTGCTCCCCAGCCCTGAGGCAGGGGACAGGAGTATGTTTGAGAAGGTAATTGGGTGAAGGCAGCTTCCCCAAGTCTAGCCTGGGGCATTAGGATGACTTCAACCCAGAGCAGAAATAGGATATGTAAACTTACTTAAAAGCACAGCAGTTAGAAGCAAACTTTGTTTTTGGAAAGGAATTGTTACCATGACGAAAAATTACAGCCAGCTTGGCACAGAGGGTCTCTCTTGTAACTTGTTTTCTGCCTGCACACACCCAACTCGATTCTGCAGACAGCAGTGCTTTGCGCTGTAGGCCACACTACTGCACAAGCTTGAGTCTTGTCTTTCAGGTATAAACAGGGGTCTTGCTTTTCAAATATGCCCACTTCTAAGAAATTAAAAGTTAGATTCAAACTCTTTACTTCATCCCGCCCAGCCCCACAGGAAAAACAAAAAAGAAACAAGTTTTAGGGAAAAAGTGTAAACTTACAGATCAACTCTTGGTGTCCCACATTGCCAAGAACAACCAGCTGAGGCTCACAGGGCAGCAAGTACAGACCTATCCTTCCTATTTCCTACCAGGCATGTTCACATTGGGAGGGCTTTGACCTGCCAGGCAACACACAGCTGCCCTTGCTCTAACCAGCTCTTAGTACAAAGCAATTCCCAAATGCCCCTCAGATTTCCCTGGAGCTGAAAGGCCCAGAGGACAAATGCCCATTAAGAGCTTCTGTGCAGCACCAGTGCTCCCTTGAAGGGTCCTCTACTGCACCTCCTTGTCACACATACCCAATTCAAAATGCCTCCAACTTGTCCATGTTATAGCATTAAAATATCCATTTATCTTCCCCTGACCACCTCTCAAATTAACCTACCAGTAAACAGTGGTAGCTAAGTAAGACCAACCAGCCTAGCACAGTAATCCATTCTCATCCTGTACACAGGAGGTGCAAGGACACCCAACTCCCAAGTTACCTCATCTCTTTGGCATTTTACTCAAAAAGGGTTTAGAACAGAGCACCTCCCAGCACGCCCAGGCCATCAATTTTTATGAAAACACTGTTAGAAACTTTTCCTCCACACGCTTAGCAGGACAGCAGATCAACAGCAAAAAGAAGTTACAGGTTAAGAATTAGGATTCACTTGTTTGTCTCCACTTTAAGTCAGCTCACACAAACGAGTCTCTGCAGCTTACAGAGAATCAAAAAGCTGGTACCAAGTTATTCCCACCATAACATCTGTTGCAATAATAATTTAAATAGGTTTTCAAGAGGAGAAAGAAAAATACACAGAAACAGTGGTTCACTTCTGTTTAATCAGAGACTGTTACAAAATGATCACACATTACAGACGGCTATATGTGCAATGACCCATTCCTGAAGAACAGTTCAGAGAAGGTTCCCAGTGGATGCAAATGATGTTAGCTCCATTCTTTTAATCTTCTTTGTAACCGGAGTGCTATAAAATCAAGCTTGTTATTGTTACTATTATTTGCATGCATTAAAGTGATGCACATACTTACCAGTCTCTCACTTTCTTGAATTAAATTCAACATCAGTATTTTGCCACCACCTGTCTTTTGAAAAAGATCAGTAATCCCAGCCCTTTCACACCACTTAACACAAAAGCAGTATCAAGTTACAGAAAAACCCCCTTCACAACACACTAACTTCTGTGGCCACACTGCTACCGAGAGGGGACACTATTCACTCATGTGTTTAAAGGTCCTTTATGAAGGTACTAAGCCTGGAATTTGTTCATTTTGGGTTTGCTGCACAGCGACCAGAAACTCTAAAAGGGCAATTGGGAGTCAGCAAGGAGTCTAAGGAAACAGTGGGAAATGACAAACTGTTCCAAACATACAGTGCCAGAACTGGGAGGGAAGACTGCTGAACCACTTTACACTGGACAGCTGCTCTAATGGCATGTCAGAAGTTGAGCTACAATTTAACACTGCTCACCTGGTAATCAAAGTTCAAATCTCCAGTATTGTTTTGGTCCTATCTCAAAAGAAAATAAACTTGATTCTACCAAAAAGTACCGTAAGTAATTGCCATTTAAAGTTTCACTAAGAGATGACATTCTACTAGAGTTCTACTATGATCTGTCCTGGAGAAATGCACTTTTATTTTGTTAAGACACTGTGGAACACACTCTGCCCTTTATTTATCCCCACTGACTGCAGCGCTGGTGTACAAGTAGTGCAGGTCTGCATTCAACAACTGCCAAAACCAGGACTTGATGAGGTAACTGAGCAGCCAGAAGCACTTACTCACTCCAACTTAGAACTGAGCACTGCATTAAGTATCAGCTAGGGTCAGCCACAGAGGGTGTAAGAAATACAGATACATTCTGTTAACAGGGTAATGGCCACACAACCACGTATCCCTTTTATTCTTGAATACCTGCAATTAAGATTAAGCAAACAGAGATAAAGCTAAATTAGAGATATTAATGTACTACTTCCCTTTTTTCCCCCTTCTAGGAAGAAAAACCTATGCAACATTAGTCAGAAATTTGCCTGTAGCTTATTTTGAAAACAAAGCAATTTAGTGTAAATTACCAAGAACTGATGTAGAGAAGATGGCAGGCAATGGGCTGCAAGTGTAACTATTCTAAAACCCGGGAAGATAGAATTGCCTTGAAACTGTATATGTTTTTATGATGAATTCTGCAGCACACTGTAAGATTTAAGAATCCTAAACCAATTCTGCTGGAAGTGGCAAGTCACTCATAAACCCACTCTAGACCCTTCAGATGAGCTGGCAAAACTGAAGTGTCTGTTCAGCCACCAAATAACTGTGAGTTTCCCAGTACCAACTAAGTAATCATCCACCAGTGATGTCAAAAGCCCCTCAAATTCAGAGTGAGATATCATGGCCTTAAAAAAGTGAATTAAAGCAGTCTTACAGCCCATCCAGTTGTGGATCCCTGCTTTGTGCTACAGCCCAGAAAAAGTTTTCATCTCTTCTCGTGATATGTAGAGATGAGATACACGAAGTCTAAATAGAAATAAATGTATGCAGCCATTCCAGAGAAAGCTGCATCTTTTATCCATTCACAAAGAATCTTTCCTATTTTAAGGTATAAATATTCTATACAATAGAAATGAAATACCAGAATTTCTGGGAATATGGAGTTGGGCAGAATTATAATAGAGGCAGAGCAGTAACTCTGGAGTAAGATAAAACAGCTGGACAAAACCACATTTGTAGGTAGCCTCTGAAGTGCTGAAATGAACTAACAAAGTAATAATTAAAAAAGCATACAAGAACATGTTCCTGGCTTACCAGCCTAACAAAGTAAAAATCTGTGAGTAAGAAAGGGTAATTAGCAATAGCTAAAGAAAATGTAAAGATTACAAACTGCTATGGATTCTTACAAACAGAAATGTTTAATCCCCAACACAGCAAACACAGGATCCTGCTGGTTTGCTGATAAAAACCAGCCTCATTAATAACTGGCATGTTACCACAGTGATTTTGACTTCAGATTTTCACACTCTTTGGTAACATCAAAGGCTGCTTGTCAAGATTCTGTATTAAATTTTCCTTAAAGGTGCTTGCAGATATTTTTTACCTGTCCACAAGCACAGTTAAATCCATTATAGATCTTCCAAAAGAGTCTAGTCTGTTCACTCACTACTGGAGTCAGTAGTAGGTAACAATCACATTTCAGAGACCAAAATTCCCCTCAGGTATTTAAGTGGTATCATTTGAACAAATTATTTCAAATAGGAACATCAGGTACTTACAGATTAAACTAACCTGTACTGGCAGTTCTGTGGAATTTTTCTTCTCTACCAGTAAGTAGCAAATGCTGAAATTCTGCTGCTAGTTAACAGAAACACAAATTGTATTAAACCAAGGTGTTTGACCCATAATTTAGTTCTTTATTAAAAAAAAAAAAAAAAAAAGCTGCCAAACTTCAATTACTGCAATTTGTTGCTTAAGAAAAGCATATGAAGTAAAGGCAACTACAAAACTACTTTCACTTTGCCCTTCTGATTTTTCATACATAACCCTTAAGTTTAACAAGGTCACCTGTTGCCTACTAAAAACATAAAGTTAATTACAATACTTACATTGCCAGGTTCCTTCAATAAAGTCTTAAACTGTGTTTTCTTATTCTGAACTTTACAAGTGAAAGAGCAAAATGTATTTTTTCCCACTTAAATTTATGAGAAAGAAGCTTAAGAATTCAGTGCAAGTAACTCAATGAAAAAAAGAGAAAAGAAAAAAGCTCTGCATGACATCTTTATCTCAAAGCATTACTTAACTTCCTAAGTTGGGAGATGGTGAAATAGCTTCCTTTGGTTGTACTGCATTCATTTCTAGCAATTAAAATTGCTGTTAGCAAAAACCAGTTACACATACTCGCTACTAAGAGCGGCAGAAGCTGAAATTCAACAACCCATGCCCCCTTTCTGAATATGGTACCTGGGAATATGGTAGAGATTTAGACAAAATTTAAGGAAAAAAAGTTTAAGATGTCAAAAGCTTGAACCTTGTAAAAGGCAGCTATCAGAGAGATAAATTGCCAACAAGAGAATTTATAAGGAAGCTTTCAAGCTCTCAGTGTCAGGTGCTGCTTCTTTGCTTTTAGTTAAGATGACACTGGCATTAAAATTCTACTATTTTCTCAAAACTTTTCCACCTCCTTATATCCTCAAAAAGGAAAAACCTTAGGGTAAGTAAGTTCAAGACAAAATTTCTGCAGAAGTCAAATTCACTGCCATTAAAACAGCAGTGTTGCTGACTGTCCCTACTGCAAGAAAGCCTGTAAGAATTTAAGAGCTTATCGTAAACTTGTTCAGAAGGTGCAAGGGCCTCAATATTCACAACAGTGTCCAGGTATATAAATACCAAGCCTCACAATTATTTATACCAGAGGTAGTCAAAACTGACTCAGCAGGATGCCAGGAACAAATGGCTTGAGGATAACACCCTGGATCCTGTGGTTGAGGACAGGATATGGCTGGCTGCCAAAGCAGCAGGCTCCAATGCTCAGCCCCCTCAGCCACACCTTCATAAGACTGCAGTAAAACTGCATTCCTTTTAGCACAGCCTTACTGGGAATCTGTGCTCTGGCAATCAAGACTGCACCAAACTGCTGCTTACAGTGTGCCAGAAACCTCTCACCAAGCATTTTTCAGAACTTCAGAAAGAACCTTTATTTACATTACACTTTACAAACACTTTGATTCATCCTGATCCCTTAAACAGCTGCCCCAAAACTTTCTTTCCTCTCAACTGTCTCCTACCTAGCCCAACCACGACAGACAAAACAGCAGTCACAGGCAACTGCATTCTTAGAGAACCCAGTCCTTACCACTGTTTCCCTGGTCTGATTGTTTTGACTGCAAGCATATAGATTTTTTAAAGTTCTTCGTGCATGGTATGTACTTTATTTACCACATCTCCAAGTTACTTTTCTTGTTTAACAGATCAGGTGCCAATTTACCCAATTTAGCAGAGTATCAGTAATCCCTGCTCCTTAAAAAAAAGTTATGTGCCCCTACTTAAGCTTAAAAAAACTGAACTCCAAGACCTCATTTTGTTAATATATATAAAAGTCATGTCACTGAAATACTGTCACCTTTAGTACAGAAACTTCAAACAAAAAGATGTACAACTTTGTGATACACAAACTGCTGCAATGAGAGCTGCAATACTGGAATGTAACTAAGAACACACTTCATCCCTCAAAATAAAGAGGCATTTGAAATTTGCCTATTTTTTATTTTCAGACTCTAAGAGATTCAGGTACTTAAAGTAAGAAGTACAAGCCCCACAATGTATTATTCTGGGTTAAGCAGTTTCCTTAGACACTCTAGGGAAATAAGAACTAAGCCAAATGATCCTATAAATTAAGCAAGTCAAAGAATTACTAGTTGCAGTAGTCTATCTTGAAGAGTTGTTCCCATCTTCACTGTTATCAGGGGGAGCACCACAATGAGAATTAGCAAAGCAAGACCATGCTCAATAACCATTCTGAAACAGTTAACATGGACACGTCAATTTTCCAGACAGGGATTTTGTGGGGGGCATTCTACAGGAAAAATGCAAAGGGCAGAGTATAACAAACAAAGAAGGGTACAACAGCAATGTGCAATCCACTCTTCTAAGTTAGTAACAAATCTATCCTTAAATTAAAATTACTTGAAATCCCATTAGGGGTCATTATTTAGCAAAATCTTGAAGAAATGAAACAGAGTCTATGCTCATAAAAAAGCCTCACCACTAACTTTAAAAATATCTCAAACTNACAAACCTAAAAAAACAACAAAAAGAAAAAAAAAAAAAAAAAAAAAAAAAAAAAAGGGTCAAACCAGACTCCTACATTTATTTATTTACTATTTCACTGCTGATATGCTGCAAGACCTCCTTGGGCAAAACCTGCTGTTCTGAAGCTGAAGTTGTCTTTAAGCAACCTCAAGCATTCACAACCAATGGATCTGCGACAGAATAAGCACCTTGTTCTTCACAAAGGGTAGAAATTTTTGCTAGTCACTGTGTGAAAGAAGCAATTTCAAATAAAGCAAATTTTGAATATGCAACAGAATTTCACAAGGTTTCAAAAAAAGTTTTTGAACTCTTACTGTTGTTGCAATAGTCAAAATATTCTCAAATTTGATGTATTTGAGAGATTGAGGAAAATGTTCTTCCTGAAACCAGTAAATTGAAAAATCTGCAGCTTTGATTTCTCACTCTTCTGTTCTGTGATACCAACTTGGATCTGATCTCTATTTCTTTGCAGGGCTCTACATTAATATTTGTTGAGGTGCAGCTCACACATGCAGCAGTATTAACATCTCAAATTTCTTCAAACTGTATTCTGTACTTTGGGCTACACAATTTTGTAGCAATTATCTTAGTAGTTCAAAACTATTTTAAGCTTTTCAATAGATGTATCTCCTCAGAAGAGGAAACATTAACAATCGGTATTTATATGCCACTAATTCAGAGACTACACAAAATCAACACTACCAAACCCAAAAACAAATACAGCACAAATGCAATGCAGGGAAAGATGGGGAGGGGCAGTGTGGCTTAAGGACTACCTCAGCAGCCTTGAAGAAAACGCACTCCATTAAGAGAAAAGGTACCCACACATCTTAGAACAGGTTCCCTCCCCTTAAGGCTCTTAAAAACACAGTGATAATAAAAAGATAAATATTAATATAGAGCCCATCTACCAAAAGAGAATAAAAAACCTAAATTAAAATAAATTTAGGGGCCTTCACCAAACTTGCTGCAAGTTTGGGGACATAAATATCCAACAGCCATAAAGCTGTGAAAGCCCCCAGAATGAATAAAATAAATCCCACTTGCCTCAGACTGAACAGGGCAACACTGAGACTCTGCCTCAGCCTGTCCTATGGCAGGGCTATAGGAAGAAGAAAAATTTAAATTTTAGAAAAAACATGACCCAATTAAGTGAAAGACATGCATTCAAAATTAACAAAATTCCAGTGATCAAGCAAACAGAAGAAAATGACTGCTACAGCACCTCTTTTGTTAGGCCTAAACAGTATTTTTTGTAGTTGGTAGGTATTTCTGAATTGCACAGCTTGTTCTGCATCTTGATCAACAGAATGTCAGTCAGTTGTCTTGGGACATTTTTCCCATAACTGGTAGTGTTTCTTTTACTAGATCATGAAAAGTTGAGGTAAAGATTCCACCAGCCACTGAAAATGTTCACCCTTGTCTTAAGTGTTCATGTAGAAACTAGACCAGTACAATTATTAAGACATTTACTGGGAAGTGTCATTAGTTACCATTGTAAATTGTGGCCCCAGCTCATGGACTGGTGTATCAGTCTCAATTTAACTGAAGGTCATAATGCCCTTTTTGCTGTTCATAAAACAGAACTAATCTTGGTATTTTAGTTTTCATCTTGTATCCACAATTCTTTGATTACTATAAAATAACTGTAGGTTATCGATCCCATTCAATTTCATCCAGGTTTTAAGAGAGTAAGTTACCCAGTTCTGTGTTGGTACTGCTCAAGAGCTCCACAGACTAAAATAGTGGCAGAAACCACAGAAAGCAGATGCAGCTGAATGTGTTTCTAGAAGCTTGTTTACATTGTCCCATGCATGCACAGAGCGAGGAATAGTTATCCACTGCTACTAGATAAACAGCCCAGCCTCAAATTTATTATCAGCACCTAAAATCTCATCTGTGGTAGAAAAAGAAGTAATCCAAAGGTTTCAGAAGAAATTTTCAGTGTACATAAGCCAGCTAAGTAGTATTTTATTTAAAGCAACTTTGCCAATGGCAGAAGGCTATTCTAATGGCAGCATGGAAGAGTTATATAAAGACTTCTAAAAACCTAATCCAGGCTTTTTCAAGGTTCTTTCACACCAGTCTCAATCTATTTTGCCCTAAAGATCAGCTGCTTATTACAATATTGTGAGACCATGCATAAAATAATTGAGAACCTGCTACACAATCCTAGATGCTATAAATTCTGGCATGTTTTTTCTTAAACCTTTTTTCCCACCTTTGTCTGAAATTTTCTTGTAGCTTAATCTTTTGTATTCAACACTTGCATTATATCACCATTTCAAGACTAGTCAAAATGCACTTGCAAGTGTGAATTTTACTGCAAGATCTGCCATGGCAAATTTAGGCAACAACCAAAAAACAAAGCTTCTGTCCGTGTAATTACATCACTAGAGTCCTGCAACAGCTATAAAAGATATGCTTTTCTGTAGTCATAAAGGCTTCTGCAATCTCTTTCCAGGAAGAGATTAACTAAAGCAAAACCCTGTTTTCCTGGCTGCATTACATCAGGGATTTTGCTGGCAGAGCTTTGTTGATTACACTTGGTACTGTGAACCAAGTATTTGTCTTTATACAACTATTACATTCAAAGTAGTTTTAGTGGTTTTGGGTAAATGCACCATAAATCCAACTCTCTGAACATTAAGAAGCAGTATCCAAAGAAATGAAGGCAGGGACCAACAGACAACACAGGCACCAAAACACCTGCCTCTTTACAGAAGAATCACACAAGAGACAAGAGTAACTGAAGACTAAAGGCAGCCACATCACAGCTCTTATTGCACAGGAATGACAGGAGCAGGAAAGTAAGTACCCACGTGAAAATCATGGAAAAATTGTTCACCTGCTTGTATGCAAGTACCAATGAAATATATGTGGCAGTACTTACTCAAGGGATTTTCATAACATTACTACTAAGGAAAGATCATTCTCAAAATGCATTCAAGCTCATAGTCTATGCAGTATTAGCTACAAAATGGTACCATTATCAGAATGAGACATTCACCATTTAGAAGAGTCAAACTTAATTAATACAACCTGCTGAGTTAACAGTGCATGCAGTAAGGTTTTATCCCAGGAAAAGTAGGGGTCTGAAAACAACGGAAAATTACAGAAAGACACCAAAGGGAGAAGGAATTTACTTGACTGGGGCAGAAGGTCAAAGCATCCTTAGAGCACCAATATGATCTTCAGAAAAGGCAAGAAGTTTTATGGTTTTACAAGCAGTAGTTAAGATCACTTTATAAAGTATGAATTTTATGTGTAATATTATAAAAAGGACAAATACAAGACCTTGTAAAAATCTCCACAGTGTTTTGTAATTATCCTAATTAGGTAAGCAGAAGAAACCCAGAGGATAAAAGTGTTGCCTCAGCAAAACAAGTTTTATCTGTTAGACTTATGTCTAAAGCAAGATGAAGAGCTAACAAAAGAACTGACATCAAGGCCCACTCAGTACATTTGCAAGCCAAATACTGCACATCTGACAGGTGATCAGTAGATACCAGTGATCAGAGAGAACTGCTTCTCAACAGAGGCTTGGAGTTATGGTCTTAAAACTGCTGAACACTTCCGAAAAAAGTGCCTGGCAATTCTTAATGGTTAAACTAAGGCCATTCAGCTGTAACTAGATTGCACTGGATGCACTAGTGCTTTTGAGACATTTTGACCACAGGTCAGAAGCTGAGACAATGTAGTATTTTAGCTGTACTGTACCTTTGTAGTTTTAAGAGTACAGAATAAAGCCACATGAAGTACTTAAGTGCAGCTAAAAAACCCCAAGACTTCCAAGAAACAGAGCCATAATGCTCAGTATTATAATTAAGTGAAAAACTTCTACCATCTACAAAAACATGTATGAGTATAATAACATAAAAATGCTCATGATCCTTCTACTCTACCCTAAAGAAGAGATATCCCCATTAATTAAACTGCCTATAAGGCTTGAGGCTGGAACATGTATTTAAAGTTGACCTGCAAATGAAAAATTCACCACTCTTTTCCCCCACTGAGAAGAGGCTGGAAAGGCTCTCACTTCCCTCCCCTCGAACAGTCTCCCTCAACAATTCTCATCAGAGGTATAATAAGGAACACATGTTGTCAGACAATTACAACCTTAACAGAAACTTGTCACACTACTCTTACAGAGAAATGACTAATTCATAGAGGGAAGACCTCTCTTTGATAAAAAGGTCTCTTACTCTAGAAACTTTCACTGAATGGCTCAAGAAAACTCAGACAACATCTGATCGTAGGACACAACAGATGGTTACAGATGGTTCACTTTTCAGAGACTGCCAAAAGATTAAATTCTGAACATTTAAAGTAGAAACACAGCATAACCCATTACTCTTGCCTGCTTTGCCTCGTCTATGCATTAAGAGCGTTAAGCTACTATTTCTCTTTTGCAGGTCAACTTCAATACATCAACTGGAAGTCACTCACCCATGTGCCATGCACCTAAGCTTCTAGAAATCTTCACCTAAAAGGCTCCTAAAACTCACCTCCATTCGCACATTAAGAAGTGTCAGTTGCAGAATTAACTAATGGGACATACCTTGGCACTAGGATGTACTCAGAGCACTTTCACATCCTACAAGCAAGTGCCAGGACTAGAAATCATTTAAAATTTATTGAGGACAAGAAATCACAAATAAAAAACCAAAAGCATTAAGAGAAGTTACAACCAAGAGTTAGGATGTGCCTCCTGCAGCCTCAGTTTTGAGGAGTCAGTTAATAAGTGTACAGGTCTTTGTCTACTCAGATGTACAGCTAAGGAGTGACTTTTTAGTACAAGGAATTCAGACTTTATCAAAACAGTACCAATAATTGTGTTCATTACACCAATGGCTACCACAGCATGCATCTGTACAAACCTTTCAGGCAGTTGTCCACAGCTGGTCACGAATAAAAAGGCATATAAATTTTTCTCCTCTTTTATTACAATGAAGTTTATAACAGTACAGAAAAGTCACATGACCTTAGTGGGTCAATTTACTTAAACCCTGGAACAGGAGGAACTCTAAATACATTAAATATTGTTACAAGTTCAGACTTTCATGTACAAGTAGTTGGGAACAGTTACAGCCCTCACCAAACTCTGTTGGGGACGTGAAGTCCAACAGCACTTGAAGTACTGTGAAGGCATAGTTTCACAAATAGCAACATAACATTACAGAACTTGCCTTTAAGGTGGTATGTTCATGTAATTCCAGCGCCTTCACAATTTAACGAACCATATTTACTATACTTCACTTCTAAAAACCTAGATGAAACATGAAAAAGAAGCCATACAGTATAAATTGCAACATCAGGAAAAGTTCCTGTTATTATTCCAAATAAATTTCCCATGTAAAATAAGAATGTCCAATAGCTCCTTGCATGTGGGAAGATACTTATTTTTTTAAAGTCACAATGAAGCCTTAATTGACGGAAGCTTGGCTATATTAACAGCACAAGATGAGAAAAGGTTTAATCTCCAAACCTATTAGAGCGTGAGTAGGAGCATCAGTAGCGGCCACCTTGCGACATTACGGGCGGTCTCATTCCCATCGGAGGGCGAGGAGGTCCACTCTGGTATGGGGGCACCATCGGAGGTCCCTGACCATATGGAGGCATTGCTCCAGGAAGATATCCTGGCATGCCCTGGTGATGAGCACCATACTGACCTATAAACAGAACAGTTAAGATGCAAAGAATAATTTTTAAATTTTTTTTAAATACTGAGAAGTGCATTTTGTGAAAAGCTTCATCCCTCCCTGCCAGCATAGGCAGCCTCACAAAACTTTTCAGAAACAGGAAGCTGGGAAACTTATGATTACCATGAGGTGGCATGGGAGGTCTCATTCCTTGTTGTTGTGGAGGAATTCCTGGCTGTGGTGGCATCATACCTCCAATTGGTCCAACCGGTGGATTACCCAGGGCAGCCTGGCCTGGTCGAGGAAGATTGCGCTGGTATTTAGGCAACTGGGCCCTTCTCTCTTCCTAAAACCGCAAGAGACAACCACAACACATTGTGTTAAAACTCATCAAAAGCAAAGTAAATAGAAGTGCAACAAAGTAGATTACCAAACTATTTTAACTACCTCACAAAGACTACTAGTAACATTACACAGCAGCAGTAGGATTTGCCCCCACTTTCTGCAGACTTTCTTCCTTAATACAGATCAATTAGAGCATTCTGCATAGAACTCAAATTCTCCCCTCCTCCCAGCTAAATTAAGCCTTTTTCTCTTAAAAACACACATCTAAAGATCTCTGAACTGTAATTAATGGAAATTTGTTTTTTCCATAAGTTCCGTATTTCTAATTGCTGTAACAGCATCAAAACAACTTCAAACTGTTCAGTCTTTTGTTCTACACCTATTACCCAGACCTAGTTAACTTCAAGTTTAAGACACAGGCAGTAGATGTCCAAATTGAGTTTTGGGATGAGAGATTTCCCACCACCATCAAAACGAAGGCTTAGTCTGCAGCAAGATCACTGCAGTATGCCAGTCATCACTTTGCAATCAAATAATTTCTCTCAGTTACATTTGTTCTGCGTGGTTTGCACTCTAACCATTACTAAAATACACATAATGCAGAGCACAGACGAAATTCCATTTAATCTGCCATGTCATCACTAATTGCATTTTTCAGTAAGACAATGAAAACATATTAACTTACCAGTGATATATCCTCATCTGGATGGATCAACTTACTGGTTGCACTGGTTGTTGTGAGGGTAGCAGGCTTACTTGTGATCGATGTAGCTGCTTTAGCTGCAGTGCTGTTTGTCGTGCTAGTGGTTGAAGCTGTAGACTGTGTATAAGCAGGGAATGTTGGTTTGGGGGGTTCTGTTGTCGTCGCGGGTGTGGAATTCAAAGGTTTGAAATCAGTACCAACCGGCCCTGGCACAGCAGCTGCAGCCTGTGAAACACACAGACAGGTCAATATTTGTTTCTCAAAGCATAAGAAAACTTAAATGATGACTGTTAAGACTTCTGAAACCTTCCAGTAAGATATATAATTATAACAAGCTTGACAAAAGTAAAGTTCAGCCTTACTGCATACTACAGCAACTGAAACCAACACAAAATAAACCCCAGTATGTACATATATACACACACACACTTGAAAGTCTAAAATTTGCAGGTGAAAAGCCACAACAACAAAGGAACAACAAAGAAAAAAACACCCCACTACTTTATCTCAAACACTAAATTTGGCAAATGTGTAAATCTTTCCTGAACCACTATTTTTTAGGAGTCTCTAAGTATAAATTCATATTCTTTCACTAAATTAACACATTTTAGCAACCATTAGTTTAGAATACAGCTCCAAGTGCTAGTATTCATTAAAACTAGATATTTAAGAAATATTTTACTCAAACATTTAAGAAAGTTCTATTGTGTCAGGGCTTTAAGCGTGCTCTATAAACACATTGTAGTATTTTCACAAAGTACTATGTCTATTTTGTGAATGAAGAATCAATGGAAGCTGGTAGGAGGTCCACTAGAGATTCCAAAATTTCATTTCTCCTACTTTTCTTTTACAAAAACCCTGTAAAAGTCTGTCTTACAAAGCTGTCTCTAAAGACACAGCAATCTCCAAAGCAAACCTTAGTTATGAGAGAATGCTTTTTTCTAGTCACTGCATATTTACAGTTATCTGAACCTCCCAATCAAAAAGAAAAATTAACAGTTTGCATATAATGCAAATTTAAAATTCCCTACATTATGATGTGCTATATTAAACAACATAAACTAAAAAGCCTTCACCATGCATCAAGCTAACCACTGCCCACTAAAATGCATTTAACTGCTTTCATGCTCTTTTAACCCTTTAGAACCAGGATGCAACATTCATTCTTTCACACTGAGAAAAATTGGGCACTTTGATGTGCTGTTTCTGGTAAGATGCAACTCATAATCAAGGACTCTGTAGTTTTACCAGCTAAACATAATCAGGAACATAACAAAAATTATCTGAAGATGTTTAGTCAATTTTAGATTTTACAGAACGGTCCAAAGGGTTAAGTTGAAAAGCAATTTGTTTTAAACTGTGACTTCCTGCGTACTTGTGCTGTGCTAGGAAACAGAGCGTTAGAAGATGCTGAGAGACTTTCTGAATTGGAGGAAGCTGTACTTGAGCTTGTGACAGGTGTCCCCATCTGTAGCACAAAAGAAAGGAAACAGTGAAAAGTCTCCAAACAAATGGGTGGAAAGTATCCACATGAAAGGACTTCTTATATTCAGCCCTTTCTTATGAAAGGACTGTTATTTTTGTACACGTGTCTTCCCTGCAGAAGCCCAAAATGCAAACACTACATCACAAAGGCTTCTGCAATGTACTTGAAAGCAAGTAAAAACTCCAGGACCTATGAACAAGTGCATTCAAAGGGAAGAGGTCACAAGCCACTATCAATTCCCCACTTCCCTCCCCAAAATATTGAAATTAACTTTTCACTACTCTGATGTACTCCTAAACTTTTTAGACGTAAAAAAAAACCTCCTAACTCAGGCAATGCTTAACGAGTTTAACAAGACTACAGAATAAATTCATCCATTTATCAGTAGAGAGCCCATTACGAGAACAGCTGAGAACAAGACATCTCAAGATTTTTGATTTGGAAATTTTAGGTAGAGTTCTATGCAATCAGATTCCTGTAGCTAACACATCTCTTCACCCACCCAAAGTTCCCTTACAAACAACAAACTAAAGGCGTTTAAGAGTGTTTTGCCTACTCCTTTCTTCCCGAGTGCTTACAGAACTTCTGTCTGGTTTCACAGCTGTTTTAAGACAAAAGAATCTTTTAAAATTCATTCAACACTACACTGAATTAAACTTAAACATCAACTCAAGCAAAAACCTGAACCAGTCATTTCTTGGACCTCCTCAATAATAAATAGGCACTATTGACAAGGTGGCAATTTGAGAAATATAACAAGAGATTCCAGGCTCTGGGATACCTTACCTGCCCCGCGCTTGGGAAGAGTGGTTTAGTAACTGGAGGTTGTGGGGTCGGTGCTGCTGCAGCAGGAGCTGGAGGCCGGTTCAGAATGCCCGGCGCTGTAACAGGCTGTGCTTGTGTCATTGGAGGCATGCCAGGCCGAGGCCCAACAGGCGGGGGCATCCCTACAAACCACAAACAATGGGCGACGGATCAGGCTCCAGGAAGCACGAAGATTCCTTTAGATAATCCTGTTCCCAGTGTTCCTTAGAACAAAGTTTCCCACTACAAGACGTATTTTTAAGGCAACAGTAAAATAAAACATGACAAAGGGTAATGCCAGCAGTCACCAGTCAATGACCATGCACAGGCAGTAACCTCAACAACTTCAGAGCAATACTGGATTAAGTTGTTTTTTACTAAAGCTGCAATGATGAAGTTTATGCTCTCAATAAACCAATACAATTAATGCAGTAACTGCTTCTGACGCATTGCACCTAACACTGCCAGGAGCACAGATGATACTGTTAAAAATTTAAGAGAGACTAAACTGTTTCTGAACAGTACCAGAACTGTGACAGAAACACTGCCAGCTTTGCTGGGGTCATCAGTAAAGTGGACTGGGACATCTTGCAGCGTCACCGTAACACCTGCATTTGGTGTGCAAGGAACTCTAGGAGATGGTCAGTGGGAAGTTAACAGCTCCCATGGGTTCCAGCATGCAAACCAGCAAATCTCAGTTTATTACCACACAGCTGCTGGTCAGGTGGAACACCCAGGACTCAGGACTGTTAAAGAGCTGCACAAGCTCAAGAAACATCTTTTCTAGCTATGGTAAGAGACCAAAATTTCAGTTAAGTTTCTTCACATTGCAGGCTCATTAGTTGGGTAAACCACCAACACTATTCCCCACTTTTCACATTTTCAATCATTACTATTTGCCAACTGCAGCCACAAACATTAATTACAAAAGGGATGAAGAGAGACCAAGCAACACAACAGTGTGATAAAGTGCAACAAAACCAAAAAGCTGTATTCTATTTTTTACTTTAACAATGGCATATAAAACTCAAATAATTATTTATAATCAGAAGCCATAAATCAACCACCTCTGCACAAGAGTGGCTTCTGTGGCAATCCAACCACATCAAGGTGGTGGCATAAGTCTGTATGTTCTTTACATAAATCCTAAATCTTAGCAAAAATAAATAAATATAATTAAACTCTCACCATAGTACGAGTTCGACAACCCTGACCTACCTGGTGGCATACCAGGCATAAGAGGTGGGATTCCTGGCCCAGGAGGCATCATTCCACCCATTGGCATCATCCTATTGAACAGAAAATGAGCACTGGTATGAACACTCATGATAAAGAGTTAAGACAACTGGCACATCCCTGTGTTAGATAAAAAATAATGGTAAATAATTTCAAGAAGCTCTCAAGAGAGGCAATTCCAAACCAACTGACTCCACAAGAATAAAATAAAATCATAACCCATCCCCCAAAACCCCAAATACTTTTTTGAACTTTAATTTCTCAAGATCTCACTTCTTCTATGATGAGATTTCCAGAACTAGTGTCTCTTGAAATCTCTCTCAGAGAGACTACTAGCTGCAGCAGTGTTCCAAGACCCTGATCTCAGCACACTCAAGGAGTCTGAATGTAGGAAAACCAGCTAGCTCCAATCACACTACAATTGCTGTACATCTGCTATTACTCCTCTCTGACACTGACTGGCAGATAACCCAAAGCTGTAGAACTATCCAAAAAATATTGACAAAAGCAGAGCAGAGACCATAGGGCAAGAAAACTTCTGGAGTTTTAATTACAGGAAACATTCCATACACTAACGATAAAGTGGGATTTTGGTTTTTTAATATGAGAAGTTCTCACTGTAACGTATTTTTTCTCCGTATTAAAAATGGGTTTGGTTTCTTTTCCTAGATGAATATGTATGAGCCCTTTACAGTGAACAAACAAGTGTAGTTTAAGTTTCCTTCATTTTTTGCAGACATTCAAAAATGGATTAAGGAAACAAAATAAAGGAATGTTTATTACTTTAGTGAGCAAGATAAGCTGATCTGCAGCATTCTAGTACAAACCAAAAGCCCACCAAGAAGCACTTTCTGTTTGTATGACAGTCAAGACCTCCACCACTGTTTTCAGATCAAATCCCATGAACAGGTGAGCATTCATTCTGGAAAGTCTGATTTCTGCTCTCAACTCCTCTATCACTGCTACACAGGGAGCAACCACTGCAGAAGCAGCAATGACTGGGAACACAGACCCATCGTCCCTTTTTTGGCTGGAGAAGGCAAAGGGTGTCTTGCCACCCAGCAAACATCAAAACAAGTGCGGGATGCTCACTGCCTGCTGCCCCAAGAATGACTTCCTGAGAAATTGCAGATAGTGCTAGAACTGGTGTCACACTAAAACCAAAGTTGCTGTCTCCTAACTCTTTGGTCATTTTTAAACAAAAGTTAATCAGGTTAAGTAAGCAAAATTTTAGATTAGAGTAGACAAAATCCTAATGCAACACCACCCTCTCCTCCCAAAATTAAACGCAGTGAAGTTTTGGCAAATTCATTTGTGTTTTTAGAGGTGACAAGTCACCTGAAGTTAACAAGGAATTTCATGAGGACTAACTGTCAGACAACCTGATTAAATTCTGTTGAGTTTCCACCCACAAAAGCTAAATTTCTGATGAGCATCCACATTATGTTTGACTATGATATGATTTTTAAATTCAAAGACTATTAAATCAATATTTATGTCTCAGAAGAGAACGAGCTTTCACCTTAGTGAACATAAAGTTTAGATTAAACTGAGCTCCTGCAGAAATGTCCTGCAGTGTGAAGGATGGAGCACATGGAGCTGGTCAAGCTCTGGTTCAAGAGAGGTTTTAAGTCTCTAAGGGTCTATTTGGTTAATATTTTGCAGAATGCACTTCACATACAGTTTTGTAATATTCATTTACACAAAAGTATAAAAACTTCAGGTATTATATAGTAACAAAACCTAACTAGAAACCTTCCCCAAATTCTTAGGCAATATTCAAAGGTTTTCAGTAAAACAATTTCCAGCTTATCAAAAACATGACATAAAATGGCATAATGAATGTACCTAGAATTACATTAATGAGATGCTTACATGTTTCCACCACAAAATGACTGCATGTATTTTCTCTGTTGATGTAATCTGTGAAAATTTATGACAAAATCAAAAATCTAACTGTGAATTTCCAAATACATTGTGATAGGGTACGGTGTCAACCCCAAACAAGCATAAAAACCAACATCTTTTGCCCAAAACACAAGAAAAATATAAACTATCCAGTACTTTTTCCTGTTATGTTGATGACTGATAACCAGATGCACAACATATGTGCAATACACAAGGGAACAGTGGCTCACAGAAGGCTCTAAACCAACACAACAAAATTTTATACTAATATACTACTACTTAACAATTATTAAGTCAGGAGAAAGGCAAGATACTTTATACATGAACTGAGTTTGGCCATATTTTACATGTTGGTTTACAGCCATCCAGGTCTTTGGTCAGTCTCAATATTTAGGTTACAGAGTCCACAATTCCCTATGTACATTTTTTTAACTAGCTTTACTTTTTCTGTGACAGTTTAAAATGCACAATATGAACATGTAATATGAAATCATTCTTGCTACTCACCCAGGTGGCATTCCAGGCATAACTGGAGGCATTCCAGGCATCATAGGTGGAACACCTGCCATTAATGGGGGTATACCTTGAAAGAAAAATAAATTTTCAAGAACTCCGATAACATACAGTTGCTAACAAATGTCATCTAATAACTTTACACTGGATAAATGCTTTACAGGAAGTTCTAAAAGATTGCCTTTTGAAATATTGCTTACAAACCGTGCAATATAAACACTATCTGCAAATTTGACTTTGACTGATTGTTCTCAGCCCTGCAAGATTGTGAAATTTTTAGTGATCTCCAAAGAAGGTATCTTATTACAAGAAGAGATCATTCTTTACCCACTGATCAAAATAATTTCCTCACTGTATCTGTGGCCTGTGAATGAACAGCCTGTTCTGTGTTAGCAGTCTCCAGATACACAGCAGCCTTTCTGCCCTGTTTCCAAAACCTTATATAATACCATGAACAAGTACCACTGGCAGACTTCCGTTTGAAGCACTAATCTGTCTTGCTAACATATGCCTTCAATCGGTATCTGAATCTAGTCCCCCAAGGAAGACATGCTCATGCACAGAACAGGGGAAGAAAATTAAGAAACTGCTTATCTCCACCTGCCAGAACTATTCTGTGATCCCAGTGTTAAAAGGGCAGATTATTACTCATGTATACAAGCAGCAATTCATCCTACTGAGGTTTTCAGCAACTAGCTAACACATCCTCTCACCTGGCGGCATCCCTGGTGCACCTGGCACAGGAGGCAAACCTGGCTGTGCCATTGGGGGAATGTATCCCTGCTGTGGCTGAACTTGCTGGGGTTGAAATGAAGTTGAAGCTGCAGATTCATCATCTTCATACTCATCAGAATCATCCTGTTGTTTCTTTTTCTGGCTCTCTGCAGACAACACAATGCATATGGTCAAACAACACAAATTATATTCTATAAAATGAACTAACAGCAAAATTCAAACCCTGTCAGTGTTCAAAAAAGTCACAGAAATACAAAGAAAGAATGCTGTGTGAGCCCACCTATAGCCACAAATAAAGGTAAGGAACGCAACTCACACTGCCATGACCCTGAACACACAGAGGGATCTGCCCTCATGTCAATGTCATGGTGTCCAGCATAAACCAAAGCAGTTCAACCAAAGGTATGCTTGAACAGCAAAGAAACTGAAGCATTTGGGAATCATCAGGATAGTTTTACCTCTAGCCTTTGCTCCCCTTACCCTCAGAAATAAATGACCATGCCCATATTCATTAGGTAATTGTTGCAGCTACTCTGGCAGCAGCTACTTCTGAACAGGAAAGAAAAAATTCCCTCCCAGTCTCCCACATGGCTGGCAAATGCCTGGAGCTGCTGTCAGAGAACGCATGAAATCCCACCCTCACTGAGTGCCACAGCTGAGTAAGGAACACACCAGGGAAATAACAGACAAGCAGCCACATTACACCTTACCCTGAGTTTTTTGTTCAAGTAACCTCCTCCGTTCCTCCATATCTTTTTCTGGAATGCCCTCCATTCCATAGATTTCCAGTTCAATGTCTGTTCTTCCAGGAATAGCATTTGGAACAGCATCTATTGTTTCTTTATGTACCTAAAGAAAAAAAAACAAACAAACACAAATGCTGCTGACCACAATTCAGGGTAAATTTTCTGTGTTCTTCAGGCAGTTTCGAGACAGAAAAGGAACATTCTTAATGGGAATAATCTCTGGCCAAGCATTTTCTTGATCTGTGCTTCCTAATCTCTGGTAACTACTATTACCCCTAAAACCAGCTTACATAAACTTAGAAAAACCAAGACAGCACAAATCCTTCACTCCTACAAAACTCCTGACAAAGGCCTCTGCTGCACGGTGGCCATTTGACTGCTGACACAGCAGGACTCCTGTGCTGCAAACAGGCCATTGCTGTCTTTTTCTCACCAGTTTTAAAGATTCTGGAAGACCTGAACCCCCACCTTCTTAAGGACACATCATTTAAATTTTAGATACTGTACGGAAAAGCTCCTGTAAATCTAAAACTCCTTACCTGCATACAGTGTATAGCTAAACCAGGTCCCGTATACAGTTTCTTATGACATATATGGCATTTAAAGTGCTTTGCTTTTTGATGCTGTATAAGAATTTTCTCGTCATCAAAATCCCTATTACAATACCTAGCGAAGACTGTTAAGGAAACATTTAATACTGGAAGTGACCTTTTAGATAGGACTGAGGTAAACAATCTGAAACAAAAGAAAAGCACAAGAAGCATCTCTGAGCATTCAAAGGGTGACGATTATTCCATGGATGTCTCAAACCAAACACCTTCAAAGGATCCGGCACATCCCTCTTAACACGGGTACTAAAGTGAGAAGGCGTCTGCACGCAATCAGAATCATCACTTCAATCCATATTGTTTGACTCATGGTTTTCAAGTCCTACCTATTCTTCTCTTCAGGGGTGTGAATGCTGCGACAGCATCATTAAAGGAGAAACAGGCTTAAAATCACCAAAAAGGAAATTATGCAAATTACTCAGCCATGCCTCTTTAATCAATAATCAGTAACTAACAACCATAAAAGAGAACAAAGGTTTTAGTTAAAAATTCCCTTCCTCTTCCAGTTACCCAGATATCAATTTTTATTACACATCATAATTTGCTGCAGTAACTGAAGAATTCTCTGCTTGTAAAAAGAAATATTTTAAGCAAAGAACTGTTTGGACATCTATGTAACAGCAAAAGCAAACTGCATTTCCTTTCCGTGGAATTATCAGCATTGATATTTCAGCAAACACTCCACACATTTTCCAAGGTGACAAAAATACACGTTTGCTATTTAAGAAAACGTTAGTATTGCTAACACAATGTGTCCCTCGCTTCCACCAAAACGTGAAACAAATTAATGTCTAAAACGAGCACAGATGCCTTCCAAGACAAAATAGTAAAATACCTCGGAGCACCTTTTAAATTTCTTTATTAAACAATTCTAGAGGACAAAAGCGGAAAAGGTAAATGTGTAATCAGTCCATAACAGCGAGCACATTCAGAAGGAGCGAACAAATTAAAATCCACCAGTATTTCGGGATACTGAAAAATTAAACCTGATCGTGACGCAGCAATTACAAATAGAAAGCTCCCCTCGTCACGAAGAAGAAAAAAAAAAGTTTTCAAAAATGCTCTCTTAACCACATCCCAACCCCCTCCGTGAATAAATGTATTTACTAGCAGCAGGATTTTCTCCCTTTAATATCCTCTCTCGCGAGGGATAAAGACCATTCTCCATTTCCCGCCGTCCCGGCTTTAAGGATCGGGCGAGAGGCCGCGGCCCCAGCGAGGGCGACGGGAGCGGGCCTGAGGCCGTGCGAGGAGTGGGGAGCACAGGAAGGGCACGGGCCGGGCCCCATCCCGAGGAGCACAGGACTGGAACAGGGCGAAGCACCGAGACAAACCGTAACGTGCGTGAGGAAAAGGGTTGATCCCCATCTCGGGACGAGACGGAACGGGACCGAGCCCCGACCGCGCCAGGCCGCGCCGCTCCCCTCCCCCACCCAGCTCTCCACATCCGCCGCGTCCCACACAGAAGGATACCAGCACCAAGGCTTCAGCTGCTTCTTCTTCTTACGGCCCATGGCAGTGTCACCCTGACGTAGAGAACAGGAGAGCCGAGCGCTCCGTCAGAACCGCAGAGTCCGCGCGGCCACCCCGGATCGAGCGAGAGGCACAAAATGGCGGCCGAGCTCCCTCAGACACCGCTGCGGCCTCCGAACTCCCAGAATACACCGCGCCGGCGGGGGTGGGGGGGTGTGCCCACGTGACGCGCTCGCGGCCACCCCCACCGGGCTGTCCCGTGACGCCTCACGGCGCTGCCGCCATTTTGTCCAGTCGGGGCTGTGGGTGCTGTGCCGGAGGCAGTTGAGTGTGTCACAGAAACAGTCACGGAGTGGTTTGGGTTAGGAGGGGCCTTCAAGCCAATCTCGTTCCACCCCTCTGGCATGGGCAGGGACACCTTCCACTACACTGGGTTGCTCCAAGCCCTGTCCAACCTGACCTTGAACATTTCCAGGGATGGGGCAGCCACAACTTCTCTGGACAACCTGTATCAGGCCCTCAGCAGTCTCAGAGCAAAGAGCTTCCTCCTAATCGAAACTGTTGCTTGTCTTCGTGTTTAATGTCACAGAGAAACTGTGTTTTCCCCACTAAACGTTACTGGGCAAGACGCTGGCTGCTCTGGGCGGTGGTCTGGTACTGGCTGTGCCTGTGTTGCTGGGTGCTGACAGCGAGGCCGGGGAGCCCGACACCCTGAGAACACAATAAAACTGACTTAAATGTGTTGAGCCATCACTATCCTCAGTTATCTGCATCCGAACGGGGGCTGGTCCCTGTTATCCATCAGGGTATGTCTCTGTGTTACCCCTATAGCTCTCTAGTTCACCACAGATCCACAAGGTGCTTAGAAGAGAATCACGGGATCATTAAGGTGGAAAAGACCTGGAAGATCATCAAGTCCAGCCGTCAGGCATCAGGCACGTCCAAACCTTTGCAGTGGCCTTGCTGCAGCTGGGGGTCACAGCTGCTCCCTACAGGGCTTGTCTGCAAAAGGACATTGTGGAGTCGTCTTCTCTGGAGACACTCCAAACCCACCTGGATGCGTTCATCATCCAGGTGACCCTGCCTTGGCAAGGGAGTTGGACTGAATGATCTCCAGAGGTCCCTTCCAACCCTGTGATTCTGTGATTGTGATTCTGTAACTACCCGGTAGCTATAAGGCCTAGTTAATAAATGTGCTGTTTTAACAAGGAAAAGTATTTCAGAAGCAGAACTTTTTAAAAGCAGACAGCATGGCTAATCCTGCCAAATCCCTTTCCAATCCAAACCATTGTATGATTCTAAGCTGTGATTTGAACAGGTCCTGCCGTTAAGTCAGTGACCGGCTTTTGAAGGATTACTTGTACTGACAGAGGTACTGCGGCGCCTGTATTGCATTTTTCTGTGCATTACACAAACGGAGGAGCTCCAGCACCCGCAGCCGTTTCAGCATCTCTCAGTACCGCCCTCCGTGGGATGAGGACACGGCCCGTGCGCTGCGAAGGCTCCTCCCAGCGCCGGGCCCCGAGGCGGGTTTACGGCACCCCCTGCGGGGCGGGGCGGGGCGGCAGCGCGGCCCGGTGACTCCCCGCGGCACAGGCGGGGCCGGGGCCGCGATGCTGCCGGCGCTGCCGGACGGCGATGAGCGGGAGCTGGAGAGCAGCGAGGAAGGCGGCGGCGCGGGCGAGGAGCGGCGGCCGGAGCGGCAGGGCTGCACCTACCACGGCCTCTATGGCTACCGCAGGTGGGGCGCCGGGTTCTCCTGCGGGGAGGCCGTGCCCAGGCCTCGGCCGTTCCCAGCCCCCTGAATTATCTTTATTTCCCCCCCCCCCCCCCCGCCTTCTCCCTCCCCAATGAGATTCTTTCCCTCCCATAATGCACCGATTCCCTGCTCCTGCTTTTATTCGCCCTCGGGCCGTGACTTTTCCCTACTGCAGCCCCTGTTCCCTGTTGCGTGTCACGGCTGTAAATTTACTTAATCCCTTGGGTTCCAGGTCCGCGCAGCAGGGAGCCGCCGGCGGGGATGGCAGTGCCGGCAGCGCTGTGGCACACACACCCTCCACCGAAGACTTCAGGTAAAGCTGAGCTGCAGAGCAGCACAATCACGGGAATATCCCGATTTGAAGGCTTTGCCGTATTGCCGTCAGATCACTGTTCGGCCCTCTGCAGTCCTTTCAAAACACAACCCTCTGTGAAAGCATTTTGGAGTCCCCGTGGCACTTCTTCTGGAATACCTGGGGAAAGGACACATATACAGAGCTCAAGTAATGTATTAAACAGAAACGATCATCCTTGAGTTTGAACTCTCTTTTTTTTTTGCTACTAGTACTCGATGTTGCTGTATTGACTTAGTTTTTCACGTAGGTAACATACAACAAAAATTTATTAATTTTCAGTGGCCATCTTTCCATAAGCTCTGTGTTACGGTTTGGGAAACATAGGAACAGAGAGGGAGGGCAGGGTCTTGTCTGTAGCTGCTGGGAAGGTCAGCATGAGCTGACACCACATCTCCAGACTCCTGGTGAGCGGGTGAACCACTGACTGCTCATGACGGGCCAAAAGTCACAGAACTGCCTTAGCTGTCACCAGAGAGAGATCACAGGGAACCCCCTGCTAGAGGGCGGTTCTGCACATGGAGAGAGACACAAAACAATAACATTTGCCTTTTGGTTACGATTTCTTCTGGTTTTTAAAGCCTTTCCTTGCTGGACACCAACTTACCGGCTGAAGCAGAGACGGAGTTGCGCAGTTTCGTTGCTAAGCGTCTTACTAAAGGAGCGCTGTTTGAAGGAATGGGAAATGTAGCATCAGTGGGGCTGAGGTAAATTTTTGAAATTATTGGTGAATGAAAACTGTGTGGAACGTTGGCACATCTTCCTTGCCTGCTGGGTTTAATCCTGATTCTATGTTCTCAGTCTGTTGCTGCTGTTAATAACAGCCAATGGTACTTTCCTTTTTTAGGTAACTTTGAGAAAAATACTGTTTTAAATAATTTACTGTTTAATACTTAAAAAATACTACAGATGTTTATGATTATTTCCTTTTAAACTACTCTGATCACACAGAAGAAAATGGAGAAGGTATAAGAGCTGCACCTATGACTGCACCTACCATGGCCATAGGAGCCACCAGTGCTAACGGTTAAAATTACCTCAGAAATCTTGTATGTCTGCTTTTTGCACTTATTTATTGTGACGTATCTGGAAGAAAGTACATTTTTTTTCTTTTTTTTCTTTTCTCATAGTATCCCAGAAGGTAAAGTTGGTTGTTACTACTGTCGTTTCCAACAAGAAAGTCTTCCGGAACTGGCAACATTGGAATCAGCCATCAATGCTCCAGAATATGTGGTTTGTTTCTTAGGTGGCTCAGAGAAAGGTCTGGAACTATATCCTTACCTTTAACTTTTTTACCTATATGAGAGATGGCGTAACAATTATCTTGTCAATTTTGTCTGTTCCTACTTGAAATCAGCTCGTTTGTGCACACCTTCCAGTAACTGAAAATGGCAGTAACAGCCATCTACTGAAAGGAAAAAGTACAGGTCTTAACTGATGCATCTTATTTTCCTTAAGAAGATACTTTCAGACTTGAGCTGGACAAATACATTCAAAATATGAAGATAAACCTTGATTTGGAGGTAAAGCCTAACTTTTTTTTTTTTTTAATGGTGAAAATTAGCATTTATGCAGATTAATTGCTAAAACCATCTGGAAGATCTAGTCTATAGAGAAAAAATAGGTGTTTCAAGTACCAGTATGAAACACTGCGAGAGATACTTGACTTACTGTAGTACAATGAATGTCTAAGGTGCTATCAACCACACAAGTCAAAAGGAAAAAAAGAAAGGAGAGACCTTTTGTGTCTATCATAAATGTCTTAAAGGCCACTTACAGTTAAATTTGGAGAGAAGAATAACTGATAAAAGGTCTACAAGGAACTTATCAATGTCCACCTTGATTCTTACCAGTTCTGAATGTTAAGAAAGGACATTTGTGGGATTCTTGTCACATTTTTCTAGTGGAAGTTCTGCATTTTAAGGCTCTTTGTCATCCCATTTGCTGTTTCATGGTGTTCACTCAATAAATACCATAATATTACAGTTCTGCCTGTTTCTTAAAATGCAAAGCCTTTCATTGCTGATAAAGTGAGGCTTTAAATGTCAAACTCATTCTTTTAGTTCACTGTGGTTTGAGATTAAGAAGGCTCCAACATCCATTTATTTTAGGTTGAGTAGATTATTAATAAGCTTCTGTTGGTGTAAAAATCTGTAGTTCAAGTTTTAATGTTTCAATGTGTTACAGCAAAAAAATTTGGAGGCCTGTGTTAGCCTCTACCTGAGGAGCTGGTTTGAGGATGCCATCTGCCCTATCCAGAGGGTGGTGCAGCTCTTCCAGGACAAACTTGCCTTTCTGCTACATGCTGTAAGTATACTTAAAACTGGGTAGCTAAAAAACCTCCAGAAGGCATCTCAGTTACTCCAGCATGGTTAAAATGTTTCTTGCATTTGCTTTCCCAGCAGGAGGAAATGAAAAACCCTTCTTGTTGTTGTTGTTTGTTTTTTTTTTCATTCAGAGCAAGTACTTTTCCCCTGCTGATTGCTAAAAAAGCACATAACAATTTCTTCTATCACTTAAAAAAATTACCTAATGATGTCCACGCTGAAATTAGAGTAAGGAAATCAGAAATAGTATGAGCAGGCTGTCCATGCCATAATTCCTCTGAAAGAAAATGGGTGTTATATTGTGTAATTCACTGGAAACAGAAAAGAGACTAAACCTAGCTCTAGTCCCTGAGTTTGAGGAGGCTCTGGATGGAATAGCTAACAGTATAACTGCTGAATTTCTTCTGAGTGCAGAACCAACATTAATAATAATAATACAGAGTATTAATAATACAGAGTACTGCATTGACAAGCACAATTTTTAAAGTACCACATTATGTATTTATTGCTTAGAACTGCAATATAGCAACAACAGTAATACTGAAGTTGCTTCCAGCTTTTTTTTTCTTTTTGTTTCTTTTTTTGTTTAAGGCTCTGAGTTATACTCCTGTAGAAGTCAAAAATGCAGATGAAAGAACAGAAAAGGACATCAGCAGGTAAAGATACTTTGAACCTAAGGAACCTTTGGGTAACTTGGCTACTGTGTCTGACAGTCACCTTGGTGTCCAGGAGTTGTAAAGGAGCAAGCAGTTGACAAGAGCTTTCTGTGTCAGGTTCCTGGCAGCTGCCAGCCTCCAAGGACTTGTCCAGGAAGGCACAATGACCTCCCTGTGCATTGCCATGACAGAGGAACAGCACAAGTCCATGGTTGTAGACTGTAGTGGACCTCAGCCCCAGCTGCATAATGCAGGTGAGATTACAGCTGGGAACACTTCATGTTGCTCCCTTGGATCTATCAGCTGCTGAGAGTTGTGGCATTAGAGGCAGTTGAGGATATTCAGAAGCTCATAGGCTCCTGCCCAGAAAGTTTGGGTTCTGTTTTCCTATGAGGTACCAGAGTATTTTGTTACACCAGACACACTGAAACTCTGGGTTGAAAATGCTTGATAATAAAATCCACTGTACCTTTAGTTTGTGGACCATAGAAGTATGGCTTGTACAGTTCAGGGAATCTGCAAAACTTTTTTTTCCTGTTGTGGTTTTGACAGATGTTGGGATAAGGGATTCAACAATCAGAACACAGTTTTGTGTAATCACTGTAGCTGTGTTTGCTTTTTTTCCCACGTGTATTGTTTTTCCTTAAGACTCATTTCCTGGCCCAGGTATATTGCTATCACTTGGTATGTGAGAGTGATTAGACCAGGTGAATGCAGATGTATATTTACACTGAGCTCATTTGCTCAACATATCATGTATTTGCTCTCATACCTTCTGTGTGTTCCTGAACATGTAACAGGAAACAACAGATTCTGTGAGGACTGGATGCAAGCTTTTGTGAATGGTGCTGAAGGTGGAAATCCATTTCTCTTCCGGCAGATTTTGGAAAACTTTAAATTGAAGGTACCTGTTCATATATGATAAAGACTTGAAGAAGGTACTGGGGTTACTTAAGGAGCAAATACGATATGCAAAATATTATTTTGCAGTGAATAAAAGTTTTAGGTTATTATGATGTCTGTATGTCATTAACTGATCAACTCTGAAGCTTAATTTGAGGGCTGGCTTACTGTAGTTGACAAGAACAGCTGTAAAGTAGTGTGACAGTTTCTTCAGTGTATGCTTCAAAGGTGTTTTCTCAAATTTAAAGTAAGACCCACCTTCTTTGCTGCTGTTGTTTGTTTTCTTCAAGTACTGTTAATCTGAGCCTTGCACACACAGTCTCATGAAACTGATAACATGGCTTCAGTAGCTTACACTTCTTAAGTGAGCTGCCATAATAGAATTCTTGCTACAAGTTGGACACATCATGTTGTGTCCACACATTTTGCATCATTACAGCAAAAGCTATAATATGCATCCAAGAAAATATTCAATTCTTACATTACTCTTAAATAGTAATACAAAATTTCTATTGGAAATGCCTTTGCTTCTCCTGCTATTTATCCTTTCTTCTCCACGACAGTGTGTTTTTGTTCCATGCAGGACGATAAGAAATGCTCTCTTGCTCTTTCCCCAGGCTATCCAGGACATTAACAACCTGAAGAGGTTTATCCGGCAGGCTGAAATGAACCACTACTCCTTGTTCAAGTGCTACCTGTTCCTAAAGAACTGTGGCAGTGGAGACATCCTGCTGAAGATTGTGAAAGTAGAACATGCAGAAATGCCAGAAGCCAGGAACGTAGTGACCGTCCTGGAGGAATTCATGAGAGAAACATCAGTGGCTTAAAATTATCTTATGTATAAATCATTCATTTCTTCTGTGCAGCTATTGCAGGATTTTTAATTTATATTTTAAAGTATTGCCCAAGTCAAACCTTAGTTGCAGTTTCACCTGCCTTTTCTTTTTAGGCAAAGCACTATGAGCTTTTTTAATGTGTAAATATCAGATAATACAAACTCCTGCAGAGTTTTCAGATTCTCCAACTGACTTGCTCCTGTTCTGAGGAAATCATGACATTTGATTTTTACAGTCATTGCAAAACCAAACCCAAATCCCTTATCTGGAAAGCATTTCACTGTTTTAAATATTTTAAGTATCTTTAAAGTCATTTAGGTCTGGCTACTTTAATAAAGAAGCACAAACATGTGGCTAGATCTAGATAATTAATTAATCATTTTAGTTCAGATAAGAGAACCTAGGTACCAAGTCTGTAGCTGGTTTCTGCTTTCAAGCTGCTAGTTTGTTCTGCTGCCACTGGATAAACCAGTAGGTAATTGGTATGAAACAGAGCTGCCTTAAGACTGAACCGTGGCAGTGATCAGTTTGTATGTGCCTGTATGTGTCCATACACACACACACACGGTATCTGAAATTCCCAGGCTATTTGACGTATCCCCTTCTTCCTTAGTCTGAGATGTGATCAGGATCTTCTTTGCATGTTTTTAAATTACAGTTTTGCATAACTGTAAATAGTCCTATGTTTTCCAATCATGAAGAAACTAAAAAAATTCCACATTTAATAATAAGACTTCTTCAGAATTTGAAGTAAATGAAGTTCCCAAATTAATTACTTAGACTTTAAAACGTTTCACTGTATCAGCAATGAATTCTTACTCACATCATGGGACACATAGGCAGCAGAATACCTGAAGGAAATGTTTGGCTACAGCTGGAATAAAAACTCATGAAGTGTCTGAGTAACCTCATAAAGAGGGCGATTTCTGCAAAGCTGTTAAAAGCAGAATTCCCTGTTGGTTCCCTTTGCAGCAGAGGGTGTTTGAACTCCCCCTGAAACAGTGCCTGTAACTGACGTGGTTCAGTGTGACTTGTGCTGGTGCTCTGTACTGTGAGGGCAGGAGTTGCTGCTTTCTTGTGCCACCACCATGTTGAACCTATAATAAGGTTGACAATAAAACACATTGAAATCCTCAATAGTGCGCCTATGAATTGTCAATGAGCGTGGTCCTTGACGTTTCCTGTTCAAAACCCTTTATCCCTTAATGCAGAGGAGCTGCAAGTGTGGCATTAACAGCCAATGTGGCATACACTGTATTTGGGCAGGTCAGAGAAGAAAAGAAAGGTAGTATGAAAGAAAACAAACCCCTCCTTTGGTCATTTGCAGGAGCTCTGAGAAGTAACAAGTGCTTTCCTTCATGAGTGAGTACAGCAGCGCCACTCAATAAAATATATCACCCTTTGTTGCTCCTGTACATTTCTAACAAAGGTGGAGCACTGATTGTTCGGTTTTTTGGCTGATCAGGACACAAGAAAAAGCTCAGTGCTTAAAAAAAAAGTTGGATGTGAAGAACAGCATGAAAATGTATGGTGCTAGTAGGCTGTAACACCTTTTGTATTAATTGACAAAAGCTGACAAAATCCACCTTACCTTTGTGCTGAAAATCCTCAGCTAACAGATTTGAGTGTCCTGGAAAGTTTAGTTTAGTGCAGAGAACTGACAGCAAGAGCTGAGTCCCACACATGGTAGCAGTGATCTGCCTCTGTTGGGAGTAGCACATCTGACAGGAACTGCTCCTACATACATTGTCATTCCTATAAATTACACTTTAACCCAGTGTTTCCCAACAAAAACACAACTTACTTTTCAAAAGTAAGTTCCACACTGGTAGAAGGATTTTTATTCTAATCAGTTGGGGGTTTACAGCAGAACTTTCTGGATATGTTGTTTCCACTCTTGATTCAAGAGATAAGTGTTGGCTCTCAGATTTGAAAACGTTCAGTAGAGTCTGATGGTTTAAGAGCACAACCCTCCTCCCCAGTAAAAAAACCTACTAAAATCTAAAAAAATGTAAAAAAATTACTCAAATGTTGCCAGCTTTCCTGCAGTTCTCAGGTCACTGCAATGAAGGGACAGCTGCCAAAAGGTGGGACAACACCTGAATTTTCCATACAAGTCCCAAACTAGTTCTGCATCCTCATTAGATCTTGTGGAGAAATGAAGCTGCAGTTCACCCTCCCCTTTATCTGTTAGACAGACATAAAAATGAGTTACCAATGTCATTATTAGAAGATTACACAGCAGAGCTCCAAACCAAGGGCTCTTTTGTTAAATATAATGTTAACTGTAGACAGACTTAGAAAACTGCCCTTGAAAGTTCTTTCTTGCTTGGTTTTTTGGTATGTGATAAAGAACAACTCAATTTTATTTAAAAAAAATAAACAGAAAACAAACAAAAAAATTTAATGGATTCTGTGCTCAAATAATATTGTCACAACAAAAATATACAGAATGTACACAATACAAAAATATCTGGAAACATACAATAGCATCTTACCTTCCAAATATCATTTTGTTTTACTAGCCCTTCACAGGGAAAGTACCATTTGTTCAGTATTTTAAGGCAGAAAATTACATAGTTTAGTGCTTTGTGTTTAACACTTAGATGTGTTCTTAGCATTAGTAGTGTAAGCAAAAGAAAAGCTGCATAAATCTGGCTTTATTTGCAAACTGAACAGACACTGTGGGAGTCAGGAGAGAGTCAGTGACAACGTGTCTATCAAGCTCGCTGAAAATAAGGTACTTAAACCATAGAGAATATTTTGTGCTCTGTGTTGTAAAGTACCCTGAAACATAAATTATCTGTACTCCTACTGGCATATTAGCTTCTTCCAATTAAAAGCCAATGATTAATGATGACATTAAAATACATTTGCCTTTAAATAAGGTTGGTTTCTGTCTTAGGTATGATTCTTTTTTTACGGAGCTGCAAAATGCACTGCACTCCTTTATAACCAGCTCTTGGCATCAGTGATTAGAGAAGGAATCTCTGAGTTCCACCACACAAAGCACTGCAGAGCAGCCACCACTGTAAGAGGAGCAGGGGAGCAGCAATATTCAGAGCTGCTGGCCTGGGCTCTCTAGTCCCAGCTCGCAGAGGTGGCTGGTGCTGAACTGCCACATCCCCATTCTCCAGTTCCACTTCGGGCAAAGCCAAGGGATGGGTGATCCAAAGCAATTGGGCTGAGCTTGAATCTTTGTGAACAGACTTTCAGCTCTTTACACACTGAAGGATGTGTGAAAGTCCTACCCACCATTCTGCGAGACTAAATATTGGCAGAGAACAGAAACTGCCTTGTGAGGTCAGCAGTCAGCTGTCATGTCAGTACCAGCTCTGAACACGTCAGATTCCATCCTCCATAGCCCAGTTCAAACTGAAAGGGCCCAATCTGATCTAAAACACATGGGCAGTATAATCCATCAGAAGGTGTTGGGACATAGAATCCCTTAGCTTTATTTCTAGTAACAATTTCTCTAGCTTCCCCCTTCCCTGTTGATAACATACTTCCCACTGCCAAAGGAGCAAGTAGTGAAAAAGCACAATATGCCACGTAAGTGCTAAGATTCCTCATCAACTGATGGGAAAACAGTGATACAAGATGTTGTCTTATAAACTCAGCAAAAGTAAATTCATCAGCGTTTTTATGACTGCTACACCTCACTCAGAGATCGTTTCTGGAAACCTCCCCTCCCACCACTGCCTGACAACTCTCTCCCTCCTCCTATGTGTGTTATTACCGCTGTGTGTAAAACTAATCTTTACCCGTCTCCGAGCATCTAGGAATAAAAGGTGCCACCTGCAGTCCCCGTGGACTTTGATCTGCCTGGTTCTCCTCTTTCCTCCTCCTCCCACGGCTGCCGGAGCCCCTTGTCCCGCCTGTGGCCGGGCCGGTGCTGCTGCCCGCCGCCGGCAGGTGTCCCTGGCAGCTCCGCATCCAGCGCCTGCCGCACTGCCCCTCATCCTCATGGACCTGAGCTGCAATGAACTCACTGCAAGGGAAATCCGCCACACAGACGGCTGCTTTTTTTCTTTTCTCCCCCAGGTGTTGTGTCCTCACTCAAGGACACAGCGTAAAATAACTTGCTCCGAGGTGCTCTGTTCAAACTTGTACACTGATGACAGTCCCTGCCTTCTGCTCTAGCACTGCACAGTCATAAGGTTCAATAGATTCACGTTTTATCTGACTGATGGAAAATCCTGGCAGTAGCTGAAATAAAACCACAACAAATCTCTGAAACCAGTCCTTCAGTGGATGCTC
Organism: Nicator chloris; assembly: GCA_013400495.1. Classification (NCBI taxonomy): domain Eukaryota; kingdom Metazoa; phylum Chordata; class Aves; order Passeriformes; family Pycnonotidae; genus Nicator; species Nicator chloris. Next base: position 74,814 of record WAAE01018509.1, on the reverse strand, counting down.
CTTCAGGAACACACTGCTGACTGTGACAGGTTGGAACCACAAATGAACAGGATGGAGAATACTACATCTCCAACATGAGCCAGCAGCTTCAAGGACATCTGGAGGTAACAGAAAAGCCTGGTTGCTGTTAGCTCTGTGGTGCTGCAGCACTGTGGCACTCCAGGTTGTGTTAGAAAATAATGTAACTGGAATTCATGATACTCTGTAAAAACACAGCAAGTTTTCACACTGTAATTTTAATGACTAAAAAAATAATTAAAATGCTTAAGCACTTTGTGCTGCTTCTGGCTCCATGAGCTGATTGATTCCTAGCAGACAACAGGCTCTGTGCACAAACTGCTCCATGAATGGGGGGAGATTTCAGCTCTGACAAACAAGAATGTGAGAGGGTTTCATTCCTTCACCTACAATAAATCTAACACTGCCTTAAAGTCTGGCCTTTCTGATCCCCAGGGTTGTTTGTAGACTTGCTCAGGCAGGGTATGGGGACACAGAACGAAGTCAGAAAGATGAACAACAGTTTAAAAGAACAAGTCATAAGATCAACTTCAGAGATGTTTTCAACCAGTTAATGTAAACTACACTCATCTATGGAAAAAGGACTAAAGAAGGTTGTCTTCATTACTCTGTTCAGCTCCATCCCACTCCTGAGCTGCGTAAAGACATTTTGGCCATGATCAAGCTCATCAAGAAACTGGTGGCTCTTGAACTTTTATCTTGCTGCTTCACCTCAGAGCACACACTGGCAGGCACAGACACCTTTACTGGTAAGAAACTCACGGGCAGTAAGTAGCTTTCAGCTGAGAAAACAAAAATCAAAGTCAATTGGTGCACACTGCACTCTGGTAAATTATAGGCGAAATAATCTGGGTTTTTTTGCAATTGAAATTTTCTACCAAAATTTTAAAAGCTTCCCTAAGATTTCAGGAGAAGTCCCATTCCTGGTCACCTCTGTTTCAAGGCATCTGTAATGAGAAAGGCTTAGCAATAGATGAGGTAAGGAATGTCCTCCATACTTCTTAACCATGTCAGAACTCTCCTAGCTCCCACTCTCCTTCCTGCCTGCTCCCAGGGGGATCCATGGCTGTGACAGTCACTGGGCTAGCACCTGCAACAATCTGTGGGAACTCTCCTGACTGCTGGGATCTCGACCCAAACTGCAGAGGTAAAATGGTCCAAAATGATCAGAGCTCTGGCCCTTAACCTTTCCTCTTGGTCCTTGATGAGGGCCCGTGAGCAATGTACTGGCCATGCAGAACAACAAAAGTGCAATCGCTCTCAGAAATCCCGTTTCTGTGCACAAAGGTGGCAAAAATTGTTTCTTTTGTGGGTAAGGCTTATTCCAGGCTGTAGAAACACTTATTTTCTCTCCCCTCCTTCTGAGGCAACAGAAGTTTTATGAGTGCATCTGGTGGGAGAAAACTTCACCCCTCAACTCAGAGTTATTTTTCTCTAAGAGGCAAAGAAGGGGGCAGTTGATAAACACTTGTGGATGTCCCCTCTAGAAGGACAGGCTCCTACTAGCTTGTGGTATCATCTGGCAGCATGGATAGCACAGCTGAGAGAACAAAGCCCACAACACAGAGACATTTTTCTACAGAGCAAACACAGCTGCTACAGTGCCCATGGGATGTGCTGTGAAAGACTCTGGTGGCTGTGCCTGGGTACCAGCAGGAAATAGAAAAAAGGAAGAGAGGAGCTTGTCTGGAGAGACTCTTACAGCTGCTTTGTCCAGACCATTGAATAGGTGAGTAAAGGACAGAGAAAAGGAGGGCACCCACGTTCCTGGACTGTAATTTGGAAGCTCTCTAAAGTAACAAGCAAAATAAGCACCTTACAGAGAAGAGTACCTATAAGCTCTGCTTGTACTACAGATGTCCCCGTGTGGTCCCCAGGTCTGTGCAGGCAACTGTATGAACTGTGCCACAGCCCACTTACAGATTGCTTGAACTTGGCTTGACCAATGTTAAAGAAAAAGGCATCATTGCAACTAACTGTTGTTTGGAGCTCCTGAACATTCACTGCCTCAGGAAGAGGCATCCTCAAAATTTAGAAGTCATATTTAAACCAGTTTTATCCATTTCACAATGATCACTGTAGCAAACAGCACTCTCTCCACTTCACTGAGAAACCAGTGCTACATACACACTGATTTAACTCCGCTGCCTTCAGTGGACTTGGCCCCAAATGGACTGTATGGCTGCAAAGACTGTGTAGTTCCCATCCTGGGCTACTGGAGGTGATAATGGTCCCACCTTCCCAAGTAAGAACCTGCTGGAAGAGTTGAGATCCTTGCTAGGAGCTCACTGCAGGCAAGGTGTTACGTCAGTGTGGCCAGAAAAAAAAAAAGTGAGAAGAAAACAGCACCTGATTGTCATCTGATAAAAACACAAATGAACATTTGCTCTCCTTTTCTTCATTCCTCAAAAAAAAACTCCCAAAAAACAAACAACCCAGCCACACCCTCTAGCCACCCTCTAGGGAGGGGGGGAATAATTAATTAAAATCAAGTGAAACATGCAGTTAAAGTCACCTCTGGCTGCGTGTCCACAACACTCAAAGACTCCCAATGTTTATAGTGCAATTTCATTTGACCTGTAGTTGAAGACCAGCCCCCATCACTTTGTGTGATCAAGTTCTGCCGATTCGTTTGCAAGTTGTGCAAGACAAGTTTCAGCATAGGCTAAAATACCTTAGGAACCATTCAAGTAGTTAGACAGTGGCACTGGTATAGCTGAACAGTCAGATGTATCCAAAGAAACCAGACTCAAGCTGCCTTGTGAGTACCATTTGAGTCTCTAATTAGTAAATGTCTGCTCTTTTTCCCTTTCAGTGTTCAGCAGCATTGAGGAAATTCACTGAACGATTGGCCATAATTCCAGCACTGACCTGGAAAATAGAAATATCTCATAGAAAAGATTGATGTGTGATAACAACCCAAGCAGTCAGTGCCCAGGTGCAGGGCAGAAACTGCAGGGCATGGCCAGCCAGAGTTACAGAACCTGCTGGATTTTTGAACAAACTGATCAGCCCATTCTTTCATGAGATCTTTAAGCACCTCCTCCAGCACACTTGTGTGTTCAGAAGAATCGTCCTCCCCTAAGTTAAATACAAAAATAGATCCTCCATCTTCATTCATTTAACACAGCTGACAGATGACTTCTGCTCTCCAGTTTTTTGTCCCATGTTTTCAAGGAGGGGGAGGTAGCTTTAGATCCAACAGACTGTAGGCAAAAATATTCCAGAATATGGCAAACAAGACAAAAATTACATAAATAGAAAGGAATATCCACCATAAAGTCTGATCTTGGAGTCTCTGCTCATAGTTCCTCAGGATGATGACACCAAGAGTGATTCCAACCATCACCCCTCCCAGGTGAGCCATGAAGCTGGGGTGGGGGCACGGGGGGTAAGCAGAGGGGTGGAACCGCAGCCACACAGCTCTTCCAAATTCAAAGCTCACTGGAACAAAGAATAAGAAACAAATTAATTGTCTAGGTTTATCCCTTCTTAAGTCCATGTTGAGGGCAGCACTACATCCCTGAGGAGACAGAGAGGGAGAAATTGCCTTTTATGGTGAGCACGGGGAAGCTGTGGCTATGTCAGGGCTGTGGCACACAGACATGATCTCCAGTGGCTGGAAAGTGGTCTGGGTTTGTGAGAGTGTACATATCTTGGGGAACACTCGCCTTTTGAAATTTATACCAAAACCAGAACAAAAATGAGTTAGAATTTGAAGACAGTTGTTTGTGATGAACACACAGTTTAGTTTCCCTGATTGTGCCCCCATGGGGATAGGGCTGGAAGTGAATTCATGAGTGTGGGTGGCTGCTGCCATCCCAGACAGGACGTGGTCTAGGAAACCCAAGTATTATCATTATGAAAGCCCTGCATGTCTGAGACTGCAAAGAGAAGATGTTAAAGTCCTACTCCTTCACAAACACCACAAGCTACAGATGCTGGCTAATGACAAATCCTTGTTTACAAATGCTTGTGTTGAAAGCCAAAATCTGCAGTGGAGAGCAATGTAGTTCCTGCTGCCAGAAGGTCCAGCTGCAAGTTCCTCCCAAAACTGCTGCAAAGTCAAAACCCTCTGAATCAGCATGCACTATTATGACAAGGACAAACAAAACAGGACTGCCTGCACGTGTGCCAAGCATTGTATGGTACTTACTACAGATCAAGGCAACAGCCATGCGCAGCAGTTTGAATTGGCACTTCATTCCTGACCAGTTCTGGAAAAGAGACAAGGAAAACAAAGTAATGCTGCACACAAACCTGAAGGGATATTACATTTAGATCTGTCACTTGTCAGGTAACTTCTCAGAGCATTCAAGCCCTGCTGTGCTTCTCAGTGCTACTTTCTGTGCCTCAGGCTCCCTGAAATTCTGCCGCTCAGATCTTTGGCAGAGCATAGAGAAACAATAAAGACTTCAATAAAAGCATATCAAGGAAACAGTGCCATAAGAAAGCCTGGACTTAGTCTCCTCTGTCTTCAGGCTTGGTTATTAACCAATATAGTGGAATTAAAATCTCTGAATGATAATCAGAAATCATGGGAGAAATATTCAAATTCCTCCTTTTCCACTTGCACATAATTTTAAAGCAGGAAAAGAGATAATGTTTTGAGAAACTCAGATGTATGACAACGTTATTATTTTTATTTATTTATTATTATTATGTGACTAAATATAATTTAAGCAAAATTTGCCTATTGAAGGCACACTGAGATACCAAGATAATCAGGTTTCTTGTGAAATGCTCCCAATTTGTCACACTGAAGAAATAAAAAGAATGTTTGTAAACTCTTCAGACTATCTCTAATGCCACTAAGGATGGCAAAAATGCAACCTACACAAAATAAGTAAGTGATTTTTCTCACTCCACAGAGAGACCTAACCCAGTCAGAAAGCTCTGAGCTCATGCTGATTAATACTGTGCTGCCTCCTTCACTTTTCATTTCCATGTAGCTGCTTTGAACCCCTCCCCTCACTCTTTTCCTTGGGGTGACACACTTTATTGCTTCCCCCTGTTGGTTATTTTATGTATTTAATTCCAATAATATTTATTTTTCCAAGCAGGAATGTTTCCATTTCCTTTGGTTATCAGGAGGCACGAGGGAACAGAAGATTCCAGAGACCCTCCCAGCCACAGTCCCTGCTCTCCCCAGCTGTGCCAGACTGAGCTTTGCCAGCAAAGCCAGTTTGTCTTTCAGCATGCAGGAGCATCGTATCTGGATAACAAGTGAGCACAGAGAGACAATGGGGGGAAAGGAATGCAAAAAAAGCCCTCCACCAGAACTGGGAAGGCAGCAAAAATGATTTCAGATGAGAAGAGAGGCAGTGGATAATGGAGAAATAAAGATGGTAAGGTAGCAATTGCTAAATAGATTTGGCAGAGGCAAATGAGTAGTGAAATGACAGATCACTTTGTGATGTTCTGAGAAGTCTGGGAAGGTAACTGCTGAAGGCTCTCTTCATGCCTCTGGAAGAGCCTCTTCCTCTAAAGCAGACCAAAACTTCCTCCAATGTCCCCCTCTAACCCTGTGAATCATGGTGTTAAAAAGCCCTGTGTTTGAGTTACCACCCTGAAAGACAGAGGAAGCTCCCTCCTGCTCCCCTTGGCACAGTGGCAGGGAACACAGATCACACTGACCATAACTGTATGTAGGGGTGCAATTCCCCAGCAGAAACCCTGTGCTCTAAGGGCAGCCTCTCTCCTTCACTCCCAACCTCTCTGCCAGCCATTCAACTATCTAATTTGGACAACAGCCTCAGCTCATTCATGCTCTGAAAAGCTTGAACAGGGTGAAGGAGACCAGTTCTGCTCAGGATATCTCTCACTTCCCAGCTGTTACAAAACTGTCTGGAGCAGCACCACTATGGGCCACAGCTGGAGCCTGCTGACTTTACTGCAGACAAGCATCAGGTACAAGATTTTCTTTTAGGCTTGACTCCAACACCACCACACACACATCTTCCAGCACCCATATAACAGATCTTGTGTCTATACTGCAGCCACCTCACATTATCTTCCTGCTCAGACCCAGGGGAGGAGCATTATCCTCATTTTTATGGTCATTCTACTCTGATATTGCTGGTACAGGACAGACATGCCATCATACAAGAATCTTCTGTCAGCAAAGCCTTTTTTGCCTGGTGTCAGCTGAGGAGTCCCCTGGGCAGCTATGCTGGGCTTTGCCACCACCTAGCTGAGGGCTGGGGATGAGCTCCTGTTTCCAGCCTTCGAAGAATGACCATGCTGGCATTTGTTCACCTTTGTAAAGCATTTCATGAGGTGAAACAGCAAAAAGATGCATCACTAGATCACCCAGAGTTCAGCTTCAGTCTGGGTTTTACAAATAGAGATAAGGAATATTCTGCATATGAATCCACCAAATGCTAAATTTCCTTAGATACCCACTAAAATCACATAGCACATGCAGACAGAAACAAGTCTGCCACTTCTGCAGAGCCAATCTGCTTTTCAAACATTTGTCAGCCATTGCATGGAGAGCTGATAGCCTCGAGAACACTGATAAATCTTGGATTACCAACATCTTTAGGTTGTCCTGGCACACTGCCAGCCATCAGGACACCAACTACAAGGTAATATTTCCATTCCAGGATCCCACCACTGAGACAAGACTCTTAGCTGGGGCAAGCTCTGAATGACCAAGAGCTGGGTCAGGCCTTACTTCCAGCCCCTTTGGGCCACCAGACGTGGCTCACTCTGTGGTCAGACGGTCACTCTGGTACTCACCATCACAATATTGGCCAGGTGAGCGGAGACAAGAGCATACACACCTCCAGAGGAGCCCACCACCGGTGCCCTCATGTCAGCCACTGACACTGCCAGGGACCCTGGGGGAAACAACAAGGCTTTGTGACAATTGCCCACCAAATAAACACACTCCCTCCTACCCTACATCCCTGCAACGGCCTGTTTGTGCTAATTGCTGCAGGTCAGGAATACAGAAGGAGAAGGAGGGGGAAATTGAATCTCGTGAAGCCAACTCAGTCCTGTCAAGGCAGTGACTGATTGATTCCTCTGCGCCTACTTTAAAAGCAGCCAAGCAAGGCAGCGATGTGTCTTTAAACTTGTGCTGCAAAAAGGCATTTGTTCCCTGATTGAAAGCACAAGGAAAGAGGAGACAGACAAATGTCTGTGTTTGTTTCTAAGCTGAAGACAAAACAGAAGTAGCTCCCATGTAGGCAAGAAAAATATTAGCACAGGGAGAAGGAACTAGGAACTTGTATCTTAGCACAGGCCTCTGATCCAAGCACAGCCTATTACCTATAAAACTTCAGAGTAAAACTAGTCAAAAGTAAGCTGGATGGAGGCAGTAGGCACGTGACAGCAAAATGACCGGTCAAGTACATAAAGGCACCACTAATAACAATACAGCCAAACATAGACATTGCTTCTTCTTATCCCAGTTGGAGGCTTGGATCTGCTCAAAGCTCCTTTCATTGTCGACTTCAAGAATAATTTAAGAGATAGAGGGAAAGGCACATTTGCTTTCACAAGGAAGGGATAATGAAGATCTTTGCGATGAGTGGGAAAAGACATATTGGCAAATCTTGAGAGAGTCTTTGGTAGCACAGAATCTAATGAACTTTTTTGCTAATTGCCCAACTGATTCCAGGTCAAGAAAGTGCTGAGCTTCCACCAGCCAACTCTGCTGATAGCTCCCTCCTTCCTTGTATGGCCCTGAGACTTCTCAGCTCTTGAACACTGCCATTAAGGAAAAAGTTAATGAGAAATAAAGGAAGGAGTAATAAGAACTTGCAGTTAAGTCCTCAGACACTGCACTGAGCACCTCAATTTCCAGTCTTAATGAGTCTTCTCAGTAAAGCCAGACAAATTACAAAGAACCATAAAAATTGTGGCCTAACTACATTTTACTGTCTATTTCTGATTATTTAGGAGCTGATTTATTTTTATATTGCCTCAGCATGAATATACTAATTTCCCTCTCTCCTGCCACATGACAAAAAAAAAAATAAAGGATGTTTCATAACTGGCTATGATATCAGTGAAGCCCTGGGGTTTGGTAGGTGTATCTGTATAGAAAAGGTATGTCTGGAAAGTTGTAAATTGGGCACCACTTTTGTTAGTGCTTATTAAAATAACAGTCAGGGGAGAGTGGAGCTGCTCTGCTAACTCTTTTCTCTGCATTAAATACTGTTGGTGTTTGTACCATCCCTAGTTTTGTCTCCTAGTCCAATTATTCTTTCCACAGTCTCTCTCCTGGAATGCAGGATTTATTAGTACCCAAAGCAGCCCATTCTACTTTTATCTGCTTTTTATGAAAAAAAAAGTAGTTATGTGGCTGGAAAAAGGCAAACAAACACCATAAATCTTGAACTAAGGCAGTCAATCGTTGTCTGAGTTCCACTGTAAAGCTCTTGGTTGTTTTCACACCCTCCTCCTGTTTTAATTAGATGTTGCTCTGTTGTCAGCTAACTTCCATCACCTCCAAACGGCTGGAAATTCCAAACATAAATAAAAGCAATTCAGCACAAACTGAAAATCAATCAGACCCCAGGGCTTAATGATGAAATGAATTTTCCAGATTTCTGTGCACTGCTCACAATCTACGACCAAATACTTCTTGCTTACTTAGGCTGTAGAAAGGTGACAGACAGGACAAATGGAGGAAGAACTGGCACAGGACCAGCATGACTCCACATTCAGGAAGATCATCTAAAGCAAGGCTATTTTAAAATAACAGGCATTTGGTGCATTTTTAGCCGGTCTCCTAAACACAGAGTCAATGGCTACATACAAATAGATGTCAAGTCGTACCATATTTCCTATGTCCAGCCTCAAAAGGATTTCAATGCACAGAAGATCAGAGACTGCTCCTCTCCTAATCCCAAATATCACAAAACATTTCTCCAACTCAAAAACCAGCACAGATCATTTTCACTGCTTCTCCATCTGGGGCATACAGAGGTGTCACCTACCTGCCACAACTCCTGCAACGTACACAAAACTGATCCTCGCAGCTCCGTGCACCATTTCCAGAGGAACCCCAACCAAGAGCTGAAGGACAACATTGAGCCCAAGGTGTTCTATCCTGCAGCAAGGAAAAACAGCAGTTGTCCTCTTTTCCAACTCTTCATCTCCTTTCTCTACCACTGAGACACAGGTATCTTGGAATGAAAATCAAATAGCACCCAATTCACATAAGTAGACTAACGCTGGGAAAAGCAGTGATTCCAGAAAAAAAAACCAGACCCAGAGTAGCAATGTTTCTTCCCTCCTTGCTGCTTTTATCTTTATCCACACAGGTTTTTTCAGGCAAAGACATTGGAAAATGTTTGGTTCTCAGTCAGACATATTTTTCTTTTTTCTCCACTTGAAGAAGTTAAATGACTTGTCAAAAAAAAAGCAGCAAGATGGCAGCAGAGCCTGGAAGAGAAGCCAGAAATTTTACCTGCCCCGCTCCTCTCCCCTCCTAATGATTCCACTTTTCCCTGCACACATCACACTGCCATGATGGGGAGTGGTTGTTAAGAACGAGGTGAGCATACAAGTTCCAAGTAACTGCCATTTCCTGGTGCTGTAATGCTTTACAGTATGGGCTGTCTGACCCTCACCCTTTTCTGCTGTGCCTACTTCAGTGGTCTGAATGGGAAGCAGAGGGCATTTTGATCTCTGCTCAGGTGCCCAGGTGTACTCACTGATGCTCTCTCTTCACCCACCCTTGTTCTCATTACAACCAATAGCAAAACTCCCATTGAACACACAGGAAAAAGCTGGGCTGAGGGAACTCTCACAGAAAGCCCCACTATCACACTGTGCAGGACCACTTGCAGCCTGCAGGCAGAGTGTGACAGCTCAGATGTGCATACTGGGTAAAGACTCCAGTACAGCAGATTTCCCCTGAGCTGAATCAATAGCTTCAAAGCAAGTTCTCTGCTGCTCTAATCAATACTACTTAACAAACCTGTCCAGCCACTTTTCAAAGCTCTATACAGATATTCCATCTGTAGGACCTTCCAGTGAGGTAATAACAGCACGAGACCCTGAACAGGATCCTCAACACTCTGCTAAGTGTCTGAGATTTACCCTGGGCTCGCTGGACTGTGACCTCACTGAGTGGTGACATCACACTGGAGCCAAGGGTATCCTGCTTTTTGTATGAAGATAACCTGCTTACAAAACAAATGGATGTCAATGACACAGTGGTACCCTTAACACAGAAGGCCAGCATCTTGTGGGCAAAAGAGAGCAAAGTACCTAATGCCTTGAAAATATACATCCCATTTTATATAAGAAAAGTGTTGCTCACAGGCAGGCACTAGCAAACTTTGGTTTAAGTTACATGCATTTCCACTGTTTTGATCTTTTTCACGTTACCATAGCAATTTCCCATATACAGCAGAGAAAAACACTGATGGTGAGATGCAGTAATGACAGAACAGTCTCATAAATGAGAATTTAAAGTTGAACTGCAAAAAAGTGCTAGAAATGATACTGTAGAAAACAGTCCTCTCCTGATATCTTAATAAGTTTGTTTCCATTGAATTTCTCTCCAAAGATGAATTTCCCTCCTGCAGAACATACTCAGCAGTGCAATTTTTCATCATGGGAAGCTGCAGCATGTAACTGAGTTCTTTTATTACCTTCCTCAAGCCTTTTGAAGCCACTGGGCGTGGCCAGCACTCGCCCTGATCCCACATGCCCACAGAACACAGGGCATTAAATTAGGAACAACCAGCAAAGGTCAAACCAAGATCACTGAGATGAGTCAATACATCCAAGTGCCCTTTCACAGAGGGGAGGGAAGAAGCTTTGGCTGGCACACATTCAACATCATGAGGTGGCACCTGACATTTGCACACAAAGCACTGGGTCTTATTTTTCAAAGGAAGCTTTTGTAAGAGCTCAGCAAAGTTTATCCTGGACTCTGAAGTGACTGCTCTGATTCACAGCTGTTCTTAAAAGACTTCCCAGGAGCAATCCCATTCACTTCTCTTCCCCATCACGCTAAGAGCTTTGAAGGCACCAGAGTCAATAAGAACCCATAAAATATAATTACCCTTTGCCAGTGCTGAATGTGTCATTCTTGAAATGACAATTTCATTGATTTATTAAGGACTTTCTCCTTCCCTGGGACCAAACAAATGGGACTGAGCATCAATGCAAGTCATTAGTTATGGCAGTGATACAAATGTGTGGGCTTCAGATATCAACGTCTGCTTTCCATGAAAACAGAAGGGCAGAATTTACAGCTTTGCCTTTTCAGCCCTTGACAAAGCTCCCTCCATCAGAACCAACACATAGCCTGTACATTTTTGGAATCTTTCTAGAGGCACAGCCAGCCAAGCCTTAGCAACTGCTGCCTTCTAAAACACCTTCCAGCTGCCACTTGCTCTTAAAAAAAGACCGAGTGCACTAAATTAAGGAGCAGTCCACATTACCATTTAAAAGTCTCAGCTGGAAGCAGGGTAACAATAGACCCATGGCATTGTGTTATCCTCTCATTTGACAATGAGAGGAGAATGATGGGCGTCCACTAAAAAACATTATTACCTTTCCAAGATTTATCTGCTTTCTTCACAAGAAAGGAGCTTAACACAGAGAAGTTAGAAATAAAGGAACATTTAGCTTAACTCCAGATACTGCAGATAAATCACAACGTTTATTGTTCCAGTGGGGCTGTTCATTGTTTTAGAAGCTGTGTAGCTGAAGGACTTGGAATCCATCATGAAAAGTCCCCTGCTCACCACCTTCCATTGTTCCACTCTGAGCCAGCCAGAGGTGAAATAAACCTGAGGGATTTTTTGGTCAGTGAGTGTGAAGAATGCCAGAGAACTTCCTGCTACAAGGGTGACCTGGCACAGGTTAGGAAAGCATGCCACAGAAAGGCATTTAACGCTGGAAAATTGTCCTTGTGCAGGTGTTTCTCCTCCAGTGTATCCTAAAGTAATCTGTAGTCATAGAAGCAATATGGTAAAACACCACCACCATCAAAAGAAAGCCCAAATACAAATTAACTAACATTAGTTAAAATAAAGTGTTTCTTTCTTTTACAAGCCCAGTTTTCCCCATATTTTCCGTGATCGAAATTTCCACTTCTCATTTTATGTAACCAGCCTCATGTCTATGCCCAGTAGTCCCCTCTTGCAGGATGAAATCTATGTAATATGGGCTCTTTGGAGGGATTCAGCATGCAGAGGACAGATGTTGCCACATTCAGAAGTTTCTTCTCAAAACTTTTCCCTACTCTTCCCTTGGGTGGAGTCTATTTTTATCCAGGGATCTGGGGCATATCTTGTGCTCCAGGGCAATTATACACCAAGGAAGTTATTCCATGGCAGGGAAGAGACATCAGCATGTCTTCCATAGAGACACAGAAAAAGGCAAAGATCAACTTGATCTTTCTGGCCTTTCATAGAAGAACATTGACTGATGGAAATACAGGCTTGCTATTTAAGAACAAAGGGTCCCTATGCAGTTTCAAACTACAGTACTGCTAAAAGGCCTGTTGCTGTAATTTTTGAATGACAGAATTAAAGAAAATTGCAATTATCTGCCAGGAATGTGTGAAGATAATGATCTGAGAAACTGCTCAGAGGGGGTAGAATGTTTTGTACAGGGATGAACTTTCCAGTGACACTTACTCATCACCATGGCATCACAAACATCACACAATTAAGTCTACTTGAATTTTGTGAGGACTAGCACAGCTGAGAAGGAGAGAGTTAGAATCCCCACACCTTGTATATTCTTCCCAAGTCTGCTATATCCCTCCCATGGGATGAAGGAGGATTCATTTTACTGTGCACCTTCATTTTGCATGAGATGGACCATTCTGTCCATCTGGTCACCTGAGATTGTCAACTCTTCAGGAACACTGGTGTTTGCCCAGTGTTTACAAAATGGGAGTTTAGCTTGGCACAGCCTTCTAGGCATTATCTCAGTCCCTACAGAAGGGATCAGTGTTACTGAGTGATGACATATCCTAGGCACAGGGAATTTACTGACTTTTCCAACACCCTGTAGCTTTTAAATACCAGTCCAGCATCTTTGCAGACTTTTTCTACCACCTGCACAGCTCCTTTGGTGGAACACTGTGCTTTGACCTCATTTTAGGAAGGGCACAATAAGAAGAAAGTGTGGTCCCAACACTGCTGGGGAGAAGAGCAGCATCTGTTATGTTCCTTTTGTTGCCTTGTTCCTTCAGAGAGCCGTGAAGGTTTGCACCTCATTGCCCAACACTCCATAACATCTTCAGATTTTTACACACAATTTATAAACGAGTTTTAAAAATTTAATTCTGAGCTGATTCTGTCCCTTCCTCTTTCTCTCTGAGAACCTGAACTGTTTGTGAGTACTCACCCTGCATGCATGAATATGTAGGTTAGGTACCTCCAAGCCTGGGCCCGAAGTTGGGGATGGTACAGTAATGCATTCTTCAGGTACAACGGGTGGCTGACTTGCAGCACAAATCTGTCTAAGACCACTCCATTGTAAAGAAAAAAGGCAACCTAGAAGAGCAGAGAGATTCATTGGTTAGCAAATGCCTTTTCTCACCAAAAAGTACCTTTTAGCTCAAAATAATGGAGAAAAAAGTAATATATACAAAAACTTTTCTCCCATTTGACAGCTTCACACAGCATGGAAATTCCCTGTTTTGAGGAACCTGCAACACATTGACATAACTCTATTTGTGGTTTTCTGTAACACACCAGCCCCTGAGTCAGAGGAACCTGCTCCCAGTCAGCACGCTACTATCAGTGTCATATCCTACTCTGTACTTACTTGAGCACATTACTCAGCAAATGTGCAAAGATCTCATCTGGGCAACACATGAGCAGGTCAGAATATTTAACCCAGAAGTTCTCTCCCCTCCTTTTTCTCTCCACTCACAGAACAGAGGTAGCCGTATAGAAGTTTCTAAGTCCATTGACTTATCCATTTCTCTAGAACTGTCCTGTTTTCACTCCTCAAACAGTTCTGCTCTAGTTTCCCAAACTGTGTAGTCCCATATAGAAATTGTTTCAACGACAGGATCACAGTCTCCACTTAAACACACCCCAACAGGCAACCAAAATGGCCACCGGTTTCACGTCTGTCCTTGTCCAGGTCTGAACGAGTCCCTCTCTAACCCTTGACTGTGTCCCAGCAGAGCCTTTGGCAGTGTGGGGAGGTTCCCAGGGAGGGTACTTGCCTCTACAATAGTGATGGTGATCATGAACCAGGGCGGGGGGCAGCAGGTGTAGCTGTCATAGTACCACTTGCGGTCGATCTCCCGCGGGAGGGTCTCGTACGCCACGTGCCGGATCAGCCTCTGCGAGAGGCTCAGCCCGGTCTCCTCCAGCAGGGCCTTGCTGCACAGCCTCCTGTTCCCCTGCAGGATGGCTTGGCGGAAACTGTTCGACCTTTTGTTGCTCATCTGGGAAACAGGGAACAGAAGAAACCATGAGTACAAAGCAAGGCCTGGCACAATCATCAGGGAGAAAAATGCCGGTTTGGCAGCACCAGGTCCAGGTAGGCAGGAAAGCCACCACTAGGCTGAGCTTTAGGAACCAAGTCTCAGGACAATGACAGGGTGACCTACTTGCGGTGCAAGGAAAACCAGTACCACAGTCTGCCATCATGATGCCAATAAATGAGGTCAGGGCAGAACTCTGGCAAGGCTCAGCAGAGGCTGAGCTCTATGGCCCATTCTCCAGCCTTCCATGCATTGTCTTCGCCATGGGTTATCACAGTCCATACTCCTGTGTCCTCCTTCCCTCTGCTCCCCCTGCTCCATCACACTTCCCTGCAGTCTTGGGGCAGAAAATTTCTCAAATGTAGCAGCAGGCACTTTCACAGCACATCTAACCCTTGTGGCAGAAGTTAGCTCTGGGCAAAGAAAATTATCTCCTTGTGTAAAACAAAACTACCTGTGCAACAGCAACAAACAACAAATTAATTGGCTGTACAGGCCATCTTAGCTCCTGTAAGCTTGCAAGTCTTTACAAGGCTTCTTTCATAAGTTATCCTCCGAGGGGGCAGGTTCCGAGATGGCACAGGCTTACAGCTAATTTGTATATGCATTATCACCTTACATGCATAAATTTAGTGTCTATCTTTTTGAGCATACACTTTCCCAGTTTGGATGCATAATTAAAGCAATTGCATTTGCAAATTAGGCAGATGGAATCTTATGCTTAGCTTGCTGGGGGCGGGGGAACAAACCAGGTCTGAAAGAGCTTGCTCCAAGATTTGTGTAATTGTTAATTAGCCCTGATGTCAAACAAACCTGCCGCATTAGAGCCACTGTCTGTACTGGCTGAATCTTTGGTTAGGAGCTCCAAAAGCTCACTGTGTACACAGGCTACTGCAGGGGCACCTTCTACTGTAACAGGCAGCAAAGCAAACACGACAGCCTGGTCCTCCTTCTGAGAGAACTGCTAACTGCTCGAACCACCAGCACCCCCAGCCTCCCAGAACCAAGCAAGAGATGACATTCAACAGCACTGGCTTCCAGTTGTCTTGGATCATGCTGGTTTAGCCGACATACCAAAGCCAGCAAAGCGCAGAGCTTGTGCTCTCAGTGCCCAGGCAGTCAGGGAATTGCTCCAAGCTGGACCAAGCTGCTTAAACACAGTAATCATTGCAGGGAACCACCTCCTGTTAATCACTGGAGGAAGGCAAGGGGCCATCTGAGGTGATGGCACTGCAACCGGCTCTGCCTGTCCCTCCTTAGCCTTCATTTGTAGCCTTTCCCTCCAACACAGAGGAGCATTGACTGTCAATTGATGTTCTTATATCTTTTTTTAAACTGGGGAAACTGTTATTGTTCTCTTTGAGTTGTTTCAGTGAGATGTTTTACCCTAACAACTCTCTCCATTTTGGTATTTCTCCTTTGCTCTCTCTTTCCTTCGTTCATTCAGAAAACACTTGTAAAAGAACATTTCTGGAAAAAAAGCAGAAAAACTAAGAAGAAAAAAGATGTCCACAAAGTTTCTCTCTCAGTCTTCTCAAGTGTATCAGCCAAAAGCCTGTATCTAAAACTAGGGAAGTTGAGGGGAAAAAATTGTTGTGGTCCTCTGTTGCATTAAGAAAGCCTGCTCATACTGAAAGACAGTATTTTCATACAGAAACATCCAACGGGTACAAGGCTTTCCTTAGCATGTGTGAGATGCCTTTTGGTAGGTAAGAGATGTACCTCTATTTCAAAGATACTTTTAGCGATCTAATGCCCTCACTGTGTCCACAGAAAAAAGCTCCACTCCAGGTTAGTTCAGAACAGCCTTTCAGAGGCTGCTCAGGTTCTGCATGTGCTCCCTCACAATATTCATTCTTTTCTCTCTAGCTTTGCCCCTATTACAGGCAAGAATAAATTCAGACCGAAACTATAAACTTGCCTGAAGCTACCAGACAGTTGACTGGAGCTGCTGATCTGCTTATTCCAGTTACAGTGATAAATGGGATTTCCTGTCTACCACTAAACAGCCAGTGCTTTTCCCTGCTGTAGCACTTCAGTGGAAAATATAATGATTTCCAGTGTCAAGGAAATCAGTTCAGCATCAAGAAGTGCTGGCCACCCTCAGCAGATGATCACCTCATCAGTGCAGAGACTGCCAAGGGAGATGGGCAGGAAAGTCCAAAGGCTGCTGATGTCCATGGTTAGGCTCATAATAAAGATTTCCTTGCATCTGTTGAGCAGAGGATCCTAATGGAGGCACCCGTGAACTCATCTGTTACTGTTGAGTATGACACAAAGGACTGGCTCAGTTCAATCACCTGAACTCAGCACAGCCCCATCAGTCCAGTGTCCTCTCTGCAATAATGCTTCTGCTGCCCATGGAGCCCAGAAAACAGCAGGGGACTGCAAATTCATCACCATGACGTTTCTGAAGGTGTTTCTCAACATACTAAAAACAAAACAGAAGGGAAAAGTCTTCTTAGATTTAAGAGTAAAATATTGCAGGATCACTGTAAGTCATACCTCAGATGACCAAAGCTTCACTGGCTCTCCTGAGGAGGTGGGAAACTGGACTAATGTTCAGCAGAAAGCTCTGCCTTCCTCCTTCCAGAGAGGAAAATAAATCACAGGACCTTTCACACCCCACACAGAAGCTAACATGGAAGGGACATGAAAATATTTCCCAGATCTTCTTTAGAGCAAAGGATAGGGAAAGAAGGTCCAGGTTCCCTCTACATGCTGCAGTCTTGGAGTGGTTTTACACCCCGACAAGGCAGGGACACAGTGTCAGGAGTGTGCCAGATGTGCTGAAAAGCACCCACGATCCCACAAGATATGGATGAGTGGATATACTGAGCCCTTGTTAAAATCAGGCCTCTCAGGAAGGAAACATCCTGCTGGTCCCCACCTGCACACGTTGCCCATGGCACCAAGGAGGAGATGATCTCCGAAGAGATAGCACAGCTGACTGCCAGGGCTCAAGCAAATACAGCAGTCCTGGCCCTACTTATATGTTTCCACAGGCCTTTGGATCGAGCTAGGAGGAGATGGGCATGAGGAGAGACAGAGGATTAAGTCACTACTGCTGCTCTCACCAATTCTTGATGAGAAATCTATTTTGTTCCTCAGACTGACTTTGGAAGACTCAAATCTTCCCAAACAGTCACAATTTGCTGACTGGATTTTGGAATTACATAATATTGGTATTTATGAGCCAAGTATTTAATCACCAGCTGAAAGAACACTAGGCCCATTGTTGGCCTGCACATTATCATGGCTCCAGGAGCCCAGGGCAGCCCATCCCACTTCTCTTCATGCAACCGATCTAGGGCTTCTTTAATAAGCACGATATTAAAGCTGCAATTAGATGGGTACAGCAAACAGTATGTGGAGAGAGAAGGTAGCAGTGGGGAAGAACACATTCCCTTAGTCCTTCCTGCCTGCAAAGTGGTATTATGCAGAGAGAAAGAAATTTCCCTTGCAGAAGAACCAAGCTGAGCTGACTGGTACCCAGGTGCTGCCAGCTCTGCCCACTGGTATCACCCTACCAAAGCAAACCAAGGCTTAGGGTTACAGCTCTGCTCAAGGGCTGGGTTTGATACCTCTGTGCAAAAGGAAAACTTTTTTCCTACTTAAATCTGAACCTAGTTTCAACACTGAAAATATCAACATTTAGGATGAGCCCTTACTGTCAGGAGTAGCACAGTGACAAACTTTGATGAAGTACAAAGCCCTGCTTTTGTTCAGCACACATGGCACTCTAAAATTACTCTGGGATAATCTGCAACTTGCAAAGGAAGTTGTCCATCCCCACTGGCAGACCAATTTCTCTCTGTTCCTTGGATATCTGTAGTACTGTGGCTACCTGAGATAATCAATAGCCAAGTCATGTAGTATTTCCCCCATCTTGAATTTCAGGGCTTGTGTGGGGCACAGTACTCTTTTTATGGTTTTATTAAGCCTCACACAGAAGGTTTTGGCATCTTTGAGACTGGTCTCAAGCTATTTTTAAACACATGCAGCTCTGTGACAGGCAATGCATTCAGCTCTCCAGCTCTGATCCTCCAAGACACAGAACACTAAATCAGAAGTTAGCACAGGCTTTTTAAAAGCCTCTGCCAGCTCCAGTTTTATAACCCACTTTACTTACAAATGCAACCTCTCCAATCAATTTTGCTTTCAAGATTCACATTTATTTCCTTCCCTCTGCCCACACTTCTACAAAATGCTAATGTGGGTAGAGACAGCTTTCCCCAAAATGCGTATCTCAGCATTAGGTTCATCTGTCACAGATGTTCACATCCTCTGAGTCAACCTGGTAGCACTTTGCCAAAAAGTATCAAAGGGAAAAAAACCCCAATACCAAATACCAACATTCTGATCTGGTTTGGCCAAGCAGTGGTTTACTCTAGAGATTCAAAGAAAGAGGCAGGAGAGATAAAAAAAAATATCCCTGCTCAAGGTTTTGCCTGATTCCTATTAAAAGTGCCAGGCTTAGGCCTTTTGGCACTTCCAATAGAAAAGGTAAAACATTTTCTAATTTCAAGGTTACTTGAAAGAATATTGCTTGCAGGACAAGACTAATATTGTGGTTCAAATAACGTTACACAGTGCTTCAAAAATGCGTGTTGTTCACATTAAAAATGAGGTAGAATTAGCGTGTCCCTAGAAGCCAGCAAGGCCAGGGAAAGCAAAGCAGGTGGTGATTCTTGATCTGGAAAATAAAGGGTGTGCATTTAATTAGTTAATATATTTTGCTCATTACTGAGATGCTACATCAGCATCAAGTTACTACAAGCCACAGCTAAACGTTTTTGTTAGAAGCAGCAGTGTTTTGTTTTTCCCAAGTCACATGAACTCTGTCTTAGAGCTTACTACTTACTGCAAGCTTTATTACACTTCACGGGATATTATGTCAAGTAATTCAGCCCTGGTAACAACAACTGCTGTTCAGCAAGAATACCAGCAAATAACAGCTGACGTATAATCATCTCCTGGCTTGCCTCTTCTCTAAAAGTAGCAAAGTTAGTTAAACACCTTGGTTCATTATCTCCTCCTATGGCCCATGCTGTACATAGCCAGAATTTTGTCTGTGCATCTTCTTCACAATGTTGCAAAGCAACCAGACAGCAGAGATACACCAAATATCTCCACTTGTATAGGAAACACTTTTGTTACTCTGCACTGTCTCAGACACAGCATAAGAAACCACACCTGAAACTGCTTTCTGCCGTTACAATAAACCACAGTGGAGAAACAGAAATGAGTATGATTGCAGCATTATGTTTTACAACTACATGAGCTGAATTTCATACACACAGAGGAGAAGTAATTTCCAATGAGTTTCCTATCTGATCTTTTTGAACCTTTTCTGTTTGCAGATCACACCATGAGTTTTCATCTTCCCCGAATTTATTCATTTCTCAGTTTATTTCCCTAGTGCTTTCTGGGGTCTATTCTCATATTTTAAAACTTTCAATTTCATAAATTTAAGTTCTTTGCTGAGTTGAGAGCAGGCATAGGTATGGACGTTGTTATTAAGGTGAGAAGTCCTATAATCACATTTTTGACGCATCTAGAGGTTCACAAAACATTTTAGACATCAGAGGATAATGTAGCTTTGCTCAATAGCAGTCCTTTAGCTGGGGATCACAGTGTCTGAGAGAGCAGGCCGAGTTCTTGGTGCTTATAATGATGCTGGAGAAAAGGAAAGTCATACATACAGAGAGCCATGCTTGCGAAGTCTCTGGTTTAGTAAAAGGTCAGCCTTTCCATCCCCACACACAGCACCAGCATTTTTGGCAGCAGGTCAATTCTTGCTAAGCTACTGAAACAGACAAATTAACCTGAGCAGACAGCAGAGAGGACTAATGATCCTCAAGCACAAACATGCACTTAAACACCACCACACTGAGGACTGACAGCCAGGAGGTGAATGAAATCCCTAGTTTCACAGTGATTCTGTATCAACTGCTGTTTCTTTCCATCAGGAAGTTCAAAAGAAAGTTCAGAAGGCAGGGGGAAAAGAGAAGGAGCCCTAAAAAACGTTTGGATGTTGGAAATCAATAGAAACTAGAGGATAAGTGAGAAGAGAGATGTCATTTGTAAGTAGTTTAATGTTTTGGCATTTGCATTACCTATTGATTAGAAAGTGCAAAAAAATGCAGACAAGGGTAGAGGGGCTGATGACAGGAAAATCAATGGCTTCTTTATAGGAGTCATTCAATAGTAGTGAAGGAAATCTGCTGTTTTGCAGAAACCACATCAGCTGGGTGTGAGCTGGCACAGCCTCCTATTCCCAAGGGAGGAGAATGTCCAAGCATTTCACCTCCCACCTACCTCTCATTAGCCTGTGCTGCTCCCGAGCCCTGTGGAACGGGGAGAGAGGAAAAAGCCCAGTTCTATTCCTGAGCCTGTTGCCAAAGTGTTGGCTGGCCCTAGGCCATCATTTCCTGTAAAAGAAATTCAACGATGCCTCTTCCTGCTACCTAAGTGCTGTGCAGCCCAATTAGTGAATGCTTGCACGGTACTTTGAATATCCCCAACTGTGGAACAAGCAGCTGTTACTATAAATACTCTGCTGATCACTGAGGACCACACTGTTTGTTATGCTGGAGCTGAGGAAAACCTCACACTATGTGATCTGTTTAAGAGTTGCTGTGTTTATTTTACTGTGTACCTAGACACAGGCAAGGGGCTTACAAGACAGCCTGGTTAGATATAGCAGGTTTATGTCATTCCAACAAAGTAATGTCATTCCAACCTTGACACTGCCCACAGCCTGATGGAGGTCATGACCTGGGTCCTTGACAGCTGGGCCATGTTATCATACTTTCTGATTAATGTGAAAACAGGGCATATGCAAGACACTTTCCTTCTAAACCAAGAACACTTGCATGAGTGACCATGACAAATGAAGGGATCAAATCCCCACATTGTCTGCAGAACACACGGAGATGCAAATTACTGTACTCTGCATCAAGGTCACATCCAGCTTTCCAGAGAAACCTCAGAGACGTCACCAACTTCCATTTCTCTTTGACTTTGTCACGCAGGCTTATATTAACATTGCATTAAATCTGCTGGGATTCAGATGTTCAGTGCCAGAGCAAGAACAAGGCAAAGCCCCAGTGGCCAGTGTCCAAGATATCTTGCAAACATTTCTAAGCTGTCCTGGGCAGCCGACAACACGTCTACAATTGTGTTGACTCAACAAACTGCCTTGACAAGAAACAGAGTGATCCCTTCACTAATTGACTCATTAGTAGAGATAGAGAGGCATCCAGATCATGACTCATGCACTCTGAGACACCTTACCTGGGATAAAACGAACGTGACCTAGAAACACTTTATCTCTGTTGCTGTGGATGCCTCCAGCAGTGCAATATGACTCCACCTAGCATGTCAACACAACATTATCTATATATTTTTGCCTGGAAGTGGTGAAATCTCTAGATAAAACAGGAGACATCCAGACTGACAGATCTCTGCTTGCCAACAAATGGCTCATTATAGCAACTGATACTGAGAGCAAAAACCTCTAAACTAGCAGCAGCCATTGCTTCATGATCTTACTACAGCTCCCACAGTTCCTTCCCATGGAAATTCGTTTCCCTGGAAAAATCAGAAACAATTTGACTCTTGCTGAGTCAGTCACCACTGAATGCCTCAGCAAGTCCATGCAGAATGTGATGCAGCAAACACTGGTGTTAATAAAAGAAGGGAAAGAGAGAGACGCCGTCCCTCGATGGCCCGTGTTTTAAGCAGAGTCAAGGACTGACAGGCCCTGCCAGCCAGAGCACTCACCAGGTTGACGAAGTCCTGGTAGCAGATCCTCCCCTCAGAGTTGCTGTCTGCCAGGGCTAGCAGGACCTCCAGCTTGTGGGGGTCCAGCTCTGAGCCGTGTCTCTGGAGAAGGGAGCGAAACTTCTCAGTGCTGATGTAGCCAGTGTTGTCAGGATCAAACTGGGATAGGAGGGGAGAGTGCCACAATTAACAATCCCATGTTACACACAACTCTGTCCTCCTATGCATTCATCACCCACTGCAGACCCACAGGGACCCAGGGGCTGCTCTAGGCTTTGGTGACACTGCCCTGCAATCACCCAAGGACTGGAAAGCACCCTGCTGCAGAGAGGGGTGAGTCCAGGCACCATCATCCACACCACCATCCCACCTCCACTCAAGCTTCAGCTATGCCAGCTCCCTTGACCTTCCTTCCCTCTGCATCATGATTTCTCTTGTCTATTCTTTATGTCTCTTTCTATCTGGAACATCAAACAAATCAGAGATGCAGTTTGTGAGATAAAATGCAGTTTTACTGAAAACAGTTTTACTCCTCTATTTCCTAACACAATTGCACCACAGGAATATGCCACCCCTGCTCAAGCCCTTTCCATGCACAGTGTTTCTGACAGTCACCTCTACAGATCGTCTCTACAGATGTCTTCACTATGGTAAGTGCCTTCACTGCTGAAGAGCTATCTTAAGACAGTTGGGAAATAAAATCTTTGGACTGGGAGCAAAGCAGATGAACACCATATCAAACTAAAAGTGACAAGGCAGCCACATGCCATTTTGAGAACGTAAACTAGATTCATTAGAAGGAAAGTCTCAGGTGAGACCTGGAGTGAATCCCAGTCTGACCAAAAACATCACTGTTTTCCCTGAGCCTAAGAGGCTAATCTAGAAATGCCACTGATGAAAAGAGACACCTTTACAAGGCTGTCCAAACTTATGACTGTTCCAGTGGCCTCTAGGGCACTCTGTGAGGGGCTGCCAGCTCACAGGGCACAGCCTCAGCCCTGACAAAGCCAATGCTGGCACCACGCCGAGCACGTTTCTGATGTGTTTGGAAAACGAGTGGCTGCAAGCTGCCAGACCAGCCTGCACTAGGCCTGGTGCAGTCTGATCTCTACCAGTTCTCTGTTGCTGGGCGATTTTGCCTTTGATTTCCAAACTTGGCTGTGAGGACCCTGGTGCTCGCTGGCCTCCTTTTGTAGATAATGATATCAAACTTGTTGGCTGGATTGAATGGCTGTCAGGGGGCAGGGTGGTCAGGAGGGAGTCTTTTCATAGAAACATTTGGGACATAATAAGGCCTTGGCAGAGCCAAAAAGGTCCTGACAATCCTCACTCTTTCTTAATAGAGAACAAAAGTTGAACAGGCACTGGGCCTTCGATCAGACACAGTGGAGTAAAGGCTGCCTTGGCAAGGGAGGAGGTGGGAAGGAGGTGGCAGAGGATGCAGCCTGCCAGCAGCAGGACTGGCACGGCTGTGCAGTGAGCAGAACAGCTATAAAACAGACCAGCCTCAGGCACGAGCTGCTTAGAGGCTGCAAAGCCCACGTGCAAGGATCTGGCTCCCTCTCCTTCTGGCCTGAACACCTTTGTCCCGCTGCTCTGCTCTCCCCAGCTGCTTGGCTGAGGAGGAGCTGTCCAACCTGAGATGGGGAGGTCACAGCTCCTTGCTGGAGTAGGGCTGTCTGCCTTTGATCAAAGCAGCAGCACCTCTGGGAAGAGGCTGCTGGGGCAAGTAGATTACACAAAACAAGATAAACCAAATGACCTGTGGACAGTCAGAGCTGGGCACTCTCTCCTGTTCTCTGCCAAAGGTTGTCCTGCCCTTGTGAGGTGGCCTGGATGTACCTCCCTGACAGATGGCACCCAGAGCCAAAGGTGGATTTCATTAGCTTTTCACTGTTAAACAAAGGCTTAATATTAATCCCTGGAGAAGTTTAGCTCCCCTACTCTGGCCTATTCTGATGCTTTGAGTTAACAGATCAAACTCTAAAATCAACCCCAGAAGTCAGGACTTTTGCACTCAGGCTCAGCTCTGATGAGTTTGGGCTCTTGCTGTGATTCTCAGGCCAGCCTGTTTGTGGTGCCCAATCCCAGATACACACACAGAGGAAATAAAGTATTATTAGCACAATACCTGGGATGACCTTTCTCAAGGGGAATTTGTAGGAGCTGGGAGATGAGTCATTCAGTGAACAGATGTAAGACTTGCAACCCCATAGATACTGCTTTGTTGATCCCTGTTTCCCAAAAACATTTGACTTAACCAATATCTTACTTAACTGTACCACTTTAACTGTATCTTGATATTTAAAATGTCAGAACCTAGCTTGTCTAGGACAAAACCATTTGCTCCTTGAAGACTTAAGTACCTCTACTTTGAGGGCCAGGGTCAGCACCCAAAGTGTGGGACTCTCCCCATGCTGTGTGCTCATTGACTCTGTAGGAAAGACCTAGGGCTGCAGTCCCAGGGAACACGACTATTCCTTCAAAGGCCAGATGAGATACAGAGCTGAAGCACACAGGCCCCCAGAGGACAAAAGAACTGCTGAGATCACAAACCACTTTTCCCAGACTTTGTTCTGCTTTAAAGCCTTCCAAAAAGAAGCATTTTGTAACCAAGAACAGAAATTACACAACGGCTTCAGAGCTTCAAACCAGCCCACAAGGACACACTAATGACTTCAGACTCTCTAGTGCTGAAGCTGATATATCCTGTCACTCAGGATGTTGCTGTTACTGGCTGCTGGCTTCCAAAGGCACAGCTGAAGTTGTAGCTGTCTGGTGGCTACGAGTGAATCTGCTTCTTTCTCACACCAATAGGCACCAGCATTTCTCCTTCAGCTCAGTCAAGTCTTGCCGCTTGCTCCACAAAAATCAAAGCAGTGGTAGAAGGTAGCTGGTGTTTTCTGTAGTGTAATTTGGCTATCAAGTCTCTTTTCCTCTTCCATGTTATTATATATCATTATCTTTTGGCACCATGTTAATGATAATAATTAGAAATAAGTTTGAAGTAAAACAAATTAAAGTAAAACAGTGTTCAGTGGATCTGAACACTGTGAGAGTAAGAAATGAACAATGAAGAACTGACATCTAAACTCAAACACCTCAATACAGGGCCAGACCACAGGTTCCCCAACCTGGAGCAGAATGTTTTACTGTCAACCCCAGCTGTAAGGAAGTCCTCTTATTTATGTTTAAACAACTTTTTGTGTAACATTTCTCCATAAAAAGCTTATAAAAATCTCATCTGTCACCACTCAAAATCCACACCAACACTTCAAACTGCTTCAAACCCTGTTTCTGGTATCACAGCTATCCACAAAAATCAAAGGGTTGAGCAGCTCCTGCATATCCTGTGTCCCTACACATGGCAAATCACAGAATGTGCTGAGTTAGAATGGACCCATCAGGATCATCAAATCCTCCATGCTCCATCCAGCTCCTGGCCCTATGCAGGACAGCCCAAGAATCCCATCATGTGGCCAAGAGCATTGTCCAAATGTTTCTTGAATTCAGACAGGCTCAGTGCTGTGACCACAGCCCTGGGGAGCCTGTTCCAGTGCACAACCACCCTCAGATATCCAAACTAAACCTCTCCCTGACTCAGCTCCAGCTGTTTCCTTGAGTCCTGTCACTGGTCATAAGAGCAAAGAGATCAGAACCTGCCCCTTCACTACCCCTCATAAGCATGTTGAAGACCACAGTGAGGTAGGTCTCTCAACAGTCTCCTCTTCTCCAGGACGAACAAACCAAGTGACCTCAGCCACTCCTCACACAGCTTGCCCTCAAGACCCTGCATCATCCTCACGGCCTCCTTAGGACATTCTCTAAGAGCTACATGTCTTTTTCATAATGTGATGCCCAAAACTACACACAGCACTCCAGGTGACGTGACACCAGTGCAAAAACATGTGACAGCAGACTCAAAACACTCAGCTCCATCAATTATAAAAGAGGCAACTGACCTTTGCTAGCCGCTTCATGCATTTATCCATGACGATCTCCTTCGGGGCCAATTGTTCCACTAGCCCAGCCGAGCATCAGGGTCTCACCCGAGCACAGACAGTGCCTAGAGGCAGCAGCAGGGCTGTGCTGAGCCCGGTTCCAGCCCCACGGGGAGCAAAGCTCCCACAGCACAGGCACCACGGTGCCTTCCCTCAGCACAGTTCCTTCTGCCTGTCCACGAACTCGGGCAGACAAGTGATCAGGGATGAGGAAGCCGTTTGCCCCCCCTCGTCCCCCCACAGACAATAGGACACTAACGGCAATTTCATGCAAGGTTTCCTCCGCATTTCAATGACAATCACCCTTAACTCCCTTGATCCTCAACCAGGCTCTTAAGCAAAAATGTAAATATGTTAATGACCATAGCAGCCATCTGACCCAGGATCTTAATTCCCTGGCCCAAAACAAGCTGTTTTTCTCCTGTTTCTTCCTTATATTAGAGGAGACACACAACAAACTAAAGGTCCCACAGCAAAACTACAAGACAAAAGCAAGGTGAGGGGGCCTCACAAACTGTGATGAAAATAGGAAATTCAGTTGAGGAAAGAAAATGAAATCTCAAATTGTTCCTCTTGTTTAATTAAAGACACATCAGCCACGGTTGAGTGAGCAAGTAGGGTGGAGGCTGGTGCTGCAGACAGACAATGAGTATCTTGGGAAAACTCAGACATTTCACAGAGTGCAGCCAGCTGCTCCTCTCCCCATGGCAAACAGCCCTCAGGGGCATCGGAGCAGCTGGAGAGTCAACAGCTGAACTGGGAACAACAGGAGGATCCTTGGCTGGCTTTAGGATTGCAGGAACAGAGTTTGCTACCACCCATAGTTTCCTCATTGAAGGGCTTTGTCTTGACATCACCAAAGCCACAGTTGTCTTTCCAGTGGGCAAGGCTCCAAGCAACTTCATATAATTTGGAAATTGGCCTTGAACTGGACCAGCTCCTTAAAATCTGAATCATTCTAAGCTCCAGTGGTGTCTTCACTTTTGGGAGAGACTGGCCTGGCAGTGTCAGGCCTCCTGGCACTGACCCCAGCTCTGCTCCAGACTACGTGATTCTGCAAAGAAATTGCCCTGAGCTTTAGCTTCTCCTCCCTATTATATAGAAATGACAACTCCTGATTCATTTCCCACCAGAAAGGAGCTCTCAACAGTTGGCCTGTTTCCTATTTACATGTAGGCCCTTTTCCACTGGAAAGAGGGAGTCAATTGCATGCAACATCTTTTCATCTCCAAGGATTTCAGAAACGACTCTGAGCTTTGCTGGATGGAACTCACATGTTAGGTGGCATAGTCTCTGTAATCTAGAGATGCTTAATGATCCTGCTCTCTCTTCCAAAGGTGAGAAGTGCATGTGAGAAACCCTGGTCCAACAGAGAGGAAGGCCAGTCAGAGGTAAATGCATATCCCTCCACCCTGAAATCCAGCTCCCCACCATTTAAAATCATCTCATCTGAGTTGCCTGTACACTCGTGGTAAGACATTACTGCTGGCTCCAGTGACGCACACTCGCCTGCCCTGGAAATAATGAATTTACTCACCACTGCCCAGACAATATAAAGTGATTAAGGGCTGTCCAGCAGTACTTTTAGGGCATGTTAGATTGCTTTGACCTGAGGTGAACCCAAGGGCTGGGAAGATCACCCAGCTTTCAAAAGCCAGAATGCTTTTAAGCATAGAGGATATTCCCTCACCAAGCAGTGCTCCCACACACACCTGTTCCCCAGGAAAGCTGCAGTGATAGCACAGAGCTGCCCAGCTCAGCACTCACCCAGGCCAGGAGGCATTCCAGAGAAGAGGGCCTGTCACCTGGATTTGGGTGTGTCTCTGCATGCAGCACATGACAAAATGGAGATGGAGGGGGCTGGTATAAGATTCCCTTTTCCCTGAAGAGCAGAATAGCCTGAAAGACCAGGTTCATGAGCTACTTGGCCAATCTATAGAGGCATTTCTGTTCTAATTTATATCTCCTACTGTCTTAGGCATAAAGACAAGGAAGGGACCTACATTACGACCATATGTTGTTACCTTCTGCAGAAGCACTTCATCTAAACAGACAGTGGAAGCACAGATTCAACAAGAATGAGAGAATCACAAGATTCAGGAGTGTGCCACTACTCAGTTCTGAGGCAGACAGGAAAGAGGGCTTAGAGCCAGATTTGATTCTTGGTATTGCCAAGATTGCTGGAGTGAACCCCCAGACTTGTGTGGTGGTGTGACCTCCACATCTCCAGGGCACAGGCACCACACCTGTGTTTGTGTGATCCAGCACAGCGAGGGCTGTGCATAACTCAGAGTATGGCTGGATGATGGCTGCAAAGGCAAAGGGCAATTGCCAAGCCACCAGGCCAAGCAGCACAGCGACACTGTGAACAGAGATAGCCTTCTGAGGAGGTTTCAGCTGCAGAAACCTATCAAACTTTCCAAAGCCAGCTGGACAACTAGACACTACACTGAACTCCTTGACTCTACAAAGGTCACAACCCTGGTCCATAACTGCGATAGGCCAACCAAATCCTACGCTTGGAGACTCCAGTAATTTCTGACCCACAGCTTGCAGGGGAAGCATATCATGCTCAGCCAGGTACTCAAATTCATGTTTCTGTCTCCATGCTCACTTTAAATACAACTCTCTTCCTTATCCATCCTCTGCCTGTGGGTTTCTTGCTGCTTAGTATCTTGCTAAGACACTAAGAAAGGACAGAGCTGAGAGGAGCTCACAGGACCCACTGAGTGGGCTTTCAGTCCTCAGCCACCTCAACATCCCACCACTCTGAGCGATCCCACTGCCTTTCTCCAAATCAGCCACCTGGCAGAATACTTCCAGAAATCAGCCTCTAGTCTCAGCTGGGGAATTACAGTGTTCAAGCCACCCGGAACTAAATTATTCAAAATATACCACTGTGCTGGCTTTGAAACCAGAGCTGCTCCCCAGAAAGTCAGGGTAAATAGAAGCTCCATCACCAGCAGCACTGACAGGGAAGGAGATGCAGCACTGAAAGTGAGGGAGATAATTACATGATTAACGAGACAGCATGGGTGGCAGGAGATGCCCTCCATTATGCCACAAGGCTTAATGCAAAGAGACATGTTTATAGACTGAGCCTTCTCCAGCTCTGCTTCTTCCTGTTTTATTATTTATGGCAGTGCATTAAGACTAATGGAAAGAAGCTGAGGCACCTTAAAAAGTCACAGGTGGGGTTTTTTAGGTGAAAACATTATTTTTAATCGTGATCTGGCATTGGCCATGTTGCACATTCCTACATGGGTAGTTGTCTCAGCTGCAGTAACAGGCTGGGCAGGCTGTGACCTGCATGTATCCCAACAGCACCAGCCCCAGCTCTGGTGCTATCTCTCATTCCTGAGACTGTGGACAAGATGAAGCCAACAAGAGACCACCTAGTGATTGGTGTGACCAAACTCACCTAAACAGTTAAAACCTTTTCTTAAATCTTAAGGCAAGGGGTTTATAACTTGGCAGAACTGCTTGTCAGCACTGGCCCCAACATTCTTAATGTACGAATGCCCAATCTCTTGCTCTCTCTTTTGAATTCCTCCAGTTTTTAGGCCTCCACAATCTCCTGAAGCAATGAGTTCTGCAGTCTAGATAAAATAAACCTCACTTTTCATCTGGATGGTGTAAGGCATTAAATATCAAAAGCTGAAAACAGCAATATCTGTAGTATCATAAGCCGTGATATTCTCATTCACCACCACGTAATTATTGTTTATGTGGTTTTAGACATGTCTGACTGGAAAATCTCAACATTCTCTTTTAATATTAATTACATCTCTCAGGGCTTCTACATCATGAGGGGACAGAATATGCAAGTTACTTCATTCAGATCCAAAACACAACACACTCTGGGTGAGATGCTGCATTGATTTGGATTATGTAACTCACCAGACGACACAAGCATGCACAGTCAGTCTCACAACTGGGAGACAGATAGGTTCTAATCACTACTGCTACAAAGAAAATAATAGTAAAAACCAAAGCAAACCAGAAACTGACACACAACAGTGAGAAGAGCTGTTCAGTGGGGGCTGTATTTCAGGCCAAGTTCCTGCAGTCAGATCCCTGCTTACCCCTGAGTCAACTAACCATACGTAAGATTTCTGTAAAATTCACTGCTATGGATAATGTCTCCTGTAACAGCTGCATCTATGCTAGTACAGATGAGGAAAATGAGTTTGCTCATTCAAAACAGGTTTTTAGTCTGATATTATCCAGAAAAAGTTGCATAGGTGATATGAGTGTGAAAGAGTCAGTGGAGTTGAAATGTTTCTGTTCTGTATGTGGACAAAACCCCAATGAATTATCTCTATCACATGATGATGATGATGCACTTTCTTTCCCAGCAGTAACTCTGGAGAACGTTACACAGCAGCTGCTGAAGTTAGTTTTGAATCAGCAGGTCAAGGTAACTTTGATCTAAAAGGTTTTAAAAAGTCATTACAAATACTGTTTTTCTGCAAGTTTGGGAACACTGGAAGAACATCAAGATCTGCTTGCTCCCTTTCTTCCAGTTTTGAATCAGCAGTACAGCCCTTCCAACCGTGGCTCCAAAACTCCTGTGCAATCACAGTGACAGGCACGCACCCCGCTCCCCAAACTGCCCAGCAAGAATTTAATGGGATACAGCAGGTCTTGTTGGTCTAACAGCAACCCACAGCAAAGGAACAAATGACTGATAATGAGTAATGCACACTTGAAGGAGGACTGGTCTAATATCAGTCAGAACAGGCCATAGAAAAGAGATTATGTCCAGTTGATATTATCTGGATGAGAACACAAACTGGGTGCAGATCATAAGCCAAGGTCGCTGGTATGACTGATTTCTGCAAGGCATCTGACATCACCAGACAAACCTGAGTCTAAGGATTTACTGTGACACAAACTCAGGCTGTCACACATTCAACATGCTGAAATCTGGCTATTTGACAGGTGTCAAATCTAAGCCAGAGAGCTACCATCACATGGCAATGCCACTAATGGGGTCCCATGAGAATTCATTCTTCCTCCTACAGAATTCTCATTAGTGACTTTGGAGCAAACTAAGGAAAAGTCTGTATCATGCTCACAGATTAGTTAAAGCAGCAACTTACTAAGTGTCAGCAAGGTCTTTTGGTAAATCTGGGCACTTGCAAACAATATATATTACATTAAAAACAAACAAAAAGCCATTTGGACAGGAGCCAAGAATGCCAGCCAGTGTACAGGGTGGGGAATGCCATCTTCAGCAGCAGCCACTTCTGGCAGGGGAAAGAAACCCTTCCTTGTTATAGTGAATGCTCTCAAGGTAACACTGCCTGCAAAAAAGGAACCGTGACCTGCAGGTTTGTAAATGACGTGACATTATCTCTTTGTCACTTTTTACTGGTACAGTCTGACTGGCTGCACTGACAGGCTCAATTAATTATCTTATGAAAGGGAAGGTTAAGCAATGACTTGATTGCTGTCCAGAGGAACAAAAATTTGGCAGTACAAGAGTCTCCACCAAGACAAAGGCAAAATCACATCTAGGGGCTAGAAGTCAAACTGGACAGCCTCAGATTAGAGTAAGTCGATTATTTTTACTATTAACAAGTGAAATGTCTCACTAACTTCACCAGAAGTTTTACAACTGAATTGCAAGTTCTCCTAGGAGATGAGGTATGGTTGAGGTCAAGCAGACAATCACTCAGAAAACCTTCTTGCCTAGATTAGGAGAGACTAAATGATCCCAACAGCTCTCTTCTGACCTGATAGCAAGCTATTAGGGTTCAGAGATGCTCAAGCTAAACAGCTGCATTTAAAGCTCCAGCTACCAAGTGCCATAGCACACGTGTAGCCAAAATGACCCACCTGTACTGGAATTCAAACCACGCTTCTGGTTAGGGCAAAAACCATGGAGCAAAACTCCTGCCAAACAGACTGGGAAAGATATTTAACTCATACTGGTCTTACAGCTGGCTTTGCTCAGTCATGGGGTCTAGAAGGTACTAAGGAAACTCTGCTTTCCAAGCCAAACTGGAGCAGAAGTTTAGGTCAGCCTTGTGGAGACAGAGGTATCACATGATTTCCTGCAATCCCTCATAGGCACTGGCATTACACTGCAACAACATAACCATCTCAAAGGTACTGCAGACAGGCTGGTTCCAAATGCAGCCTGGAGCTGGGAGCATTAATTATTCTCTAACTTCTACCATTTAAACACTTGAGAGCAAGAAATCCTCACTTGCATCTTTCCAGGTTGATCACAGGAGTTACAGCTGCAGGAAGGAGCCAGACAGGAAGCTGTGGTGGTTTGCATTGTTTCTTAGGTGATCTATCCAAATCATTCCTGGATGACGCCCAGACTGCAGGTTCTCTGCATTGAACTACAATAGTAATTTCTGCAGTGTTTGCACTTTACCAGTGTCTGCTATGTCAAATATGCTTTGGTTTAAGGGTAGAAGAGATTTGTCCAAGTGCCAAAGTTGCAAAACCACAAATCAGAAAAATCAAGCTCCATTTTGGATTCCTATACGCTCTTACTGAATACAAGGGACAGTGTTTCCAGAGTTCTCTCTGCCACAAGTTTTCAAACAGAAAGAAAATGTCTGACATTTTAAAGCAAATCATGACTAAATAAACTCCATAACAGGAATGCAACTAACTTCATAAGAAGAAGTGCTATTTGTGCAGGGTTCCCAGTCCAAGCCTTGCTGGAGCAGAGACTTCTGCCTGCAGGTGACAAGATGCAGGGCTGGCCTGGGGCTAGATGTGCCCTGCCAGGTTCAATGTCTCTGTGGGGCACAAGCACAATGAATGGGGAATCTCTTTTACACACTCACCAGCCTGACAGCAAACCACAGCAGCATTTGAAATCCCACTTTGAGACAGTTATCAGGGGAAAGGGTCCTTCTCAGAGAATTGACAAGTCCTCCCAGAGCCTGGCCCTGACATGTTGTATCAGGGGCTCCTTTTAGCCTCATGAGACAGCAGTGGATGGTCCTTTCACAGTCTCCCACACAACAGAGAGCTTGTCCTGTCAGTCAAACCTGCACACACTCACAGAGCCCCTCTCCTTGCCTGTCTCTACTTCATTTCTGCCTCCTTTACTGAGCTGATCAGATTTCCTACAGGCACAGGGTGCACACAAGCTTTCAGAGCACCTGCTTCCTCCAAGCCTATCCACTCTTCCCAAGCTCTAATGCTCCCCTTTTATTTGACCAGACTGGCTTGAATGCAGTTTAACCATTCAAAGCTAAATCGCCCCATGGGCACCCACAGGCCAGCAGACCTCCCACTTTGTTGTCCTGCCACACTGCAGCAGAGACCTGTTCCTTCAATACCAGAGGGTGATGTCTGCACAATGCTGGCACTGTGGGAGCTGCAGGGGACCAGGTGCTCAGCAAGCTGGAAAATCTTTGGCAAAGGCTGTGGTCCATATTTCCTGTGTCGGCATCACAAGCACAGGGTCGTGGCTGCACTGACACCCAGAAACAACAAGCCCTGGCTAATACAATTCACAAGCTCTGTTTCCTGGGGAACACTTAAAACACATATTGGAGTGCAGAGATGGCTTGACAAAACTGGCACACCCTCCAAGCAGATGATTTAAAAGAAGGAAGCAGAGAAGACACATAATTACAGAGCCAGCATAACTACGAGAATTCAGGTTATGTTCCTCAGCAATGAGGAAATCCAAACAACCTCCCAAAAAGTCACCTGAGAGCTGCAACTGCTGCAAACAAAGGGGAAACAAGCCAGGCGGGAGAGACAGAAAGACCAGACTGAACAGGAAGTTTAGGAAATTGTAATACTCTTCCTGTTCATGCATCATGCTGCATCTCCAGGAAGTCAGGGAAAAAGAAATCTTCTCACCTGCAGGCTAAGAGAGACAAATCCACTCAAAACAGTCCCACCAGGCTTCCACTGAGGATTAATTTGCTTATCAGCTGGGGCCAACTTCTAGCAGAGCATCCTTACAGAGCACACTGCAGACTGCTGGGCTTTGGATGGCCACGGAGAAGGGAGTGCAAAGACACAAAAGGAGGACTGTGGATGGGGCAGGAGAAGAGGGGAGCCAGGACTGGCTGAGGGGAAGCCCAGATGAATGGAGAAAGGAAAGCAGGGAGGTGAATGAGCAAGAGGTGATGAATGGTAGGGAGGGCATGGAACTTTTACACAGGGCAGAGAGCAAAGACAGACCTTGAATGGGGAAGACTGAAAGACGCCTCTTGAATGGAAGGTGAAAGAGGGAGGAGAAATGAGGCAGGGAGAGAGCAGAGCAGCACAAAGTGAAATAGTGCAGACAGAACAGCTTCCCACATGGACTTGACAAGACCTTAGAGAGACAGACAACACAGCATGAACTTTAATCCAGGAGCAGAAAAGCTGCCTCGAGCAGACAGTGCTACCATCGTCTGTCCCTGTATAATCCCTCCACCATCGGGCACCTCCTTTGCTCCCAGCCAACAAATTCTCATGAACCCAGAGCAAATCAAACAGCAGCCACCAAAGGTCAGACTGCCCCCATCAAAGGGAGCTGTAGCAAAACTGAACCAGTGACATGGAAACGACCAATAGGATAAAGCACCAGGATAATTAGGAGCAGCAGCCCAAGAGATGCAAGTGTAACAACTGCTCCAAGAGCGGGACAAGATAAAGTTTATATGCATGATATTGTTTATCAGCAATGTTATTTGCAGGGTCATTCTCCCACCTACAAAGCAAGGATTTTTTTTTCAAAATAAAACTTTTCCAAGCAAAGAGATTTCCTGAGATTTCAGTCATGCCAAGACTTTCCTCAGAATTTGCCTTCGATTTGAATATTGATTGTTTAGAAATTCCTTCAGGTTCTAAAAGGCCAAAGCACTGGACATTGCCATTTTCAAAATGTTTCCTTAAAAACTGTCATTTACATTCCTATTCAGAGTGCCCAGATGGTTCAGCTTAAATAAAATTAAATATTTTGCTTGAAAAGAAAAAAGCAGTGTTTTCCCCAGCCTTTTGGTGAATTTCAAACAAAAAAATGCTCTCTGTATTACTACTCATCCACCTCCTCCCTCTGCACAGCTGGGGAAAGCAAAGCATTTTAAAAGGGCACATCTTCTTACTTGAACCTCACTGGCAGAGCTGAAAACTGGATGCCCACCCATCCTTTTTAGGTGCCCAGTGTCTCTGTTTTCCTCCTAGGTCTATCAGTCTCCCCTGTGTGAACATGTGCCAAAGCTATTTTCCCAATGCAAAGCAAAAGACATAGTGACTCAGCTTAAAAGGCCTTAAATCATAGTATTTCGCTTTGTATTTGTTAGGAACAACCATTTAAAAGCTAATTCAGTGTCTGGAGCGTGTGTTTTGCTTGCTCATAAATAGACCCCACTAACACAGAAGCTAAAATGAGAGATCATAGAGATGCAGTAGAAGATAGGACACTCCCTGCAAAAACAAACACAATGGAAAGAACCCAAATTTAAATGTAAGACTTGACCCTACTTTGCTTTTTCAACACATCAGGGAAGTCAAACATACAAACTGGCTTTTAAAGGGTTGCTAGAGGAACCATGAGGGGCCCATCTGTGCCCCAACTTCAGACTCTGTTCTGCCCCTTTCTTTTTTGATGTTCCTTGCACCAAGCAAACATAATACCAATGTGGGTAATTTCAGGCAAAAAAAATGTGAGTGTCCTGGAGTCAGAGGACAAACCACATCTCATCTGAGAAAACACATAAGGATTTCTTTCCCTGCTCCATGTCCTGCCAAAGAAAGAACAAAGGAATTCCTGACAAATCTGGGCGGGATCATCAATCCCTCTCAGAGAGGTCCAAAAATATAAGGACAGAGACTTGGGATCTGGCTGTTAGCAATCAGGTCTCTAGGACATAGTACATTTTGAAATGATAATTTGTGCTTTTCATGATTCACAGTAGTATCACTTCATAAGGAGTTCCACTTTTGAACTGGGAAACAGGTAAAATAATTCACCCAAGTAATTACCAAATTACCAAAGTAATTTGCAGAGACAAAGTAACTCACCCAGGGATGCAAGACGCTTAAAATACTGTGGCTGAGAGGAGCGGCCTGTGCTTCAGCCACCTCCATGACACACTCCTGTATTGCCACTCAATAACTAAACAATAACATTTAAAATTGCCAAATACTAGAGGGGGGATTTTGAAGGATGGGGTAAGCTGGACTAAAGGTCAGAGCATCTCCATGAAGCATGCTAAGCTTGGTGATATCCACAAGCAAAAAGGAAAGATGTCCAAGAGTGAGACTCTCTCTTGGAAGTAGCAGGGAGATGAAGATATGGGTGTGGGTCTGTGTAGGCACAACACACAGCAGGGGCAGGGGGACAGAAAGGCTGCTCTGCCAAAGCTCACAAGCTTGAACATCGGGGCTTCACAGGCCAGTTGAGCCCATGAAGAACCATTACTGCAAACAGAAGAGAGCTTTGGGCCTGGGCACAGGGAGATCACATTACATGTGGTGTTGGGGGAAGGGAGAGAAAATATGAATCATTCTCAATCTGGTGAGAGGAATGAGAGCTGTGCAGCTGCTGCAGTGCAAGCAAGTCCTACCAGCACTAGCTATTGCTTTGGGTCAAGAGATCGTACCATTTCAGCCTGCTTCCTGACTTCTGCTCCATCCCAGCTGCTTTCCTCTTGCTTTAGTGCCTGCCTGCAGGAACAGCTACCTTTCTGGAAAAAATCCGAACACAAGGAGGAGAGGTTACATGTGCCTCAGGGAATTGACAAACACACGGCAGGTCACTGCTTAAACTAGGAGCATTTGAGCAGGGTCAACACTTACTGACAAAAAAATAGATAAATACACATATACTGTCTCGGTTTGAAAGACAAGTGTCTGCTGGGGAGGGCACGGCCTCCCTTGGGATGGACAATTCAAACCCCTTCCCTCCGAATTATCACAATTTTGAAGAAAAAAAGCAATTAAGGGGGCTCTCAGGCAACGATATTGGGGGTAGGAATAACAGTTCTTTATTAGTATGTATAACAAAACAAACAACAACTACAGCATTAACAACAAAAGAGAACCAGGAACCTCGAGGGCTTTGCTTCACAAAGCCCGGGGCAGTCTGATCTCGGTGCTCCTGTGGGACCTCCGAGAGCAGAGCTGGAACAGTGGAACATCCCGGGTTGGTGGATGAGACAAATCAGAAGCTCTGCGGTGGTGGCTGGAGTGGCAGAAATGTCCCTGGCAGGGCAGGGTGTGCGGGGCCACACTGTAGCAATAAGAGCAGCGCTGAAGAAGCAGCGGTGGTGGGACAGGGCTGGCCTGGCTCCAGCAGGGCAGGAGGAGAGGAGCTCAGAATTCCTGGGCACACGAGCAGACGATGGCAGGCTTCCCAGGGCCGGAGTCAGTGTGACAGCAAACTCCTTTCACAGCAAGCAAACAGCCTCCCTGTCCTCCTTCCGATGTCCAGAGCAAGACAGCCCCTACTTCCCCCAGCCCTGTCGTTTTCCTGCTCCCAAAACTCGTGTTAACTTTTCCTCTCCCCCCGAGGGAAACTCTCAGGGACAAAAGAAATGTGGCCCAGTGCTCACTCCTCTCCTGACTTTTGGCCACCTCTTTTGTTGGGGTCAAACACCCGCAAGTACCAGCGGTTAATCTCCTAGCAACTTACGGGAAACAAACATTCTATAAGTAAAAAAGAAACAAATCTAACCCCCAACAGATACACACTATGTGGGGGAAGGATTTATGGGACAGCCAGACGCTCAGGCATGCTTGGGGTACTTGGAATCTGGATCTTTGGGAAGCTGAATGGTCAGAATCAGAATGGTCGGGGACTTCCAGTGCCTGAGATCTGACAAGTTATCCTCCTTCCAGGAAGGGCTGCTGTAGTACCCATGTTGGAAGGGACCAAAACAGCCCCC
This sequence comes from Nicator chloris, assembly GCA_013400495.1. Classification (NCBI taxonomy): domain Eukaryota; kingdom Metazoa; phylum Chordata; class Aves; order Passeriformes; family Pycnonotidae; genus Nicator; species Nicator chloris. The sequence goes on along the minus strand of WAAE01018509.1, from coordinate 36,706 downwards.
CTCTCCCCATCCCACATCCAGCCGGGGTGTTCCATTTCTTTCCTGCTTCCCAAATGACAGTTTCCCACATCAGACAGCCAAGGCAGTGCCACTCCCAGAGGCTGGTCAATATCCTTACGCAAATGAAATCAGGGTAATTGGGACAGTTACAATGAGTCCCTGACAATGTTTGCCTTTGTGCACACCAGTGGTAAATATAGACGGAGCTGCTTTCTAAGGATGGGGTGAGGGGAGAGCTGCACCCAGGGACAGCAGCTCAGCTTCTCACAGGGATGATGAGGAAGTAAGCGCTGTTTAAACACAAGAATGCTCTCAACAATGTCGACCTGATAGCAAGGAAAGAGGCAGATGCTGCAAATAAAAGTCACTGGCTGGAAGTCTCAGAAATACTCAGGGAAGCACAGCCACTCTGGCAGGTCTGTGGAGCTGTCCCCCTGCATTCCAACCCTCATTCCACAGACAGAACACTTCCAGAGCATTCATCCCACTAAGGATCTCAGCCCGCAAGAGTCAGAGCTCCCAGCAGAGCCACAACTGGACATGGCACAAACACCCCAGCCAGAGCAATTGCTGACAGTCTCCAGGCTGCAAGAGCACAGTGGCTGGTCAGGCTCAGTCACTCCTGCACTGACAGCTTTGCTTCACCCCCATGAATCTCATAATACAAGCCCTACTTTTGTTGTAGCCCTCCAGGGCCCACTGCAGCAGCAGTGGAAGAAACCTAAACAAAAAGCAATGGCCCCCTGAAATCCTGTCATGCAAACAAGACTCTTCCCACCCATTCCCAAAGGGCCTGAATGGAAAGGAACTGAACACCCCACACCCACCCCTGCCTGGTGGTCTTTGTGTCTCATGACCTTCCCCACACAAACACAACCCCACAACAATCAGACAGGCAACATAATGCGCCAGTGCTGGCTTTCCCAGCCCTTCAAGGCAAGCTGGGGAGGGAAGGGGGAGAGCTGGGGAGAGCTGAAAGGAGCTGGGGATGAAGAACAGATAAGATGGGCAAAGAAATACCAAGCAGTGTTTTAATTTCTACTTGTACAGTCCCATGAACTGGGATAAAAATAGTTTTAATGAAAGAAACAAAAGAAATGTCATCTCAAATGGCTTAAAAGGGACATGGGAATACCAGCCAGTGAGATTTTCCTACAAAAATAAATAAATAAATCCAACAATGCTTCTAAACGCTGTGAACATCTCTTGACACCCCCTTCAAGAAGCCAACAAAATTGAGCCCTTTGGTGCAAACTCTGATGGTTTTACTTGGCTATCTTTAAGATTTAGAGTCTGAGATGAATTAGATACAAAGGTTTCCCTCTAAACTGGGAGAAGACTTTTTTGCAACTGCTGTATCTGTAGAAAACATCAACACACATGGAAACCCTCCCTGGTGTGATGACTTCAAAGCACAGAAAGTTTCTGCCAGTCTGCCCTGAATACGGAAAAAGAGTCATCACCTGTGCTACTGACAGCCAGCAGCAATTGTGCCTCCAGGCCTCACGTTGCCCTTGCAAGGTAACAAATACCTTTTGGTTACTGCAGGACACACATCACCTTTGGCAAAGAGCAACAACGGTTTCCACGGGCTTCCCAGGAGCAGACCAGGAGACCAACCACATTAGGGGAAACTCCTAACCTTCTGAAATGCCATAGGATACTTCCATGCTCCCTGTGCAGACACAGGAGGAAATACAGACTCCAGGGGAAAGCAAATCTGATAAAACAAAATGAAATATCATCTCTCAGAGCCTGGATTCAGTGAGCTTAGCAGGGCCCTCAGCTATGCTTCAGGGCACTGGAAATGCATACCAAGTACATTTATAGGGAAAGGAGGCCGTGCTTTTGCCACAAGCTGAGATTCGTGTCCCATGAAATCCTGGCAGCTGAGGCAGTAGCAGAAAGCAAAGCCACAGGAAAGCATTTGTGTGATTTACAGACACATTAACCACCTGGGGAGCATGCCATGGTAAGAAATGACATCTCAACTACCCTTGCCAGCACTCCCACTACTCTGTTAAGCCTTATCACCGCCTTGATTAAAGCCCTGTGACCACACAGTGGTCCACACCTGACCAGGTGTGAAATCACCTCCATGGGATGGTGAAGCTGATGTAAAGAGACAGAAAGCCTCCTCAAAGGCCATGTGCAGCAGCTGGGTGCAGGAGGCCTCTCCCAAACCCAGACCAGACCACGTCTGGCCTGATGTACTGGTCAGAGGTCATGGAGCTGCAACTGACCCTTGCCTATGTCCAGATATGAACTGGAGTAACTGGAAGAGCAGCAACATCAAGCTTGCACACATCTGGCAAACTTCCCACAGCAAGGATACTGTCTCCTGCCAATCCACTCCAGCCTTAATTCTCATGGAAAGATCCCATCAGCACTCTGCTAGGAGGCAATCTCTCATGCCACACGTTAACCATAGGGAAGATGATGGAGGAGGGGACAGATGGACAGCAGATATAACCAGGCTCTGCTCATCACACTGACTTGGAGGAGCTGGACAGGAGATACAGACAGGATTTTTAGTTTTGGTTAGCCCTCAGTAAAGTACTACCCATCAGAAAGCTTGGGCCAGCTAGAAAGCAAGCCCGTGGCCATCACCTCCTACTCTCAGCATTGCTATGGTAGAAAAGCTCACTGCATAGAAAAATGTTCATTGTAGCAAGTAAGGAAGTACAACAGATTGGTTGCTTAGCTGAGATTAATTCCTGTCCTATTTTATTGCATGAAAAAATTAATTATACTATACATTAGTCTTTATTATGTCAATTAAAATTATATAGCCATTTTAATTGACCAATATTGCTTGCTCCAATTCTCAACTCTACAGAGTTTGGAGGCAGCTAAAGTAAAAATTGTTTCAGAAACTGCCACCTTGTGTCACCAGAAGAAGCAGGTCCTGGTGAGTAGCTTCTCCACTCCCCCTTCCCTTCCCTTCCCTTCCCTTCCCCTCCCCCCCCCTCCCCCCCCCCCCCCCCCCCCCTTCCCCCCCCCTCCCCTCATCTCCCCGCCTCCCCCCC
>WAAE01018509.1:0-33607 GCA_013400495.1 Nicator chloris | reverse complement strand
CCCTTCCCTTCCCTTCCCTTCCCTTCCCTTCCCTTCCCTTCCCTTCCCTTCCCTTGTAGACCTGGTCTCAGACAAGCTGAAGTGAGAATCCCTCCTACACCAAGGAAAAGGAACATTCTAGATAATTTTGATCAGCGGTAAGGGGCTGATGGGGAATGTGGGACATGTCTTGAGGTCATTTTCAGCCCTCCACATTTCACTGTTCCTTCCCATTGAGCCCCTTGAGCTTTGTGCAGGGCTGTGAGCTGCACAAGCAACATCAGCCAGAACGCAGTGACACCAGAGCACAGTGACACCAGAGCTCAGTGGCACAGAGCTGGTGCTTACAGTGACCTGTCCACAGTGCAATGCTGCCTTCTGCAGCCCCAAGGACTGACTGGTACCCAAAGCTAGCAAATACCTTCAGCTGCCGCTGAACTTACGGACTAGAAAAGACTCATGAGAATCTTATTTGGGAGACCAAGCCTCCAGAAAAAAAGCAGCTGAGGTTTGCCTACATACTTGCTGATGTCCTTCAAGGAAACATAGGAGGTTTCTTACAAGTTGAAAGATGTGTTTACACTAACCCAGAGCAGGCTGCAGATCCCTGCAATCACAACTAGCCAGCTTCAGAGCCAAGGCATCACAACCAGGCACGCCTGCTTGCCTCTGGGGGAGTTTTGCTCAAATGCCACAATGAGAGAAAGAAATGTCATGGAGGTGCCACCCACAGTCTCAGCCACTCCACACTGATACTTCACCCCGGTTCTATTCCTGCTGCCCACGCAGCAGATCTGGCTCTTTCAATGGCCTTCTCAGAAACACAGCAAACCAAGGTCATTTCCTCGGCTGCAAAACGGAGACACTGTTCCGTCTAACCCTGTCACACATCCCTTGAGAACAAACCAGGCAGAGGTGGCTGCAATACCCACAGAGCAGCATGTTATGACAGCAGTGATAGACTTTCCACAGCTGAACTCTGCTGTGCTGAAATCACCATTATGTGGAGGGGTGGTGGCCAAGGAAGACGCAAGTAAAAGATTTTTTGCCTGACATGAAAGATCCTGGCTGGTAGCAAGGCTTGGATCCATCACTTCACCTTAGAAAATATTAAAATAAATCATAAAAGCCTCAGGGGAAGGGATCATTTGAGCCTGTATATTCCTTTCACCTTGGCACAACTTTATGGTGCATAGCACAATACTCTCCCTGGATATTTGCTACTGTCCCTTCAGCCCAGGCTTGTGGAAGTGATGAAAAGCTGAAGTATTTGTCTCACAGTGCTAAAGGAAAAAACAAGAAGCACCAATGTTTTCAGAGTGTAGCTTTGCAATATCTGAGGGATCATCACCACCTCATGTGTTTGTAAAATGCTATTTATCACACAAATGCTCTGCCATGGAAGGAGCGTAGAGCTTCCTTTAATGAAATCCTCAGCAAAAGAAATTGAATATTTCAATGTCTGCACACTAAACGAAACATTGTAAAATTAAAATCCGTGGAAGTCCTTACCTTTCTGAAACCAGCAATGAAACTAGCATGGGACTGTAAGGAAGCAAGTGAGGCTCTTTCCGAGAGGCCAGGATTTCATTTTGTGTTTAAAACCCCACAGTGGCAGATCTATACTTATTTTAATGACCCACCAAATATTTTTAGTCCTCTGTATCCCTCAATGAAAGCCTAATAATGAAAAACTATCTATTAAAATTTGGCTTTTCTGGAAAAATAATATCTGAGCAGATGTCCAAAGACAGCTATTTCTATGGACACCATGAATTTGACTGCAGTGTTTTATTTTCAGATATCATTGCATTTCCCCCTTTCACAGCTTCCTTGGAATAATATCTGATACAGAAAAAGTTGAAGTGATACTCACAGACAACAGAACAGCCAGCCCTCAGAAACCACAGGGCCTCTCCACTTGTATTGCTTTTTGTAATAAATACAGCTGGAGCCACAGAATTCCAAGTAAGAGATCCTCAGGAGACTTAAAAACTCAAGCAAACCATTGCCTTGCAACATTAAATGCATTCATTTTATGAGCATCAAATTCCACCTATTAACAGACCAGTCATCCTCTGCAGCTACCAGTTTACATACCCAGCCTGTGAGCTGCTGAGGGGCCAGTGGACACAAAATACATGAATGCATTAAATCTGAAAAAGGAAACTAATGTCCATTATAATTCAACTTCATGATCATGTTTTCTTTACGAGCAGCAGCAGTGCCCATGCCTGACAACCACACACCCTGCAAAGGCACCCCAAGTGCCAAGAAGCACTTAGCCCTCTGCTGTGAGACTATAACTGTGCTGCACATAGTGTTCACAAATTAATTACATTCAAGCCCTGTAAAAAGAGGGAATTCCTTGGAGCTACCTTTTTACCAAGTCACTAAAACTCCTGCTATTGTACATGGACTAAATTCAAAGGCCTGAGCCTCACTGTGGAAGATAGTTTATCTGAATATACATTAAAACTCTGGAACGCTTTGTCAGGCTTTCGCCAAGCCAGGCAGTATTACCAGGCAGCTTTAACGTAACAGCACTTTTGATCTTGTAACAGCCAGATTGCTGCTGGTACATCTATTATTCCTCCTGGAACAGAACTGTGGCCTGATATCACACCTACAATTCACTCTTTGTGCACAGCTGTCTAGAAACAGATGTAAGAGAGAGCTTCTCAGCAGCCTGTACCCTCTCCATCACCTCTCCAGTGCCCAATCCAGCACCAATTACAGCTATGGCAAGGAAAAAGCTTTCTATTTTAAGGTTCTTGAAAAGGAAACTGGGTGCTACAGGCAGAAGAATAGGCATGGGCGAAAGACTCCTCTAAACTGATTCTCCTTTTTTCAACTGGGCACCACACATGTAGACAACACCTTGAGGAATTAGAGGCAATCCCACAATCAAATTGATTCAATTCCTTTTTTAGATCTGTAGCAGACAGTTCCTCATTGTAACAGAATATGATTACTGATCTCCTTATTCCATTTTCTCATCTATGAAACTAAATGAACTGATACTGTATAACGAGCTTTGAAGTCCTGGAAGAGGAAGTGCTATTGCAGTGCTGAATAAGGCCAATTCCCTACAACCCACAGCCACTGTGGTGATACATGCAAAAACCCTGAGGTGCAGAAGAATCAGGCTCTGAAGGAAACTAAAAAGCTCAGACAAAAGATGAAAGAAACTGAACATGGAAGTTAATACTCCTTTGAACATTTACTGAGCAGAAATCCTTCTCAAAAGTGACAGAACTGCAGTTACCAATCAGGGACTCTGGGTTCAGGCTGTTAGGCAAAGCCCACACCTCCCAAGAGATCTGACTGCAGGGCTTACTCAAAGCCATCTCACAGGCATCAGCCACAGCAGTATCTTAGAAAGGAAGGGCAGGAGCTGTTAGTTGAGCAGTGGGGAAGAAACAAACATTGCTTGTTTATTCACAGGTCTTGCTACTCAAACTTGTTGCTTCCATCAGATGTCACAGTGATAAGTACCTGTTTAAGAAAAAATCAGGAACAAGAGGAAAGCCACCCCCCTGCAGCTAATCCAATTAAGACACAGGATAAAGTTGTAGAGGTTAATCAGATCTGAGTCACTGGGTCTCTCTCTGCTGCTGTTTAGTGACATATCTGGTGAGCAACACCGGCAAGAGGATGGCAATGCAGAAACACCAGTGACATGGCCAGCCCTCAGAGACAACTACTGCTCACCCTTTTTCTGCTCCATCAGGCAGAAAAGAGAGGAGCACATTGCAGGGCAGCCTCGTGGGAGAGCTGCTGGTCTCAGAGCTTGGCTGTTCCCCTAAGCCTTATCAGGTGCCAGGACGCTGTGACCGATGGGCTGCGTTAGACACCCCTTACAGCAGAGACCAGGGCTGTGCCTACAACGTGCTGCCAGGTGGAAACCAGGGTGGAAATTTACTCAGCAGGAAAAAGTTCTGCCCATACAACTGCAGGGTACTCCTCTTACCTTGTATTTCATTAGCTGTAGTTCTGTGTAAAAAGGCTGCAGCAGGGCAGGTGAGAGCTGTCCCAGTTTGAGGGGCACCAGCACAGAGACCACCTGGTCTGTCACAAACATCCCCTTCAGCACTGGGAGCCAGAAATAAGCTGAACTGGGCTTTGCACTGAAGCAGCTCCACCAGTGTCGGTTCAGTGCTGACATGGGAATGCTGCTCCTTTTGCATCCAAGGTCTCCTGCCTACTGCCTGGCCTGAATCCTGGCCTAAAGCTACCTTGCAAAACTGGCCACTCTGCTTTTCCCCAACTCAAGCCTTCCTGCAGAGTCAGATCTGCTGTACCTCTCTCCCTCTTCCTCCCTGCAGAGCAAAAAGAAGCCAGTGGCATCAACCCTTATTGCTGAGACCAGCATCTGCACCATGGTAACTTGCTATCCCATCCCCACACTCCTGGGTGCAGGACACTCAGCATGGAAGGATGGACCTGCTCTCGAGAGTGACCTCCCCTTTGGCCCATCAAACAGGGCTCAGGCACAGAAGGGCACATTCAGTGGGGAAAGGAGGAAACTTTTTCTATATCCATTTCTTATGGGCAGGGACTCCATTTGGACCAGAAATTCCTCCTCTCTCCTGGACAATACATGCCAGCCTTTCAGGAGGACAGATGGAGCAGACACTCCAGTGGGATGACAGAACTGTAGTGACAGCAAGAAGATGATGAAATGTTTGTAAGCATCATTCTGACAGTGATGTCAATCTCTCTGGTTGCCAGAAATATTGCTTCTGGCAAATGATTCCTAATCCAATGACTGTAATCTTCCCCCTGGAAGGGAACTGGGTTTTTTGATACCACTCTACCACACAAGATTTTTGTTTGTCTCCTCTGATAAATTGTTCCTCCTTCTTGGTAAATTCTTTAATATGAGGACTGTGACTGCCACTGTTTTTCAGTTTCTTAAAGGAACCAAAATTTGTAACCCCCAAAATCAGAACCTCTGCCCTTCCTGAAGGAAGTTTTATCCTTCCTTTATAGATGTGAAGCTTTATAGCAATAATCCATGAAACTTGTCAGGAGAAAAACTACATTTTCATACTCTGGACTCAAAACACAGAACATTTCAGATTAAAAATAGTTCCCTTTTTCACTGTCTGCCAGATCTGGAAGGGAGGTGAAAATCCACAGGGACTTGATTTGATGCGTGAAAAACAGAATTCTATAGCAGCAAGTATGCACACACATTTATTTTAGGTTAATAATAGCTCTGCAATAATACTTAGATTTGTGGAGAAAACTAAAGTTGGGATAGACCCATGCTGGCTGGTGCTCTGGTACTGAGTACCATGACAACTTGAGCACATCCATCAGAAAGAGAATAAATAATTTTTAAAAATCTTGTCACATCACAGTTTTCCTGCTTTTAAGATGATTTCTCTCTCAAATTCCAAATACCTGCTCCCGTATCAGCAATCATGACAAGTATCTTGGCTAAACTGATAGATCCTAGGAAAGGACAACAGGAATCAGCAGCTTTGCATCTAACAGCACAGAGTTAAACATCCAGTATTATGGGCTACTGAGTAATGCAGGAGTGAGGGGACCTCAGGAGGGTTACCTTACTAAATTGATTAGGGGAGAAGAACAGCCAGTAACTCCCTCCCTCCGAATCGGTGTCGGATGACAGTGGCTGGATCGTCTATACAGTGTTGGTAAGTGCATTGCCACGGGCGAGGAACACAACACCAGGGCACTCAGAAACATCTCTGTTCTGATGTCAACAACACAGAGCATCCCCACCACAGGAGACAGGTCCTGAGCAGGGCTGACTCTTCTCCTGAGTAACATCAGAAAAACACCTTGGTGTTCCCACGGAGAAAGAGCTCATTCACCTACTCTGAGGAGCAGAGAATGACCTCAGAAAGACTACAGTACTCACACTGCAGAGAGCATCTTTCCTTGAATGAACTGCAGCGGCTCAGCGTAATTCAGGCTGATTTAGACTACAAGAAACCATCCAATGCAGCTTCGTGTCAAACCTCCACCCACACATCAGCTACATAATTAATAAGGATGAAAGAGAACATTATCCCAAGCTGGTATTTGGAGCCTTGGTGATCGGTAAAGCTTGTTATACTTTCTTCATCTTTGGAAGTCAGCAAAAGGAACATCCTTCACACATTGCACTACATGCTTGGTCATTAAACACAGGCTTATAAACCCACAAAGTCACTGTTGCTTGCAAGTGTGGAGCATTTCTGCATGATCTTGTTTGTTTTGCAGTAGGCACAAAAGTTAATTAGTTTTCACAGTTTTATTACTTCACATGGTCAAATAACAGTCTGGAGCTTCCAGTCAGCTGGAACTGCATAAGGCCCAGAAAATTCTTACTGTGTTTTTCAGGACTGTTCACTAGGGTGATAAATCAGCAGCTGGCAAATGACTTTCTAGCTCTTCTTGGCCACCAGCACCAACACTAAAAGATCCCACAAATCAATGCAGCAATGGCGGCTCTCAGCTCATGGAGCACAGGGGGAATAAAGAGGGAAAACACTGTTTCAGATACATTAAAACATTTAGTTGGGAGGAATTTTGGCTATCACTACCCTGGGACAAGCCATCCAGAGCACCTGTCTTGTTGAAGGGGACTTTGGTTCATTAAGCCCTAGAGGAGACAACACCAGAATATTTAACGTGTCAAAGGCACATCCTGTACACAACACAATTGCACAAGACCTGCCCAAACAGTTCCCAGGGCTGGCAAGTCCAAGTGTGATAAAGCAAACTTACAGCTCAATAAAAATTCTTCAGACACTTTATTTAGGTTGGAAGGAAGTTATTCCTCCAGCCATGGTCTCCAGGCACAGCTCAGAAAACAAGGACAGCAGCAGCAGCAGGACGATCTCCCATGCTCTCCACAGCAGCCTCTCCAAAAGGGCTGCCTAAATGCACAAATCCATGCAAAAATAAACATTTCCCCAAGACCTAAATACTATTGTCAGAGGACATATGAAGGAAAAATGTTTGTGCCTTCCCTGTTGACAGGGAGGAGAACAAGACAGAGACAGAAATCCAGTGATAGTGGGACTGTGTGCAAAAGCAACTCCTCTATCAGTAACCAAGAGGGAGTAGCTGAGAGAAGAGGCACTAGTTCAAACGGAGGAAGGAACCACAATAAACACTTTGATTTTCATCGCCAGGGCAAAAGACAAGGCTAAAAACCAACATCATTCCATGGAAGCCACTGCCTGCAGTGAGAAAAGATGCTCAAGTCCTAATTCCCATTATTTCTCAGTGTGAGGGTAAATGTGAGAGGAGTGGCAGGAAGACAAGCATCTGGCTCTGTCTTAGAGCCAAGGGGCAGAACTAAAAACCCACTTTGCTCTCTAAATTCCTTAGGGCACACTCCATTCTGATAGCAACCCCGGCAAAACATACAGTTTATGTCAGACACATAAACAATCCAGGACAATTGGCACATTTGTTTTCAAGTGCTTTGCTAAACCAAGTCAGAGCATTCAGGATCAGGTCCTCCAATAGTTTTTGTGACACTTCCAGTTTTTCACCTTCTATAATATTGATCCTTTCTCTGCCAAGAGGCAAACAAGGCTACATCTCACTGGCTGCAGGCTACCATCAACAAACACTTCCACTACCACTGTGTATCACGAACAAGTATGCCACACAAACCAGGGATCCATCATCACTGGCACCTATTTGTGAAGGAGCACTGCGGCAGAGATGTTTCCTCCCACGGAACACTGCCCTGAGAAGTCCATCAGACCAAAGGTTTGATGATAGTCACAAACAGCTCTGCCTCCAGCTGTCTCATTCATCTTTCCCTCGTGCAACTCAGGAGACTCCAGAGCATTTGCCACTTACAAAGTACGTCAAGTATCAAAGAACATGAACAGTTCCTAGGGGTGAGATTGATCTTGCTTGTTTAACATCAGTTTCATACATCATTACTCTTCTCACCAACACAGGGTCACTGCAGATAGCTGTTCCCAAGCAACAAGAACGGACACTAAGAACACATAAATTCTCTGTCTTGCTAGTGTGGGGTTTTACTTTTAAAGTTGAAAGAATTCAAGGTCCAAGTGAGACTCAGAGGGATCGCAAACATTCAGGACTTTCATTACACTCTTCATCAAGGAATATTGTCTCTAGTGAACAGAATATTCCCTGTGTCACCCTGAGCAGCCAAATCGGAGGTGATGCCACCACTCAGGAGACTGGGAGAGGGAAAGAAGTGCTGCAGCTTGAGCAGGCAAACACAACAAGGTTTGAATCACACAAAAATCCAGGGCATTCAGAGATCAGCTTTCCTCAGGAGCCTATATGTACAATAGTGCAGAAAAACAGCCCATCAGCTGAATCCCATCAACTTAGTCTCATGGTCTGCTGGTACTGAACTGATTTCAGACCAACGTATAGTACAAAACCTAGTGAGGAGGCAGAAAGAGATCACAGCTTCCTTGGCTGCTGTCAAATGCTCCCACTGTTTAATTTAATTTGTAAATGTGCTCGAGTACTTTTGCACTGACTGCAAATACCAGAAAGCAATGGGAACATCATACTTCCTACTGTAGAGGAGAAACATTTGTCTTCCAGGTCTGGTAGAAAGTAACTTTGAAAGTCCTGTAATGTTACAAGCGTAAGTGATGATGGTATAGAAAAGCACTATTCCAAACTCTTTCCATTTGCTAAGCAGCTGGCTTGTTCCTCTGGAGACAAGATGATCTCTTCCCCTTCTCTGTCATGACAGCACACAGCCACAGAGCACAATGCACCAGCTGATTTGCAAAACAGCATCAATCCACTCTGTGTTTATGGCTTTTTCTCCCCTTTCTTTCTAAACACACAGGCTTAAATGTTTTTATTGCTTCAGTGATTTTCTATGTGCAAGACAGGATTTGAGAACAATGCATTAGCAAGGATCTATGTGCCTAAATCCCATCCCGCACATTCAGCTGAAATGGCAGAGCGGAGATTCCAAAGCCCCCTGCTGCAGCTGGGATCAGGAAGCAGCAGAGACACGCGGCTCTGGACACAGCTCACCATCCCTCTTGGACACTGCACTCCAGTGTGCAGGTTTCTAGGCACAGACGTGGAAGGTACACAAATGTGTAATGAGTAGGAAGACTCCTGAGGCTTTTTACAAGTCTAGAGACATCAAGCTGCCCGTAACTCATGAGCTGTGTAAGACTGACTCAGCCTCCATGCGTTTTTTGGTGTGTTTGTTATGACTCCTTCAGGAGATGCCTGCTTTTACTGGCACAAGCTTAAGAGTTCTCTGTTTGCTATGCTGCCAATATCTGGTTCATATTGATGGCTTCTACTCCCAACTTTTTGCACTAGTCAAAGTCAATAGCCTGTGTACAGGCTGGTGGGATTGGAGAGAGGAGCATCCAAATAGCCTGGGAAAGGAGAAATGGGGCAGCTGATCACAAACCTTTCACACTGTAGAGAAGGTATAAATACAATGTCAGAGGTCCACATTCAGCATAAGGGCTGGCTGGTGCTCCGTGTACAGAGGTATTGGAAGATTAAGGAGAAACCTGGGACATTTTTGCTGTTCATCTTGCAAGGGGTGGGAAGATCATTAATGACCTCCATGTGGTTTTTTCATGCTGAGCCATCACTCCAGGGTATCGTGGCTAAAAGCCAAATCTGGGTATAAGCCTTGAAGTGCTGGAAGATTGCCATCCACTGTAACAACACTGGGGATGGACACAGGCTAATCCAGGCATGGTAGAAGACATTATCCTGCAGAGGTAATAGTCTCTTGGATGTATATTTGCTGCTCAATGCCTAAGTTTCCCTCCTTGACTGAGGGAAGGATAAATTCCCCTCCCCTTCCCCAGACTGTATTCAAAAAAGCCTCTGGCTGAAGGCGGTGAGGAATTGATAATCCAGAGGGCATTAGCAAACCAGGCTCTTTCAGCAAAAACAGATCCTCTCCTACCAGCCCCTTCTTCCCTTCAAGGCTATCCACAGGGCAATGAATTTGAAGGGATTCTTTTTTTTTCCCCAACCCTATAACCCAAAGTGGCAGAGTCAAAGGGTTAATGCTGCATGACAAAGGTCAGCCCAGTTTGGGGAGAGCGGAGAAAGGGAAGCATTGTGGCCACAGACAGCAGCTCGCTGTGACCACAACACCACTTGAGAAATGTAAAGTGATGGTGCTGCTCAGAGAAAAGGCCTGAGAGCCCGGCCTAAATCCCAGGGCTTTACCACTCACAAAAGCCCAGCCCCTTGAGTCATTAATCGTGTGCTCCATGGCTGGGTGCCTCAAAGAGCAGCAGATGACACATGCCCAGCTGCTACTGCTGCCCGTCCTCAAGGTAGCGGGGCAGAGGCAGGTGCACTCCCAGTGCCCTCTGCTCGAGACTAATCTATTCTCGCTCCTTGTCCTCTGCCTTTCATCTCCTCCAGCAGCCCACGCTGACAACTGTAAATGAGATTAGACTTCAAGGCGTGGGGCAGATGCAGAACCCCTCTATGCACTGCCAAGAGACCCTTGTAGATTTTAAAATGCCTCTCCTCTTTACAATGCACAGCTTGGCAGAGAGGGAGAAGGGGACACATTTCTTGTCACACTCTCAGAAGCATCTGATATGGCAGACAAGGCAGATGCTGTTTTGGGGCCCGGATGCTAATTTGTTATCACCATGGACAGTCTTCCCACCAGCACCCTTGACTACCCAGTCACCTTAGCAGATGAAGTAAAAAGTTGATGACTATTTCCTAATTGCAGTTCCCATAGCCCCCTCTCTGCAACACCACTCCATTTAAATGTGCACAGATGTCCCAATGAACACTAAAAAGGCAGCAATAGTCCAAATATATTGCTATATCACTGCCATCATTTCCTATTCTTTATATTACAGTTTGTGCTCACCTGTTCCCAGTGATCCAACAAACCAGCATTGCGACACAAGTTGTTTGTTAGAGAAAGAGGTGAAATCTTAAGGCACAAACCACTGCCTACAGCTCCATGAGACCCGCATGGAGAGGTCTTGCAGCCACAGCTGGCAGGGGTTTGCCAGCAACAATAGGCAGGGAAATTTTTCAAAGTGAAGGGTCATGTTTAGCTCAACAGTGCCCCAGTAAATAAACTGGAATTTCTTTTACAGTGTGCGAAATAGCTCTGCCTGTGCTAAAGGCTACCCAGAGAAAAGGGACAGTTAATATAAAAGATCATTAAGTTCAACATAATTCCCTTCCTCAGTTACCACCAACCATGATAATAGCTGCCCCAATTTTATGGATTGCTCTGCAATTTCAATTGTGCAGGAATCAGCCCTGGATTTAAGGCAGCTGCAAAGTCAGCATCTTTTAAAGCATATTTTAATGTTTTATGAGACCATGGCGGAGCAGGTTCAGCTGCACCCACTGCTGGTAGTGTCAGCAACTGAACTCTTCCTGGCAAGTGCATGTCTATCCCTACAGCCTTGTTTCTGAGCTCAAGTTTTCCATTAGCTGCCTACACAGACTGGGTAACTTGGCATCTCTCTGCATTCCCCATAAACTCTGTTCATCTGTTGCCATCACACCCACGTACAAGTCTCAGGGAGGAATCTAGGATTTCTAAAGCAGCTGCAACAAAAACACAGCCTGGACTGACAAGCAATAGGATCAAGGTGTTGAGCCAGTGAGGAGGGTCTTTTTGGAGAGTTTTGTGTGTGTCTATTTATAACAAGTTTGTTGTCATGACTACAAACCAGGGTATGGATACGAAGAAGTGAGAACTCCAAGATGAGGGCTGATAATGCTAATTCACCCTCAAAATCTCAGCAGCCATGGGTATGGGGAAAAAGACATGATGATACAAGCTCTTGGCATCTAACAAGATTAAAAGCCACCTTCAGAAGGCAGGTCTATCCCAGGAACAAACACTGTTGTCCTAGATCCCTTTCACCCAGCCCAGCCAAGGGCTGGATAACACCAACGAGTTGTAGTCATTGCCAAAGCAGAGGCACTGGGGAAATGGAGGCAAAGAAGTGCACCCGAGGCCCCAGAGAGGACACAGCAAAGCAGGAACAGCCCCTCAGGACACTCATCTGCAGACTCACTCTCCAACCATCAGGCAACTTGGCTTCAGCAAGGACTGGGAGATGTTCTCATGCCTGAGTGCAAGGCAATTAGTGGATCTTATTAGCACAGAGAAGCATAAAACTGTCAGCAGCTGCTTCTGGGATTGTCACATTTTCAACTTTACCAGAAGATTAACAAAAAAATGGAGCTTTGGCCACTGAAGAACAAATGAAGAAAACCCCAGGTGATTGCAGAGGGATGGAGAGAGCTTGCTCTGCTCAGAGCTCAGATTCTTCATGGAGACAACACAGAGCACACAGCGATGGCGCAGGCTCTGCAGAAGGCAGCAGATGCAGAGCTAATGTGTGTGTGGGGGTGGAGGGTGTTTATGAGCACAATAAATAAATGTATGAATCCCTATAAAAGTTCCCATATAAAAGTGAGTTAGAGCTGCCCGAGGGCCATGGCCTCGTAATAAAAACCACATCTTGCAAGCACAGTATGAGGCAGCAGCTGAACTGTAACTGTCTGGCTGCAGCACTGAAGAGCTGTGAGTCTGCCTGTTCCCAAACTCTTCTGTGAAGTGCTGACCCCACTAAATCGAGGAGGAATTTTGGTACTTGCTTCAGTGCAGTCAGGATTTTGTCCTGGGAGGGGCTTCTTTGAACCTCAAAGCATAGGAAGCAGTTCTGGGTCTGATTTTTGTTGAATTTAAGTTTCTTTACTTCTTAAATTAATCAGTCTTTAAGTGGCTGAAGATCTTGGCTTGAGTCACTGACAGTTCCCCATGTGACAGATTAGGGCTGGATCAAAACAAATAAAAAATTCCTCCAGAAAACATGGTCAAAAAAATAACCAAGCAAAAAGCACTGCTTTATGGCTGAGCAGCAATTTCTCAAGAAAAGCAAGAAGTTTTGAATTTTTAATTTAAGTTGGGGAGGAGGGGAATCATAAAAAACCCAAACCCCTTAAATTTTGTATGTCTAAACAGAAACCCACTGCTTTTTTTGTCAGTAAACTTAAATAAAAGTTTTAAAAATACCTCCTCAGAGAAAAAAAACAAACAAACAAGCATTAGTAATAATTTCTTTCCCCTCTCAAAGGCTGTGTGTTTGTGTGCTGATCTCTCCTTCAAAGTTTTCTGGATGACTGAGTATAACGGCAATAAGGCACTTGCAGGCTACCAGTCTGCAAATTCCGAACTACGTTAACACTTTCTCCAGAGCCTTCTCTTGCCCTCCTGGGAGCTGGTGAGTGCAGAGGTCCAAATGTCTCAACTGAGAGGGTGGCTCTCCAACCTGTCCCAGCCCATGAGTCACAAACGCACGTGCACCCTGGGCCACCCGTTTCCACTCCAAGGACGCACACAGCCAGGTCCTGACTCCCAGGGAGAGCTGCAACTGTGCCCAGTGTCAACACACAGGCTTTCTCTAGTTATTAAGACTGTCCTCATGTTTCACATGGATGCCAATCAGCGCTAACAAAGTGCTCCCCTCTGCTCCTAGCACATTGCTGCTGGGAAATAGCAACCTTGTTCCATGACTAACAGCATCTTGCAATTCACTGCAGGACTAATTGCATTGCTTTGCTGATATAATGCTCCAGGAAGACGTCAGCTTTGCCCACAGGCAACAAGGACATTATTGATTTATTCAGGACTTACGTGTAGTTGTCATAGGTTGCATTCTCTTTGATAATAAAGCTTTACAGACTAGGTATAAAATTCAGCTGCAGCCCTAATTGAATCATAGCTAATTATTGAAGCTCTGTCTTTACAGCCTGTTCCATTGTTACTGGGCTAATGTTCTGTACATCCAACAGTCAAACTCCCCCTTCCCATAAAAAGAAGAAAAAAAAAAAAAAAAAGAAGGAAAAAAATCCCATCTACTATTCAAGCAAGTCCAGTGGGAAATTACAGATTCCTCTCTTTGAGCTCGAGGTAGCTACCAGCCAACAGCCCCATCCCACAAGGACTCAATGACTTCAAAGGATGCTTGTAGAATAAGACTCCAAATTAGAGCCAGTGTTGGAGACAGGAGAATTCAAAGTGGCTGGAACAAACATTCAGCCCAGACCACAAGCAAATTCAGTGGCAGCATCCCCTATGAGCCCCAGCAAATTCAAACACACCACACGATTTAGGTGTGATCAACAATCATAATACCCAGCTCCCAACCGCCAGCTGACTGTACCACAGCCAACCTGCTGCAGTCCAGACACGTGGATTAGCAGTTGGTCACAGCTAACCGGGTATAAATGAGCATTCATCAGAACAGGCAGCCCCAGTTAATAGCTGAATGATAACAGGACCCCCAGGGTACCAAGGACATCCTTTAGCAGGCTGTGCCGCAGCTTCTGGCTTTGCAGTTCAGCCAGACACAAGATTATCACCTCATAAAGCAGGGATGAAATCCCATCCGAACTTTATTGCCAGGATGATGCCAGCATCAGAGCAAGCTCCCTTACAGAAGGTGACATTTATATGCACACACAACAGCACGAAAGTTTATGACATCAAGAGAGTGCTGCAATTTAGAAGCAAATCAACCCTAGAAAAATCCCTCTGTTTATACCTGCTACACATTTCAACCCGGCAGATGGAAGGGATACCACAAAGCAAATGTGTCAGTTAAAGCAGCTAAAAGCACAATTTACGAACTAGAACCCACAACCCAAAATCTCAGCAGCTATAGTTCGGAGCTTTTCAGAGCTGTGCTGACTTCAGCCAGCTACAGATCTGACCCAAGGCATTTACCTGACACAACCACAGTCTTTGGTACAGAAGCAGATTCTTTGCTAATCCTGTGCAAGTTTAAAGCAGTAGGTCCTGCCTGGATGATGTAACCCTGCAAAAGTCAGTTTAGCAGCTGGGGAGCCATTTCAAAGAACATAGTGCTGGTTTTACAGGTCTTAGTCTGCCTGCCTGAAAGAGTAGAAGACCCTTTAATCCACAAGCAAGGTCAGCACAACTGGCAGCAAACAGAGTACCTGCTGCAGCACCTTGGCTCAGCCCCTGTGCCACCAGGGATGGGCTCACTCCTGTCCCTGGCTACTCTGAAAAGGAACTGAGAGAAAGGCCCAAAGCAGCTGTGATAATTATGACTTGCACACCAGCATCCTGGGAACTGAGAGCATGCAGCATATTACTCCTAGGCTGTATTTTAAATGCAGGGAAGAGACAGTACAGAGGAAATTAACCAGAAATTAGGCTCTTTGCTCACAAGACAGAGAGAATATATCAGTTGTTCACATACCTGATCAAATAGGGCTTTCCAGTGCTGAGAGGCAGCATAAGGGAGGAAAAAGAATAAAAAGAAGGTATAAGAGCAATGACATTAACATGCAGTTAACTGTGGAAGTATATTCTAACAAAGAAATAACCAAATGATTTAATGCCATTTCCAACATCCTTCTTTATCCCAGAATCACCTACCCTTCCGGAGGAGGAGGCAGGGGAATCTACCAAACACAGGGAGAACAGTTTTCATTTACAAATCCAAATTAGGATGAACTCAAAACATTCACGTGTTAATTCTGTTTTCTCCCACTTTGTCTATTTGCAGGTAAGCAAGGAAATAAGGGGTTTTTACTCACAGAGATCAAGAAAGCTCTGTGTAATTGAGGGAAGGGAGGAATTAGCAATGTTTTTCCAGATCACTTTCTGAGATCCTGTGGCCCAACACTGACCCATCAATTGCTTTGCTTGGTTGTCAGAGCCCTGCCTACTGCCTGCTCCTGACTCTGGCTTTCTGCAGGCTTTTTGATAACCCATCAGTTCTCTGAACCTTACATGTCCACATCTGAAAAACAGGTAATTCCTCTTGTGCAAGGTGAGAGGGGGGAAGGCTGGAGAGAGCCCACTGCAAGGATTTACCCCACATCTTTTGTTCTATCAGATCTGCCTTTAAAGTGCTGTATAGGAGGAAGCTGCATTTCAATGTTCACAACCATGTGAACACTCTACAAGTCCTTGTCACTTGGAAATAGAAAAAATAAGCTGGAAACTGGCTCTGATTTATGCTTTGTACAGAGACTGATGTCAGCTCACCTCCGTGACCCAGACTTGCTGCCTCACTGTCCCATGAAACACAGGAAATTTCTAATGAATTGTTTAAGGCTCTCATCTATCCTGGATTTAGGAGCCAGTTGAGAAGACAGCAACTTCCATGGGGCAGAACTGGGGTAACCACTGGCTTAGGATCCCTAGAAACTTTTGCACATTTACACATTTCCAGCTCCTTTGTCTGAAGTGCTGT
Source organism: Nicator chloris (assembly GCA_013400495.1). Lineage (NCBI taxonomy): Eukaryota > Metazoa > Chordata > Aves > Passeriformes > Pycnonotidae > Nicator > Nicator chloris. The sequence continues at coordinate 17,375 of WAAE01018509.1, read as the reverse complement.
TCAGCACAACATCTTTTTTCTGCCTCATTCACCTTTCCAGAAAAAAACAAATTAAGTAAAACAAAAAATATCGGACTCTTAAAAGTAAATCTCCTCACAGTGCTATTAGCAAAGCAGAAATCTGGTGAGAGTCTTATCTAGTCCTGGAAGAACCTTTCCTTTCACATGGTAGGCAAATCTAAAGCAGAATTGACTGGAGAGACAGTGGGGTATCAGGCCATTGAATTCCTTTTCATTAGTTAAGTTGTTGGCTCCCCTCCTCCTCGTGTCTCTCCATTTATAAGCTCCCATTTATCATCATAAATCAGCCCAGCACTTTAAACAGAACACATTGGGACTGCCTGAATCCTGGCTTTATGGAATGCTGCTCTGAGAGCTACAATGACATCACACCTGAGCTGTTACACATTGTCAAGGCTGTGACAGCCAAACCTCCACTGTGTTGTATTTTTGTGGTTAATAACACATAAAGAACTGACCTTGTGTCAGTTCTTGCTGGCCAAGCCAGAGAGCTTCTAACAGGCTTTCAGATGTCATAGCAACAACACAAAATCAACCCCCAGTTAGATCTCAGGGGGCACAGAGTAGCACACAGCAGGTGAAATTTTCAGAGATGATGATCTGTAGCCTGCTTGTTTCAGCAGGAAATCTTTGCGGAGTAGAAGGAGGGCATTTACACCGCTTCCTGCTTTTCTGACTTGCAGATGATACATGATACCTCAGGCTTCTGTCACATCATCTATTGCCAGGTCTCTGCAGCTTCCCATAACCAGTGCAGCTGCAGGCTTTAGTTTTGTTGATTATAGAAAACAAGGTACCAGAGTCAAATAACAATGCAAGGAATGGTGAGACACTGCAAGCTGGATCTGACCCAAGCTGTCTTACCTCAAGGTCAAGCAGCAAGGCAGCAGTGAACTGGGATGGGAATCTAGGCTTCATCAGTGACAGCTCCTGTCCCAGGAGCCCAATCCTGCCAGGCACTCAGCATTTCAGCATCTCCTGGGCCCCCTGGCAGGATTGAATTGCTAATAGCTGCATTTGTGTAGAGGCTGGAGCAACTCCAAGAGGCCCACGTGTACCACAACAGGAAATCTTTCTTGTAGGACCATCCAGACAAGCACAGAATTTGTCAGAGAAGAAAAGGTCACAGTCTGATGTAAGCAAGCACTGGGATTTGGAAACCTGGACTGTGAAAGCTCCTGGAAAGCCACCCTTTCCAAGTCAAAGCTACACACGCCCCTGAGTCAGGCATCTCCTCTTAGGACTGTTTGGCAGTGTTGTAGCAGAGGCCGAGCTGCATCACACACTCTCTCCTGACTGCACTGTGCTCAGGAACACAGACTGGGGAATGCAGCTCCAGCAAGCAACTGCACTTCCTCCACTACCCTCTGGGGGGAAAATCCAACAGCAGCTGAATTCTAGGCGATTCAGAAGGAAGGGCTGGGGGGTGAAGGTCCCTAAGCATGCCTGGGCGGCTTCCTCCAGCATCATCAAAAAGGTAGAGACAGGGTCGAGGGATGCGCCATTGCTGGAAGTTCAGCCACCAAGCGTCCCTTTTATAGTGGTGCAAGACCCGAGCCAGAGCCCCCTTCATTTAGTATCTCTGCTTCATGTCTGACAGGCTGGAACAGACCCTGCGCTTACCGCTGCAGACTGAGCAGACACTTTGCAGTCCTCATCCCAGCCCAGTTTGCTGGGAAGGAGAGCTGTGAGCAGTCCTGGGATGCACCAGGAATGCAGGATCTCTCATGTTCACTCCTTCCCAGACAGGTGCACGGCGAGCTCTTGCCTCCGGGTCCGGCAGATACAGAACAACTGCCTCAGCTACGTAGACACTGCCGCTCAGCACAGCAGGAGCAGATCTGGAGTGCGCAGGACCCCTTCGCGTCCTTCTGGCTGGGTGAGCAGAGAGCCGGTGCCAAGTTATCCCACCCTCACGTGCCATCTCAGCTCGGAGCGTGGCGAGAAGCCATCAGCCCTGTCGAGCCGAGAAAACTTACTCGACTGTTTGTTGCTCGGGGGCTGGAAGAGGGAGCAGCTCCCGAGAGCGGAAGCGTTTCACATCTGTCACCCTCCGGGTGGCTGTGATTCTGGAGAAGCCCTCTGTCCCCTGGCAGCCTCTCGAGCCAAGGCGTCAGCCCCTCTCCGGGCTCCAGAGTCGCGTCCGTGCGCAGTCCGCTGCCTCTGCCCGGCCAGCCGCCACCCGCCGGCGTCTCCCCACTGGACGCGGGCACCCAGCGAACCGGGAGCCTGTCCGGGCCGCCGGGGCTTGGAGGGATGGGAGCTGCGGCCCCGGGGACGGAGCCAGCCCGGCAGCTGCTGGAGCCCGCACACACCCAGCGGCGGGAGGCGCGTAGGGCGGCGGGAGGGCGGCGGGGACGGCGGCTTTCCGTGGTCCCGCAGGGTCACCGGCCCCACTCCTGTGCCCATCCCGGGCTTCAGCTATGAATAGCTTGAGCCGATTATCCCGGCCCAGGGGAGAGGGGGGAAGATACCGAGCAAAGGAAACTTACATCCTCTGCGGCCATAGGTAGGACATCCTCGGAGTCCAGCACCTCGATTTCTTCCGCCTCCGAGCTGGCAGCCACAGCAGGGGAAGAGCTGGCGTGAGGCTCCGGCAGCCTGTCTCCCATGCTTGGAAACAGTCCCCCTCCAGCCCCCGCCCCCCTTCTCCCTAGATCCTTAAAGAAATTAAACCTAGCTGCTGGTTGGCAAACTTTCAAGCGCAGCCGAGCCTGCCTTCATTACTCCCGCAGCCGGGAGGGGAGGAAATCCTCCATCCACGGAGCATCCAATTAGCGCGGGCAGCGCCAGCGGGCGGCATCCCGGCGGCCGAGCTCCGGCCGGGGCACTGACCCCTCCCCGCCTCCCGCCCCTGCGGCCGGGCGGTGCCCCCGGCCCGGGCACGGCCGGCACCTCCCCCGAGCCATCGCCCGGGGACGGGGGTCCGCCCTTCCCACCGCGGGGGGAGCCCCGGGGGCTGTCGGAGGCAGAGCCCGGACCTGCGGCACATCCGACGATGCGGGCTGGGCGGCGGAGGGGGGAGCAGCGCCGGGTTGCCCCTGCCCACAGCCGGCACTGCCTCCCACGGGGCGACCGCGGAGGTTCGGCCGTGCCGGCACCGGGCAGCCCCTGCGGCGGGGCCCGGCCGGTTCCAGCTGTGCCCTCCTGCCCGCGGACAGGTGACCAGACGTGCCGGTTCATCGGGGCTCTCTGCAGGTGACTTCTCTGTCCCAGACTCTCACCGTGAGGGGCTGGTGCGGGGTTTTCCATCTTTTACCGTAATTATTTGTTCCTATGTGTCAGGATGGACAACTTAACCATCTGGAGCCTGGATTAGGAACTTGAGGAATGCCTTGACTGCCGGCAAAAATCCAGCAGTTTTAGCTTCTTCCAATCAAGTACAGAAATAGCAGGTTGGCAAGGGGGAAGGGTGAGCAGAGCCAGGCTGATCCACATGGTGCCAGTGCCTCTTGCTTTCTGCTAAAAGCCAGACAGAGCACAGTCAGAGCAGAGTCCAGCACCACAGGCCATGTTTTCTTGATGGAAAGGTCCAGAACCAGATCAGACACACCTCAGCCACGAGTACAGAACCAAGCTGGAAGTTTGGTGTTTTCCTCTACAATCTGTTTAAAAATAAACTAACCACAAAAACAAAAAGTAAAACAAATCCTGCTAGAAATATCTCTAGAAAAGGAGCAGGATCTTCCATCCTGCAGTAGCAGAGCACACAGCAGAGAAGTAAAACTAGGACCCTTGGACCTGAACAGAACTTCTCTAGCTCAGGATCCAGGTAGGAAAATGACAACAAAATAAAAGCTCTTCTCAGATCTTCAATGCAACTGATGAACAGGAGGCCTTCTGTCCCCTTAACGACATCAGTAAAGAGCAGACCTTGTGCACATTTAAAGGCAATTCCTTGAGCCATTTCTCGCTGGTCTAGAGCCTGTCGAGCCTGCTCTCCTGAAGCATAAGAGCAGGATACCAAATCCAGCCCTTCTGAGAAGCACTAACCCACTTCACTCATACAACACCACTCCTGCCAAAATATTCCAGGCACTAAACAGCGATTATACAAACAATCTCTTTTTGATTGAAAAACTAAACCTCATCAAAACTTCAAAACAGATGGATAAGCAAAAATATGCTATGCCAACAGAAAGAAACTGCAGTCGTTTAAGGATGTCTGTAGGGAGGAGGGAAGCGAGGTTTTAGAGTAAAGAGAACATAAATGAGCTGAATTTCAGGGGTAACAGGTTCCAGTCAGTTGGGGACTGTATCGTCTCTGGTTCCAGATGCTACTGGGAAATTGCCAACTGTGAAGTCTAACATGAATGCAATCAACAACAGGGAGAACCCTCAAAACTCCTTACCTTAACACCACACTCCCACTAAATTGGGAAATTGCTGCAAAATTACAAGTTCATTTTTCTCCTCTAAGGACTGTTTTTCACTAGTGGTAATGATAGTTTTGTTGGTTTTTTTCAGAGAAATATCTCTGTACATTGCACATATGAGCTACTGCTGTGCTATAATTGTCACAGAAAGGAAATTAACAGTATTCTAATGAGGAGGTTTGTTACAGACAAATTATCATCTTGCAAGTGTGTGAGAGTCTCTTAATTTAGAATGTAATTTCTCCCCACTGCATACCCTGGTGACTCTACCTTGGAAGACAGTAATTGCTAGATAAACTGGGGAGTTTGTGGGTCACCCCAGAGCAGATGCAGACAGAAGGAAGGGCTTCAGATGAAATGCAGACAGAAAGGACTTGAGATAATAAACCCCAGTCCATTTTCACACTCAGTCATACAGGCAACTTTTATACTCTAAATACTGCAAACAAAATGTAGATGTATGTCCTCCCAGCATTGGAAGTGGCTTAAAAGGTCAGCTCATGAATATGCAATAAACTCCCCTCAAAGTAGGGACCCAGCCAACATCTGTTAGCTAAGCCCTCTGGATCAAATCTAAACAGTTTGTTCACACGTCCCTTCTCCACCCAAAGCAGCCCCAAAGGGCTTTTACAAAACTTCCCAATTCTGACAATTGGAACTATGTGGAGAAACCTACCCAGCTTGATTTCCATACCAGAGCTCAGCCAGCTGGCCAGACTTGGGAGGCAACTTCTGAAGGAAAATGCAGCATTTTGCATCAAAACCCCAAAACACTGCACACAAACACAACCTTAGGAGGAAATTAGATAGCACATACACAGCTGGGACTGGATCAGACCCATCAGATTAACCCCTTCAGACTCATGAAAACAGCTAAAAACCTCTAAGGACCACAGAGGGTTTGAGACAGGAACTTAAGTCCAAAAAGTAACAGTGGTAAAGAACCCTTGAGCATCATAGTCCTTGTGCTGGGACAACACAAGTTTACCTTTCAGAACCAATATGAATTAGACTACATGTACTACCATTTGGCTTCCCCTGACTCATGGGTACTCTCCCTCCTGAAGTGAAGGAATAGTGGGAAAAAATAAAGTCTAACCTCTCCTGTGATTTCTAAGTTGTGTTGAAAGACCATCCTCCTGACCCTCCCTATTCCATGTTGTTCTTAGAAATTTCCAAGTCCAGCACTGAAAAAGCATGCTAGTCTTTCCACCTGCAGCCCTCTTCTGCCACAGTAACTGTTATTGGTTGCAGCTGGTTTGAATTGTCTTTTTGGTTATAGTTAGGGAAATAATTAAATCTGCCATTAACCCTTTTTGGGGCAGCTGTCTTAAAAGGGAGCTCTCCTATCTGGTCAGCCTTGTGGTATTTTAAGACATGTGTGCTTGTTTTTACCTGTCACCTACTGGGATCGCAGCACAGGTTCATTCCTAAACAAAAGAATTGTTTGAAATGGAGACCAATTAGTAACTCAAGGTTAATTTCCAACATAAAATCAAGTCTTGCTTACTCTTAATCCTGAACTGACAAGCTTTCAGACAAGAGGTCAAAGCTGAGGGGTGAAGGATGTATCTCCAAGGAAGATGAATCAATGTCTTTGTCCTCTAAGTGACTTTACACCATGGCCAGGCAATTCACATATCAGACTGAGCACGAAGACATTGAGTCTGTTGTGGAAAATACAATGAAAGAAGTTGTTAGCAAACTGACAGCACCAGAAGAAATAAAACAAATCACTGTCCAGAGTAAGTGGACTGGGATGCTGCTCCTTTTCTTCTCAGCACTTAATTGCAGTAGCTAACTTTTGGACATTCTTTAGTATATTCTCCATGAGAAGAAGAATTTCCCCTCGCGGTAACTCTTCATAGGTCATTGTCTCTTCCACAGGAAATTATCAGGTCCTTGCAGGGTTACACGGAACTGTTTCACCCTTAACTAAAAACCAAACTGTGTTAATCCATGGCATCCTCACAGGATCCAGGAGGGCTTGGCCAATGGCACCGGGGCTCCCTCAGAGAACACCGACGACCCGCCTGGATGAGGCCACAGCAGAGCTGGATACCAAGACTTGTATGCGCTTCCCTAAGAACAATCCTGTCCCCAAACCACAGTGGAAGGCCTGTCTTATATAAACAAGCAGGGATCCGCTCAGTCCCTCACCTGCACTGACCGCCTCGGGCCCTGAGGGCGGGCAGGCAGCGCCTCAGGACAGGGGCGCTTCCCTCAGGGGGGCGGCAGAGCCCGCTCCCGCCGGTACCGGCCTGCCGGGGCCGTTCCACACAAAGCAGCCGCTCCCGCCGGTACCGGCCGGCCGGGGCCGTTCCACACAAAGCAGCCGCTCCCGCCGGTACCGGCCGGCCGGGGCCGTTCCACACAAAGCAGCCGCTCCCGCCGGTACCGGCCGGCCGGGGCCGTTCCACACAAAGCAGCCGCTCCCGCCGGTACCGGCCGGCCGGGGCCGTTCCACACAAAGCAGCCGCTCCCGCCGGTACCGGCCGGCCGGGGCCGTTCCACACAAAGCAGCCGCTCCCGCCGGTACCGGCCGGCCGGGGCCGTTCCACACAAAACACCCGCTCCCGCCGGTACCGGGCTCAGCGCGGCCCCGTGAGCTCGGCGGCAGCGCCCCCTGGCGGCCGCTCCCGGGCGGGCCGGGGTACCTCGGGGGATTCCCTCGGGAGCATCCCGGGACTCCTCACAGCTCCCCGGGAACGCCGCACTGCTGGAGCCTGTTTAATCAACACGAAAATATTCACCAATTCACTGCCCACAGCTTCGTAAATCCCACTGAACTATCTGGTCTTTTCTCCCAGTCTTTGTCCTTAACAGTAAATACAAAGTTCATGGTTGACTATTTGCATTTCAGCTTTAAAGTATCATAGAAGGCACTTTGGTCTTTTGATATAAATCAGAAATAAACTTCTAATGGAGGCATGAGAGAAACTGCACTGCCAAGATATGTAACCTCCAATAAGCGAGGGCACCAGCAGCATCCATTCACACAAAGGACCGAGTTTTGTTAAACTCCACCTTTCAGGACACAGGAAGGAAAAGAAAAACACAGACACAGTACACAGTTGTTTTATTGAAATACTTGAAAAGGCCAGCAATGGAAAAATAGGCTTGTCATGACGAATTTAATGTTTGGTTTACTTGATTGTTATAAAAGCTGTGTCTATAGGTAATTCTAGCCCATTACAGAATGTACTGTGATCCATGCAACTAATATACTACAGTAGAATAGGCACTGTGTACTATTGTAGTTTCCTCTTATACACAGCTTTCAATGAGTATGACTGACAGATGTGAGAAATTAAACTGCAACACTTTTCAAATTATAACCATTTATAACATACAAAATTTGCTTGTCTGATTCATGAGGGTTATAAAACACAACATAGTGAAAAATGAAAAATACGTGTTACACACAGCATTATGACGTTGATCTGGCAGTTTTCAAAGTTTACTTTTTCCTTTTAAAAGAAAGACTCTAAATATGTCACTGGTCATGTAAAATACAAAATCATAGGCCAGCACAGCAAAGGTGACTCTTTCCTGAAATACATGATTAGAGGGGCAAATTTGTTCATCAGTTAAAAATATGAATGAAAATCAAAAAATCTGCCTGGTATAGCTTATAGTCCAAAAAGATGAAGTCACTTCAGATGAATGTAAAATAAATAAGCAATCCTTGAGGAAGCATGATCCTTGAGTTGAGTCTACTCTACTGAAAAAGAATCACTAGAATGTCACCATGGTGAACATCTAAGAACAGTATTTTGAATAGGTTTTTGGGAAGCAATGTCTTACTTGCTTTAATATGTACAGGTTATTTACAACAAATTCCCTTTTGGCCTCACAGGTTAAGCCATTTTAGCTGGCTGTTAAGATGCAATTCCTTTTTTTCCACACATTACACAATACTGTAGTTAGAGCTATAATTTAAAATAATCTTATGCATGAATTACAAATATTAATAAAGTAACTCTGCATATATAAATATTTCTAGCAGAATTTAAAGCATTCAGAATGTACATAAAAGTGGTTTTTTATTTATTTGGTAGGGCCAGATGTGCTTCTTCTCAGATCATCGCTGCTTTAGTAGTGCTTTGTACATGGCAAAACCCAAAACTGCAAACACAGTAGCACCAAAACTTGCTCGGAGCCAGAACGTTGAGCTCTTGAGGTCCGCTTGTGTCACATGCCTGAAATTTAACACACATACAAAACCAGGTTAATTCCACGACAGGAATTCCAGACAGCTTGTGCTAAAACTACTCTGCTTTTGGAAATTCATCACTACACTTGTCACAGACAAACAGCTCACAATTCAGCCTTACGAGCACTTTAGAGTCATTTTTTCTTAAAGCTCAGGATTTGATCTGCAGCCCTGACCACATCTGATCTCCCTGAAGTCAGAGTGTTCACACAGCTGAGGAGAAATGTAGGAGCAGATCATTGCTCATGGATGTGGGGAGGGCAGGGTGTCTCCTTTAAGAGTACCAGCAAGCATTCAGGAAAGGAAAACAAAAATAGCTACAAATAATTAATAATTAATCATGAGAACAACTCTGTCCAGCAAAATCCTTTTTTTTTGCTTTCTTTTCTAAATGTTTAGTATTTCTGCTTTTCCATGAAAAAACTCCCAGTCCTGTTGAATATCTACCTATTCTACCCCCTCAAAAAAGTTTACTGACAAGTAGCAAGTAATATTTTTCCAAAAGCTAGAATCACACCATTTTTAAATCCCTTTCTTCCCAGTAGTCACAAGAAGAGCAACAGAAACAGTCATCCAACATCAAGCTGAAAGCTAAGAGAGAATGTGAGTGAAACAAGCAGTGACTATGGCATCAACAGAAAAAGACAGTATGGAGTGACTGTGATAGAAAAAGCCACATCTCACATGACAGTGGAGACAGGCAATGACCCAACTCTCCCAAATATTGCAAGAAGTCTGTGAACATGCTCAGTTTAACACCCTCGACAGCAGTCTGAAGTATGACAGCTTACCAGAAAGCAGGAGCTACCATTTAAAACATGTTATCATAAATGCCATAATTCAAAGCACAGGAAGTTCCTACACAATAGTAAAGTTGATTTTTGTTTGTTTGCTTTAGAGATAGAACAGAACTTCACTAGCCTACATGTTTTAGCCTGTGTTAATCACCATGGGTTACTCAATGAAGCTGCAGGAAGCTTAAGTAAAGGAGCACAGAGATCCTAAGCACACACAGGAGTTCACAGAGTGAAAACTGCAGAGCTGTAGCTCACAAGCTTTTTAATAGAGCAGGAATTGCTACTTGCTATCAAAACACACAAAACCTGCTTCGGATATGCTTTAGTAGACATTTGCAGGAGCCATATCAGCCAGACAGTTAATCAGAGTTCCGCCATACCACATGCTGAAGAACAGGCTCTTTGATGCACACATAGCTGCTCTTTAGTCTAAAAAATCCTGATCTTATTTAAGAATGTCTTGCTGGGTTATAGAACAGACCAAATCCAAGAATTCCTGCAAGCATTAGTTTTTCTACAGCTAGTTTTGACAAAGTCTCTGCAAACTGGATGTCAAGTGGCTTGCTGAGGGGAAGAAAGGGAAAAGGCAATGGCAAGGTCACCTGAGTTTGGCTGTTGTTACCTGTCTTCAAGCAAACGTGGACCAAGAGATGACTCCATGAAGATGGAATCTTCTACAGAGTGGACGGCGTGCACCTGCTGCATAATCCTGCTCTCCTCGTCTGCTAACAGCATGGCCCCCACCTCAGCTAGGTAGGCTCTTAACCTTTTCACACACATGCACAGTGCAGTTCATTGCATGGCTCAACAACAGCAACCCTCTCAAACCAAAAAGCCCAGATAATTTCTGATTTATAGCCACCTAGCCCTTGATTCTTGTGCAGTTGTTAAAAACTTGGTGCTTGGGGAAAACCAGAAACAAATCGAGTTTGTGCTTTAATAAGCTAAGTAAAATGTACGATTTCATGTAGCCAAATGCCATTGCTTTGAGGACAAAGAAATCTGTTTAAGAAACTGGATTTCTCTTCCCACTCCCATCTCCACAGCCTCAACTTCCATGTGTCCCACAGGACACTGCAATACCCCTGCACCATATGCACATCAGCCGTAAAACTGATGAGATCCCGCTGCTCTTGAGAACTCAAAGACTGTATTTTATCACTGCAGTGGTAGTTTCAGTTAATTTCTTAGTAAAAGGCTGTAAAATCCTTGTCTTAGGATCTGTAAATTATAAAACTAATCTGTGTATGTAAAATGAATCACTTGTAGGTAACATGATTTTACTAGATTATATGACAAGCTCTGTTGGATAGTACATAGTGCCTATTCTACTGCTGGATGAGTATTTGTGTAACTAACAAGTCCCCAGTTTAATTTGATTAATTCCAATGCCCAACTACTTTAAAACCCCATCCCTTTGAATATGCAAATCAATGCTTAAATTGCAAATTAATGCTTTTTCATTGCCTCATAAAGCACTATCTCTCACATCTAGATTTTCTGATTCCTATCTATAATTTGCCTTGTTTTGCACATGTCCATATTTAATAATATGCAATAAACTTGCTGAGCACGTTTCATCCTTCCAAAAACAATTAATATGTTCTCAGCCATGATAAAATCCTCTTGTAATGTCTAAAGGGAGACTAAATTGGCTTTGATCCCTTTTCTAAGCCTAACAATAGCAGACATTTAAATAATGTCTTCCTTCATTTAAATAAGGAACTAATTTGACACAGGGACTTGTCTTACAACCTCAAGGAAATCTACTCTGAATGTCTCAGCCTGGAAATCCGAAGTTCAAAATGCTTACTCAAATTTAGAACATTATGGATGTCTAACTGCTTTACAACTTCATAAATGTCAAATTTTTCTTCTTTCAATGTTCCTTATGCTGTCATAAAATCCATTTTTACAACTTTAATCTCTAATATTGTTTAGCTGTCATTGAAGGAACAATGAAAAATCTGAGATAATAAAAAAGGATCAATATTTGTTTCTAATGCAGGTTCTTTATGAAGGTGACTATAATGCACAAAAACCTTTTTAATACACGCTGAAAAATTCTACTTTTTAAAAAAATAACATTCCAACTTTATTTCAATCTTGTTGTGCTTATGAAACTAATTTTCACCAGTGGTGGAAATTATTACTGCTTTGTTAGTAAGAGAGCAACCTGAATTAGAAAAAATATTCTCTCCAAGGGTAAAACATCTAAATAGATGTCCACTTAAACACACAGAGAGAAGTAGTCAGGACTCCATAAATGAAGCTGTATTTCAAACTCTTGCTTATTAATAAGAAGAATGATCTTTCAAACTTTCCAGACGGGCTGCTGTGTGTACTTAATCATACAATTAGTTCCACAAATATACCTAAGTCTAGAAATTTTGCCTTTGGCACAAAATTCAGATTTTAATGCACATTTTGGAAAAAAAAAAAAGAAAAAGAGGCATATTTTTATTCAACCTACCCTTAACAGTGAGTCAAGTACCTTGTCACTTGTTGAATAAGATCTTTGAAATCTGAGTACTTTTTTTTTTCCCAAGAGACTTTTAACAACTCACAAGAAATTTGTCACATGCACTTGCTAAGAAGTTAACTGAGCATGCCTGCCATGGGTACACAGAGAAAACTGCTGAGTTATGGGTTGATGCTAACACTTTTCTTTAGGTCAGCAGCAAAATAATTCCCAGGTCTGGGAAGGTTTATCCTTAAATACAAAAGTTCAAAAACATTCCTACAGTAACTTCCAAAGCATTTTAAAAGCACAGTGCTGAGGCCAACAGGCTGCTCACGTGGCTACTCACAGCAGAACTCGAAGCAAGTTCATGCAGCAGCCTGTTCTGACAAAGGTTCTTAGCATTAAATATAAGCAACTGAATTCCAAAAGCATCACATAACCTGCACGAGCTGCTGCAGCTTCCCTTCAGGCACATATTTTCCTAGGATGCAAACTAAGTCCAGTAGTTAGAATGTTCCCCCGTGCATTAGTCATCTAAAATGTGAAAAGCTCCAAATGTATCTTATTATCCACAAAACCTAAAAATGGATGTAAAATGCCAGTTCATGACAGTCTGTTTAGAAAGGAATCAGGGGACACAAGTTTGGAAATTTCTATGCAGTCTGGGGCACTGAACAGCTTAGAGAAGGAGGAAAATAAATTAGCAATTTCTAATGTCCTAATGTCATTTTGAGGGTGTCTTTTAGCAATGTCCTAATTTGGGGGACACCTAAGTGTAGAGATAGATTTCTGCCATTAGATTTAATGACAATATACAAGTTCTGAAAAAAAAAACCACTCTGCATACACTGCACATAGTGAAAGATAAATCCTGGGTTATTCTCTTAGAACTTTCCCATTATTACAGGAAAATACAATAATAATGTATTGTCTTAACTTTAATTTCACAGAAGAAAGGTTGTCACAGAAACCAAAACCTTACTAATGATTCCTGAAACAACCAGGTTTCATATGAAAGTAGAATTTCACTTCAATTCCAGAATGTTTTAAAAACTTTAGAAGAAAAACATCCTCTGAGAAGTCTCCTTGCTGAACAACACAATTCTCATGCATTAGGATCATCTTATTTTGAAATTAATTTAAATGACAGAAAAATGCCACTACTGTACAAGCAAAAGGCAACATGGATGATTTAAAACCAAGGGAAAAAAAAAACCAAACCAAAAATCCAAGCTCATCATTAAAGAAAGGGTTAGAATGACAAAAGCAGAAATCCTGCTTTTGGTAAAACAATGTAGTAAAAAGAGATTAGGTGCCAGACAGCCAAATACATGTGAACACCTAAAAGAATGAACAAATTAAAACTATAAAAATACTAGAGGATATTAGCTACTCTCATACATGCATGTCCAGTGCTTTGAATGCTGTGCCTGCTTCCTCAAAGAACCAATGAAATGTGACCCTGTACAACCCTGTGAACCAATACAGTAGTCTCCGAGCTGGGCTTGCTTTTGGGACAGCCTGTAACCCTCAGAGAAGACAAGAGAAACTGAGGGGGGGCATGAACAGGTTTCTCAGTTCCACAGAGGCAGAGTTCTTTCTTTAATTACTATGGTGGGAATATTCAAATGTGATTTTATATCATGCCTTGGTAACAGTGTTTAGGGGTTACGTAGCAACAAAGGACACAGGAAGGGGTCCAGTGTGAAAAATTTCAGTTTACCTGAAAAGCTTCCACAGCCTAAGGGAACAGGAGGGGATCAGGAGAATATAGTACTCACGAGAAACCTTCTTCCCCCATCAGTTATCTAACTTTTGCCCAACTGTCTGACCTAATGGTAAGCACTTGAGAAGGCAAAATAACAAAAGTCATAGAAATTAACAGATTCAGAAAGTCCTTCTTGACCCAAATGCTTTCTCTAATCTAATCACACATCATTAGATGTATGATTTTTGTAAGACAAGAAATCCATTTCTACCTTCCTATGCCTACAACTGGGAGCTATTCCCTCTTGTTTACAGGTTTCCCAGCTCTATCATATGTGCAGTTATGCAGCAGCTCACGTGCTGAATAGTAAATAACCTGCAGCAAGGTTTTTGGTTAGGGAGTTGGTGAGATGAAGTGAGCATGCTGGAAACCTGGAACAAACCCTAGTGACTGAGAGACAAGGGGATTCTAGCAAATAATTCTTTCTGGAGGGAAGTGTCTATGAGGAATTCTCCTCACCTTGAATTACACACTTTTTAGGCAGTAGTGGATTCCTAGTTTTGTTCCAGACACTCTAGTGATAAGGTGTGGAATGACAGCATCCCAAACCTCAACAAAAGACTTCAGTACCCTGAGACCCTGACAGCACTTCAGAGGAATGAAGTTCAATGTCTAATGCAGGACTCAAAAAACCCCATACAACAGAGAAACAAACCACAACACCAAATGGAGCAATCCATACCAGTTCCAAAAAATGAAGATGTGTTAGAGATGATTTCAGCCTCAGTAATGAAGAGCTGGGATTTTCTAGTAGTGACTGCTCAATGAAGTTTTAGAGTGACAATATGCAAAGAGATTGCTGTTTCAAGGGATTTCTGTCTATGGGATGACTGCTGTAGAAGAGACACAGCATGAAGAGCCTCACTCATTCTGTCTTTTCCTAAGCTGAATATTTCACCCTTCCTTGAATTCTCACTCTGTGGTTAACACTTGTATCTTGGATTAATGTGGTATTTGACAAGGAAAATGCTCAGTCCTGTAGGTGGGTGTATCAGCAGGCCTCCTACATATGTGTCATTTGCATTTAAAGGAGACAGACACTCTTACATGGAGAAGCCACATCTGAAACCTGTAACAAGTCGTAACATCCACAGACCAGCAGCATATCAGGACACTCCAACCATGGCCTTCAAATAAACACCTTTACCATCTAAGCCTCCAAGAAGGCCATGGAGGATGGAACCACTGCACTGCAACGGTTGTTTGGTTTGAACTCCCATTTGCTTGGGTGTGATGACAAGTGCTGAGGGTGTTCATAAATCCTGTGTGTCAAACACAGCCTGCAGTACACACAGGACAAGCTATAGCACTGTTTTCAATACTGAAAACCAGTTATCTCTCTTTACCAATTGTTTTTCCAAAAGTATCTTGAAATGCAAATGTTTAAGCATTTACCACTTCTTACATATTGCATTTCATTCAGAGAGGAATTGGATGTTAAAAAATCTGGATTATTTTTTAGCACAAAATGCCCACTCTTTGTGTAAACCAAGCATCACACACACACACACAGAGAAATTCTATGTACTCTCAAATATCAAATTAGCAATTATAAACATGGAAAATGTTACGTGATGCTTGACTGAAAGTCAAGCTGTGCCTTCATGAAAGTATCTGTGTAACTGGGACCTAAAAGGCATTGCCTCTAATCAATACTAAACAAACCTGTAATGTCTCAAGTGAGAAACATTACACAGATTTGTAGACACTACTTAATGTCTATTAGCAGTTCCCTAAAAACACAGTCCTAGTACCTGAACAGTATTTCTGCTGTCACAAAGAGCCTGAATCAACAACCCAACCAGTAATGTTTCAGAAAAATGACTGAACTAAGCTCAGAAGAACCTCCAAGTTAAACCAAGTTTGATAATTCTATGACAGTTATTAAAGTATCAGCCTATTTAGTGGATATGGAGTGAAAAGTCTGCAGTATGTAAGGTTACCAAATGCTTTTTCAAAGACACCCTTTATTTTAAAAGCACACCTGGTACCTAGTAAATAAAGTTAAGGACCTGTTAAGAACTGCAGTGAAGAGTTTGTTCTTTACAGATTGCAGCAAGTCTGAGTTGAGGAAGTTCTGACAGATGCAAAATGTACACCTG
Source organism: Nicator chloris (assembly GCA_013400495.1). NCBI lineage: Eukaryota > Metazoa > Chordata > Aves > Passeriformes > Pycnonotidae > Nicator > Nicator chloris. Next base: position 1,631 of record WAAE01018509.1, on the reverse strand, counting down.
TTGCAGGCGCACATACAGCGTAACCGGGCATGGCTGCGAAAACACACAGAAGGACAGGAGTTGAAATCTTGCTCATCAAATCAGGTGCACATTAGGACTGTGCCACAACCAAGAGAGAGATTTAGGAATAAAAGGTACATTTGAATGAGTAAGGAGAGGAGGAAAAAAAATACACTGGGGAAGAAAGGGTACAACTACAGCTGTGCAGAATTTCACAGTTAGAGTTTCTAGGTCTTGGACATTTTAGCATCACCACCATATACAGATCTTAACAGCAAAGAACAAACATGAATGAAAATGTTTGTTGAATTTACACAAGTTCCCACAAAAGGGAAGCATTTAAAGGCTTCTGAGTATGTCTGCACAGCAATAGGTAACACCCCTTTTTCAAAGGAAAGGAAGCCACATTTTCTACCACTTCGAATGCACTCTTTACAGGGTGAGCGTTGCCTCTATTTTTCCCACCCTGCCAAACACACATGCTTGAAAACTAAGGGAGAAGCAGGAATATTGATATGACAGACATTTGGTCAGTGCTACACTTCAGTGGTTTCCCAGTATTCCAGTGCTACAAAATGAAGACGAGAAAAAAAAAAAACCAACCCAAACCAAAACTAAAGCTTTACAGATGTAATTCAGTAAATTCAGTTTCAAATAATTAAAAATACCCTATTATTTTGGGTGAAAGTGACATTAGTTCTATTCATTTTAAAGCAAATGTCAGCTGTCATACTAGACTCCATCTGCTGTAATATTTATGTAGTTCATCATCATATTAAAAGCTTCACCCACCAAAAAAAAGAGATGCAAAGTGAGTTTAGCAACAGTGAGATATGTAGTGAAGGGGAATCTGAGCTTAAGTGTCTTGTACTTGAAGTCCGAAGACGTTTAAACAAAAATTCTATTAAAATTGTAAGATTTATTAGATGAATGAACTGAAGCACATAGTAATAAACACCCTGAAAACAAAAAGTACTTTAAGCAGTGCATTGGGGGAACTGTTGTGCACTAAGGTGCCGCTGCTTGTAATCAGCTGTCAAGTTGAGCTACCAACAAGGCTTACAGTACAACTCACTCTCAAAAATACCAAGATATGAAAACTGATATACTTTTTGTATCCTCAATACGGACCAAACAGAACCTTGTTTGTTGGAATTTGCATCAAGAGCTGAATGAACTAGGGTATTCTTCAGAACAGCTTAGCAACAAGAGCTGAGACTGATTTCTGTGTTGGATATATGCCAAGTTCCTCAATTTCAAACAGTGTAAAGTTTCTACTCAGGCCATTTATGTCTCTCTGTTGCTAAAGCTCAGTGAGGCAGTTCCATCCTGTGGCTAATGATGGCATGCAGTGAGTGGTGCTGTGTGACCATGCATATGGAAAACAGAACAGCCCCAGTACTTACGGATACATTGCCATAGTTGTCAGCTTAACAAAGATATCCTTACTCGGCACATCAGCAGTATTACAAGTAAAGGCTTGGGGTGGAGGCATTTTGTGTTTTTTGCAGAATTCAGCAGGAGAAATACTATATTCCTGTCTAACTTCATGCAAGTCGGACTTGGCAGCTACCACTAAACATGGTATTCTGCTGTCCATGAAGTGCTGCTGCAAATTTAAAGAAAAAAAA
>WAAE01018508.1:0-43432 GCA_013400495.1 Nicator chloris | reverse complement strand
ATTAACTCTACCCCAGCTGAAAAGCAGCACAATGGCATTTGCATTCACTATAAAGCTGTCTTTATCTCAACCCGTGTGTTTTCTGTCTCTTACCCTCCTGACTTTCTCCAAGGGGCTGTGTGGGGCTTAGTTGATGACTGAGATTAATCCATGACAGGTCTCTATAACAGAAAGCACGAGACTACACTATCTTCACTCATAATTAGAACATACATACTCATCTTTTGAATTGTTTTTTCCACTTTCTTGCTATTACATCTACCGTAAACCTCACCCTTGAAAATTCAGCCATTGGTTTATGTCAACACTCTTTTGTCCTGATGGGGGAACAAGCCAGCCCACTAGGTATTTAAACAGATTCAGTGACCAGCTTTTCAAGAAGGCACAGACTGTGATTCCTATCAAAGATTCTCTGTATTTCTTCTCCCAGGTTTCTTCAAAATATTGAAAAGGGTTATTTAGAAGGTAAAGCATTTAAAGATATCTGTATGTGGTCAAATTTAGCAAACAACTTGAAAGAGTAATGAACTACATGAGGGTATGTTTCCTTCTTGTTCAATGTTCCCATGACAATTCAGTCTGAGGATCCTTGGCTCACCACTGATGTTAATATGATTTGATGGTCCTTAAAACAGCGCACAAATGGCTTCTCCATTTCGAAGCTGAACTTGATTATTTTGTCTGTCTCCTTTTCTGAGGTATGGACTTCAGAGAAAAGATGTAAAAACAATTCTAAAAAATTATCTGCGTATGTCACGTACATATCCATACCATCCAGGTCGCCACAGAGCAAGAATTCACATCAAGAGTTACTAGAATTGTGAGGTTATCCACCATAAAGGCTTCTTCGACAGAAAAGGCATGTTACAGTAACCTGAAATTTCCACTGGTGTTTATTTTAATGTTAAAAGGCCTATCTTAGATTTCTTTGCAAACAAGCAAAAAAAGATTAGCAAAAAAAGATTAGCAGACTGCTGCTTCCAACCAGTCCTCCAAGACCTTGATATTATCATTTTTATTATTATTAAGGGTCATTTCTCTGACCATCAGTAAAACCTGTGGTGCAAGGCAAAGTTGAACTACCACACAAGTTTTTGCATATGGGCTCTGCCAGACATTCTCAAGAATAGCACTGGAATATTTTTAAAGATCTTACAACCTGGCCAGTATTCTTCTCCTTCAATAATGTCAGCATAAATCTCAAAAATCATGATTCAACTTCTGAAACAAATTGATGTCTTTACCAGAACAGAAAAGATACTTTAAAATGGGTCATATAGATCAATACATCCATTAGAATGGGTCACAAGAACCTGTTCATAACTTTCTGTTGTAAAGGATGTCACAAGATTAAATAGCCTAAGACCAAACAAAAATTACCAAAGATTTACCTCATCATCTTTCTGAGGCAGTTTCTGTTCAAACAATATAGGATATTTCAGCAACCTCCACAGTTCCGTGAAGGTTACGAAGATTCTGTGAAAGTAGTGCAAATAAAAAAATAAATGAATAAAACATTTCCAGTAACATGGAATTCTCTTTACTCAAACTTTCCTTAGTCAAACTTCTTAAAAATAGGTTATAAAGTCTCCTAATTATAGAGTACTGAACCTCATTCAGTCAATCACAGCTCTGGATCCTCTCAGAATAAACACTACACTACTGATAAATGTACAATATTCTTCTTAATATCATTTAGCTCCTTATATGAGCAAGGGCATAACTAAGGTGCTTGATGCTGATCTATGCAGAACACTCGTGTTTAAAGAAGTCACTGTCAATATTTCACATTGCTGGATGAAGCGTAACGAACACTAATGAAGAACTTTGTCATGGTTTTCTAAAGAAGAAGTCTAATAGCCTGGGAATCCTGACACTGAACACATTAGTTCATTCAAATCTTGTTTTCCAGTCCTTTGCCTCACCTACCCACCTTTGATTCTAGTCAGAAAAGTTAATCTATTTTTTCCTCTATCAAATACATAAGCATTCTACTCTCAGGAGTCTGTTGCACCAATCCAGACTCTTCATACACTCACAAGTACGTATCTGGAGGAGGCAAAGCAAAACAGACAACAGGCAGTACCATACTTGCCCAATGCAGCAAGGAAACAGGACATTAAAATTGCATGTTCTCATTTGTTCAACACAGTACAATTCCCCTGTAATTTTACATCCAGCTATTAGTGTTTTCACATCCTGTAGTATAGTTATATGTGCTTCTGTAATGCACATAATCCTCTTCCCCTTAGGAAGCTCCAGGAAACACACTTGTTGATTCACATCAGAGCAGAACATTATTAAATAAAACTAGTATTTGTGTGTGAATGTGCAAAAAGAAACAAGTAAAGTGGATCCCAAAAGAGCACCTTGCTTATTTTTGCATCTCTAGTTTTGCTGAGTTTATTCAAAATGCTTCCCAGTTACAAGAGATCTCACAGCACAGCCATTACACTTTGTGCAGGCATGCCATTCAAATTAGGTAATAAAACCTACTAAGTAGTAAGATTCTAAGTCTCAGTATTTGGTATTGCACAAAGACCCTAAAATACCTTTTTACAATACTTGAATGAGATGAACAGAATAACTCCAATAAATATACAAAAGGGGTAGCTCTTAGTAGCTCTGTCCTACTTTTAATGGTTTTACTCTAACAGCAATGCTATTCTCTACCTCCCCTGTAGCAGATTGCAGTTTTCTCCCTTCTTTGTAGCAGGGCTAATAAGTTCTGGGTTAGAGCAGCTTAGACCTCAGGCAACTAGTATGTTGAAATCAATTATGCAAAGCCCATTCATTTTGATACAATGTACTAAACTGCTGCTGTCACCGCAGTAGAATGGCTGCTCAGATAGTTGTTTTGGATTTCTCCCCCCATTTTCTTTTTTGTCATTACAATGTCTTCAACCATTGGCAAAGTTGGCATTCTTTACTGAATATACTGTCTCCCACCTAGAATGCAGTGCCCACTTCAAGATTAATCAAAACCAACTCGAAATTCAGGAGCGATGAAAGGTTAAAACATTAATTCTGTCTATAGCATAAATTTTGTGCACAATAAAATTAAGAACACAATTCATTCAGTACATCAAATGACTGATTTAGTTACAAATTACTATTCCAAGATTAAAGAAAGAAAATTCTCTAAAAGTGTAAGCCCTGCAAAAATTAAGACCTTCTCTAACTTTTGTTTTTAAATGGATAGACAATTAACAAGATATTAACAAGATACTGAGATATAATTATTTCCCTATAAATTTAGGATATAAATGGATACCTTACAGTTCTTAAAACTGAATAGGGCATTAGCTGTCTCCAATTGTCAAATTTATTTTTCTAACAATCATCCATTTCAATGGCAATCATCATTCTTACATGAAAATACTATTCATAACAATAGCAAAAGGAACAATAGTGAAAAACCAACCAACCAACCAAAAAACCCACAAAAAACCCCAACAAAAACAGACTCAAGAGACATTGTGACTATATACTTTAGGATTTTTAAGATACCAGAACCAATATATTAAGTAAAAGGCACTGTGTGAAAGGTAGACTTCTCAAGGTAGTTTTCAACTTGCAACATTGGTAAGAAATCCTTTTCATTTTTGAAAAAAAGTGAACTTGTCTCTGTCAGTTTAGTATGCCAAGTCGGCTCAACATAGGGTCAGACAGGAACTAGAAAGGAGGAGGGAGCAGGACTACCCTTTTTGGCAATTGCAAACCATTTCATTGGCACAGCCAACCCATGCAACCTTCACATCCTACCTTACTAAAGGCTGTGAAAAACAACATGAAAATACACTACAGCCACTAAACACAATGAACTTAAAATGCACGATTCAACATTACATCTTACTCAGAAAATAACAGCCCTTAGAACTCACTTTGAGCCCACAAAAGAAGTAAAAAGTTAGTAGCTAAAGAATACCAAGTGGTTCATATGTTGCCAGGGAGATAAATTCAGAGAGAAACAGGAAACAATGCTTCAGTCTATAAATGTGAGGTACTAATGTGGAAGGAGGAGCATAACTTTCAACTTGTAGATCCCAAGCTTATACAAAAGACCGTAAACAAAGGACACACAAGAACACCTCAGGAGGGCTGCTGAAAACAAAGTGTAAGTACTTCACTATGAAACTGAGCGTGTATTTCCAGGTACATTATTTCTGACAGCAAAGTCAATATCAAAAGTATCTGAGTTCCCTGATCTGCTCTTCATCACTTTCCTTCATGGCTCCATATACAGCCCATTGTTCCCTGCAAGGTGCCAGTCTGACTGAAATGTCCCAGATTAAAACAGACAAAACCTCCTTCTAATTAGACTCAATAACTGTGACATAAATACTTTCCAATAGTAAGAACAATACAGCACTTGAATATAGAATAGGGAAATGCTCAAACTAAGTCATGCATCACATAATGAAAGGCTGCAAAGTTAGAGAGCAATTTCCTTCTAAATGTACAGTCCTGAGTTTCAAAGACTTTGTTTCTAAATGCCTGCTGGACAGAGGAGCATGCAGTGTAATTATTCTGAGCCTAAGTTACTCCTTCACAAGAGTTCTTATGAACCAACTAACAGAAAGCATGCAAACTGGGTGTAAAAGGGTCACACGGTGACCAGCCACATGATGAGCTGACACTGTCAATTGCAACCATCCTCAAAGTTATGCAGAGTCTGGGAAAGAAAGAAAGAAAGAAGGTACAACAGGCCACAGGAGAGCTATGCCCACTGTAAGCATCGCGGGAATGTAAACACAGTGCAGCATAAATGCTGTGGGTGTTGGCAGAATGCAGCTCTGCTGCTGGGGACCAGCTTGCCAGCACTGCAAAACTTGCTCCTTTCCCATCTCCCAGCCTCCCCCAAACCCTTTCAATTCAATCTCAAACTGCAATGATCATTAAAAACAATGAGTACGTCTGGTGCAAGCAAACGTGCCTTGACTATCAATGATTCATTAAGTACCTGGCACTGGATCCATAATATGGGATTCTGACATGGAAAGAAAGGCTTTAGAGCTCATTCAAAAGTACGAGGTTTACATATAAAAGACTTAAGAGGTGCGTATTTGTCTAACAAGTAAGAGAAGGCTAAGTCCTTTGTGGTGATGTTGATAGTTTCATCCCCTGCATAAACTAATTTTCCTATTTAGATACCACCTTTTCCAAATCACAAATAAATTAAGTCAACTTTAGTTAATGTGGTAATGATTTGTAGTGAGTGGCAGAAATTCCCCTGTAATTATGCATGAATTGATGTGTGATTTTCTAATGAGCTTAAGTGAAGAAATCATCATTTTGTGATAAATGCTTTATTTCTTAAAATGCTTGTAACACATTTCTAATAAATTTAATCAAGCAACTCGCACTCATGTAACATTTACAATTATTAAGTGTGCAGTCTTTTACACTGCCTTATCGCTTTGGCTGATTGCTGTGTGTTAAAGTTTAGCATTTCATAAACATGGTTATAACAACCATTATGTTATTTTTGCTCAGAACCATGAATTATTTCAATTTGAAGTTAATTCACATTCTGTACAAGCTTTGTGCCTCAAAGGCAAAATTCTTTTGCCACTTACAAATAGACGTATGCATTAGGAAATGAAATTAAGTGCTTCTACCTTTCTGGACACATCTTGCCCTTCAACATGTCATGTAAGGGACAGCAAAGTCTCACTACAGTAAGCTTATTACTAGGTTCCAAATTTTAAAGAATTCCTGGAGTACAACTGCTTCATCCCACTGAAACATCCTTTATCAGCCACCCCCAATCCTGCCAACTCTGCCACTCTGAAAACCAGTACATATTCAACCTGGTAGCAGAGCTGAATTTCTCTGGATGCTGGAGAGTCAGAAAGCCTTCCAAGATGACCTGAAGACACCATATCCTGTGGTCTCTTTGCTAGGCATTTTAGCTCAGACCTTTCCTCCTATAGCAAGCTGATACAGGGAATAGATGACCTAAGGGGAGTCACAGTTCTAGAGATTTCCATGAGTTGCTTTGTCTTTAAAGACTGGAAATCGGATACTTCCTGCAACTTCACACGTTTAGGTGCTGGAACGTAGCTCTCCCAAGTTAGCTATCCATATAGGTTAGCAACTTCCTAATAGGAGATCTGCCTGACCAAGGGGAACCTCCAGCTCTGCTATGCTTCCTCACACTGTCTTCAACAATCTCTTATTAGAGCTTCTGAAGAAAAAGGTAAAAGAGGAAACCTTTTCAGCATTCCACATCTGCAACCAATTTTTTTTCATTTCTCACTACAAATGAAAACCTCATATAAAAAGAATATTAAACTTAAGATGTTGAAGGTGGCCAGTTTTAAATGCTGAATCAGTGTTAAGTGGTACCTGTACTAAATCTCAAACAAATTCCTTACACAACTGCTGTCCGTAGAGCTAGGAAATGTACTTTCAAGAACCAAACATTAGCACCTCAGAAGACACGAAAAGATCTAACGTTTCATATATGCATATACACAAATTTTTATTTTGATGAAAGGGTGCTCTGAAGTCATTCACATTTCAATTGACATGAAGAATATAGTTTAAAAATAAACCCATCCTGCATTCACAAGAACAATAAGAAAGAGGCTTGGAGCACTAATTGAGCACTTCAGTACTCTGGAACACATAATTAATGTGTAAATATCAGCTAATACATTGATTTTGGTTTGAACTTACTAACTTATCAGTGACTCCAAGTTCCAATGGTCTACACCCAAAAGGACTTTATTAGATGTTCACTTCCTTTAAAATACATAGAAGAATTGTAGCACAAGCATATCTTAGCAAGTTTCTCTCTTAAGAACCTCTATATTATAGCTGTGAATAAATCCACCTAGATTATAATCTTTCTTTCTATCTTCCCATCTGTTCACAAGTGAGGTCAAAAAGGTGAGTGACAGTGACAAACTGAAATCCTCTTCCTTAAGCAGGTATTCATTCCTCCCTCATCCTCACAGGCATTTTTCAAATTTTTTCCCCCCACTGGTATGAAGTTCAATCACAGAAGTCAGAATCAAGCTTCAGACTACTCTGTTCTGCCAACATGTTATTGCCAAATTTTGTCCTCCCACAGCCTGAATGTATTTCACAGCCTAGTTCAGATCATATAATCATCCTCCTTCAAATATCCAAACTCCTCCTCATCTCAGTTATGCTCCCTGATAATTTCTTAAAGTTTTTATGTTACAATCAGTAACACTGCCAAAAAAAAAAAAAAAGAGGGGGGGGGGAGAGAGAGAGAGAGAGGGAGAGAGAGAGAGAGAAAAGAAGATACTGTGGTCCTGTAAGGCTGGAATTTTCAAAGGAGGAAGATAATGAACTTCCACTGGATTCCAATGGGAGTTGGACTTTCATTTGTTTTATATGCCTCTGAATATTTCAGGTCTAACATACCGAATACATTGTGTGGGAAAGACAGAAGGAAGCAAAAGGTTTGAAAAATGCAGGAGACCTGTTCTCCTCAGAAGAAGATTAAAATAACTGTCAGTTAACTTAAATGCTCAGGCTTCAGTGAAACCAAACATCTCCTGACTTGATTCACTTTAGGGCTCAGTGCATAGTCCTAATTCCACTGCTTGTGCACAACAAAATACTACAGTTTTGGTTTAAGGTTAACAAAGCTCCAATTTATGAAACCTCAAATGTCAAAATTTGCATTATTTTCCGGCAGCTGTGTGTGCTATTTCAACTGGCTCACACTTAAATGTTACTAAAAAAGCCCATCAACAAAGCAAACAATATGTGTATTATTTTATTAAAAGCTGTTAAAATCTCACTATTCTGTTGTAAAATTTTTCTGAATAAAGTTGTGCACATTTTTCCCTCCTCTGAAAGATTTATTTAATATAAAAAGGAAGTAATGCATTTGGAAGTATGTGTGGATAGAGCATTGCAATTTTCTTTTCCAAGGAAGCAAATAAATATTCAATATTTTTCACTTAAATAAAAAATACACACTATACTTACATATTTTTAAATCCAGGCTAAGTCAGAGAATCTCTCTTAGAAACACTGTGTTTCATTCCTGTCTCCAAAAAGATCCCATCTCTGGAATTGTTAAAATAGTACTTCATCAGGATTTTTATTCTATTTGAATCTAGAGGTAATATTTCTCTAATCTTGTATCCTGCATATGGGATCAGTTATGACATTAGTGACCATTCCATATTTCAGTGTAAAGACCATTTTGAAAGGTAAAATACTCTAAAATCATCAGGAAATTGTAATACTAGCATTGTGCTTTCTCACCCAATACTCACATTCTGTAGTTAAATGAAAACATTGCATTCATCTGATCTTTATCTCAGATTAATTCATCAATAATATTTTACAATTTTATCTGGCCATCAACATTTTATGAATGTTATTTGCACTTTCCACCAAACTGTAAAAATAATGAACAATATAAATTCTAATTTTTATGTTTCACTGAAGTATTGAATAGTCAAACAATCCAAAACATCTCTAAAATGAACAAAGAAAGATGTATGATAAGATCATTTTTAGAGACTACTGTTGAGCTACACACTTTGTTATAAACTTATATTAGTTTTGTTAGATGAAAATGAAGTATGTTCTTCCTCCTTTCTACCCAATCTGTACTGATACAGGTACACCATCTGTCAGGCAGTAAGTAAACATACGTACATTGTTTATTGTTTACCTAGTAACACTGGCTAACTAATTTTAGAATAGTGCTATCTATCATGGCCAGCAGACAGTAACAATAATAGACATTTCACTTGAGCAAAAATCCTTGCAAATCCTGCCAAAATAAGGAGAGCAAATCGAGGAGTAGTGCAGCCATGAAGTGTTCTCTAATTGACTGGCACCATCCCTGCAGTGAACACCTCTATAAACAGGTATAAGCCATAGACATTGCAGCACACAGCTGCTCTCTACAGCTCCAGCTCAAGAAAGTGTTCTGGTACATAACTAAATCAAATAAACTCTCAAATATCTTTCAAAACAGGCACCTTTCTCATCAACTGTCTTGTATTGTCTGGTCTGTATTGGCACATTCAATTTTAACTGTAAAAGAGGACAAATAGATCAATACTAAAATATTTCAGCAGTAGGCATGGCATAAACCCAAATACATTTTAATATGTTGTAAGCATTACCTGTGGCAGTGAATGTTTTTAGTTTAACTGAAAACTTTCACTTTATCTTGAACAATGTTGGCATAAATAAAATGCACGGAATGGATGAAATGAACAGAAAACAGGCAGACTATCCCCACACTTATTTCCAAGACAGGAGATTCCTTGGAGGAGTTAGTTCAGACTTTATGTATGTCACAGCTCCTAAAAAGTTAGTGGTATTAAATTAGTAGTAAATAGCACAGTTTACCCCCCAAAATTACAAACCCACTCAGCATCTGCCCATGCTTTTAGCTATTGGAACACACTAAAGATTAATGAGCACACTGAAATGTACCTACCCTGCCTGTTTCAGTGCCACTTGTAGTCAAAATTATGGCATTAACTCACAGGCTCTGCATCCCAGGAACCAGTAAGCAGTGCCAAAGAATCCTTGTTAAGTTATAATTACAAGATTTCTGTTTTGCCATCCACTTCAGGGGCAGACACGTGACCTCAACATGCCAGCTCTTTAGTATTAGATGGAAACAGGATGGGATTGCTAATTAAAAGTGGTTAAATAATGAAAAATTTAAAATATGTTCTATGAAATGCTCTCATTTTTCAGTGCACAATACCTGCTGTCTGCCCTAAAAAAAACCATCTACATGGTTTTGCAACTAAAGTTTCACTGAAAAAGAGGAAATATATTTCTAAGGAAATACACGTTCATGTACCAAAAAAAAAAAAAAAAAAAAAAAATTTAAAAGATATATCAGAGTAGGTGTGGTCAAGCATCAGATGAAGTATGGTTTAGCTAGTTTTTTATACATAGCCTTGTTTTTGTCACATTACTTGGTCCATGTGAAATTTTAAATAAAAGCAGAATTATAAGGGGAATGACTTCGAAGCTTCATGCAGTAGTAGAAAGAAGGCTGATGGCAGTAAGTTCTTTTTTCTTACATACTATAAAACCCTTGAGACATTCCTATTAATAATCACTGACAAATGCAGAGAGTAAAGTTTTAGGAAGAAGGGGACTTATCAGTTGTGGAATTCATCTGGGTATGACACAGGTTGCTGCAGACATAAAGCCATTGAAAGTCCTTGCTTCAGGGTTCTGGAGTATAAAATATTCATGGTGTATAATTTTGCATAATTTGTTTAGCTACTGAGGCATGATTTAGTTCCTTGGTGCACAGATACAAAGAAAAGAATGAAGGAAAGAACAAATTATTTGACCAAAAGTAAAGATTTGTTAGTATTCTCTTGTGTGGTGTATGGAAACATCCACATGCACACAAACTAGTCTTCAGCTACTACAAATAAACAAGTGTGTACAGATATCAATACCAAACCATCTTTAATGTGTTTGGTGTTAGATTCTCAAGCTTTTGTTCATTTACTGAAGACAGTGACTTTCCCCCAGCCACATGCTGTACTCTCAGAAATGTATCTGAGCTGAGCATTGATAAACTCCAGATTCAGAAAGGATCTTCTGTATTCACCAGCTCTAGGCTACCTTCTACTTGCTCAAACGCTCTATATACAAAGAACAAACACAGCTATGAAGAACCCAAGTGATGTTGTGGATAAGGTATTCAAAGGTATTGGTATTTCAGCCTGATTTCCCTTTGAGCTAAATCTAATGCAAAATGAAGTCTGCCATTCAGAACACAAGCCACACACTTCACTCTGGATTTGCGAAATCAAGCACAAATGCAGGGGTGCCCGTGATAAATCCACACCCTCTTTCTCACACCATCTCTGCACCAAAGTCCCAGTGACTAGATTCAAAAGCACACCACAATATAAGAGCAGGTGCTCCTTCCTCTTTAACCACTCTTGTTTGTTTTCACATTTTTACTCGGTTGTGCAATAAAACCAACTGGCCCACACTCCCAGAGCTCACAAATGTTGTAAAAATACAACAAAGAACAGACAGGGAAGGGAAAGAGTGCCAACAAGGTAATGAAAGTCCATATTAAATTATCTTTTACTGATTTTGTGTGCTCTGTTCTCCAAAAATTAATTATTTGAAACAGTTAATTAAAAAGTGTAACTTTTTTCCATATTCAGAGTCAAAAAGATTACTGACAATATTGCTGTGAATCAGTCTGTTAATTGCTATTTCAACATATACACATGCACTCCCTTGGGAACACCTAAGTAAACACATCTGGATAGAAAGTTATTAGAGGGACTTTTAAGATAAATATTTTAGGAGATTGAATTTCCATTGTTACAATGTTTTTACAACCATCTATAAATCATAACACACTTTACACTTTTAAATAACAGTTACATTTCTCTTCTTTCCTCTCTTACTCCAAACACATTTCACTGGGAGTGTGGCCTAATCAAGAGCTTTTGGATCAGGACACCACCAAATATAATGTGGAAATAAAACTACAAACAATAATATGAATTACATCTTAAGGAAAAAATGTCAGAAGTTCATCAGGGAGCTAGGCTCTCCCTTTCTCTAAAACAATAGATCAAACAGAACATTTAACTACATGTAGACTTTCCCAGCTATCCCATCTTAGGTCATATGAAACTCCCATGGAAAAAGACAGATGAAACATAGATTGATGGATGTATTGCTCTGCTCTTTCACTTTAGCCACTGATTAGCCACGGAGGCCAGAGGGAGCTGCTCTTCCCTGTCACAGCACAACAGAGCCCAGCACTGGGGAAAAGAAAAGATTAGAATCCTCATGAAACAGGCTCCATGCATTTGATTTTGAAAGATACTTTGTTGAATTCTGATGCCTTTTTGCACAGGAAATGACTTCTGTATATTTATTTGCAATCTATGTTTCCTTACGTAAAGAACACCATTTCTGTCCACTCTATCAGTTTCAACGTAACTAGTATGTCATAATCTGTGAGGCCAGACGAGGAGAAAAAAAATACCAATACTTGAAAGATATTTTGACTTTACTGGTGTGTAAAAAAAATGTGAAATGGGAAACCATCTATTGAGTGCAACCCCAAATGAGCTTCTGCCCTGCTATTGCCAGAGGGAACATAATCTTTTCATGCAAGATTACTTTGCTACCGTTTTTAATTCATGTGAAATTCAACAAGTATGTAAATCAGATAGGAAGGAAAGACAGAAAGAGTAAACACACAATAGAAATTCCTCAACATTTTCTTCATAGTCTCTGAATAGCAGATGAAACTAGACCATTTCCAAGTAACTGCTTGTCAGTGCTGCCTTTGTACCTCAAAAAGCTCTGGGAGCAGGAATTAGTTGGGGTTGGTCGCGCAGCAGCAGCCCCTGCACTGCCCGCATTTAGCACCGATTTGCGCAAGAGGAGAACGACAGCACATAAGGTAACAGTTATTTAAAGTCCTTTGGAAAATCATGTCACCATTGCTGAGTGTTTCCATTCCTCAGGCTATATGAAGACAAGTTAAGTGTTGCTGGTTCCGAACTCTACCATTTTGGTTTATTTCACTGTGATGGCCAGGCTGGGAGTCACCCAAGACAATGAACGTAGCCATAGCCCTTCTTCATGGTAAACACATAATTTCCCCAGTGATCCAGTAAGCAATAACAAGAAGTTATGTGTAGTACATATAGTGTTTCTATTCCCCTGGGTTTAATATGGCTCACAGTAAAATTGATTTTCTGGAATCTTGCAATAAACCTCATCAAAGTAAATGAAACCCACGCTGGTTTTTTATAAAGTGATTGGATTTGCTGTGATAAATTAACCCTCACAGTCAGAGAGACTCCAAATAATGCACTTGCTCAATTAAACTCCTCCAGACTCTGTTTAGATTTTAATTTTTCTATAGGACTTACTTAACTCACTCAAAGCTTCCAACTTAATGCTTTGCAGAAAGGATAGCAGCTGAAAACCATTCTCTCTCTTCTCAGACTAAATAGATCAACACGATTTATACTTGCTGAGCACTTGCTTGAAACTATTCTCTAATCTATATTTTAAAAACCACTGATAGCTACTCATATGCTGTAGGAGTGTTCAGTAGGAAAAAAAAAATTACTTTCTGCTTACTATGAGCTCTGAATCAAACACCAGGAACTGAGAAGGATTTAATAATTTTAAACTTTTGCACACATATGAAATCAACTTTTATGAGAGATGCTAGGGCAAAATCCAATGGATATCCTGCAGGAACCTATAGAAGCCTGGCTCACACTGCACTATCCCTTCCCAATAGATGATGTTCATCTAAAATAACCACCTAGACTTACCTAATCTTTTGCCAGTATTTCAGTTATTCCACTGCTCAGCTGCTATTTCAGCAGGAGGTAAAACGTGTTAAAAAAAAAAAAAAAAGAAAATTTCAAAGTGACCTTCCTTAACATTTCTCAACAGCCTCTAGTGACTTTGTCAAATAAAAAAGTGTCTGATGTCTATTCACAGCTACTGGGCAATATGTATGAAAACTATTTTTGTTGTCATATTTATTCCTGCTTAAATGAAAAAATTATTCATTTAACCAGGAGTAAAACCTCTGAGATTTTTTTTCTCATTTCCCAGACTGTCTGGGGAAAACATGCTGCAGTAAACAATCATGCCCTATTTTATTCCTACTTAAATGAATTATCATAATAATAATTACTAACAAAAACATCTGGTTTCTGCTCAGCACAGACAGCAAATTCTTTGACACATTGCTTGCATTTCCCCTTCTTCTTAGTCTCCAGGCTGAGGGTCTCAGGCTTTTTTCAGACCAGTATACATGCCAACTACACAGCATGCCTGATGGTACAGATTTATGGAGAGACTCCTGATGACTATGAAGTGCTTCCTCTGTTTTTTCTGCCTCTGGAAAATTATGCCTTCATAATAATATCTTCTCTTTAGAGCATGTCTCTGCTTTTTATACAGATGACATTTGCATGTAAACAAGTTCTTGCTGTTTTTCTTCACTACTGAAAAACAGGCAGGAAAAGTAATGTTCCCTTTGACATCATAATGGCCTGTTACTCTAGAATGATCCTAATATCACTATTTAAGGTTTTGAATTAGAAAATGGGGCTATGTAAAAGCAGTTTAACTTTCAATTTAATCAATATTTCTACTATACAGAGTGGTCTTATTTTTGTGGAAAAGAGGAAGAAAAATTCAAATCAACTAATTTATCAATGAGACTTTGAACAGTACTAAAATTAAGTACATAAACAGCACCAGATTTTACATTTCTATAATGCCTTTTATCAGAGGTTCTGCAATTGTGTCTCCTTGAGTTGCTCTGCCTCCACTGAGCAACGCTGAGACGGAGAGTTCAAACTCAATAGCAGCCATAGTCCAAGCAGCACAGAAGCATGAAAAAGTAGAGGGTGGGGAGAGGACCACATGAAGAGAAATACTACCTGCTGTTATGACCCCTGCACACTTTTTCTCAAGGTACACAGGAATGTAAGGCCCCTGAAAGTCTCAGTGGGTTTTACAGAGTGATATGCATAACGAAGCCTAGACAGGGCACAAAAAAGGTTAAGAAACCATCAGACAAAAAGAGGGTAACGTATCACCTAGGAGCCATGAGATCTCAAATGCAAATCCCAACTTTGGGGAGCCATTCAGCGTCTCTGGCCAGTGGCGTTATGCAAAGCTTCTCAAGAGGAGCAGGAGGCTCTAGTGGGGGACACGCAGTTACGTTCACAGTGCAGCTGCAGCCCCAGCCCCGTCTGTTCCGAACAAACTCCACATGCAGCGTGGCCTTTTCCAAAGGAGTCTGCCTGGGCAGCCGCTGGCATTTCACCTTCATTTAATGGCCACATTTCTCACCTTTCATCTTCTCCAAGCCCTTAGCCCGGGGAGGTGCCTTTTCCCGGGCAGAGCGGGCGGGCAGGGTGCCCACAGCCGTGGTGGGGGCACAGACATGACCCTGGCCCTGGGCCCTTTAAGGCCCTCGCTGTTGCCCTCGGCTGTCTCAGGGCTGCTCTGCACCGAAGGCTCTGTGCTGGTGGCCACATTTCAGCTCTACTGCAGCCCTGAGCCCCTCAGTACTACCGCATCGGGTCACCCCAACCTCATGTCCTTGCCAGAGGGACTCCTATGCCAGAAGTACAAAGGGGATCTGCCAGAGCTTGGCTTGCAAACAATTTATTAATATCGAACAATTTTTGGATCTCAAAGCGTTTGAGAAAGTAAATAAATATCAGTCTCATTTCATAAATGGGAATGAGAAGCACTGAGACATTCAATAATATGTAAGGAGCCAAGAGCAGAGTTCAGGGGTCTGCACTCCTCTATCTGACCACTCCTGCAATGGTGCCCTTTATGTTTTTCAAATAATCTATTTATAGGGGCCATTGGTCTGCTGGCCAAGTCTTGCTGAGCTCGGTCATGTAAATATTTGGTTTGGGTTCCCCATGATCCTGCCCTGCAATCTGTGTGGTGTCACTCACGAAAAACAGCTTAGTTCTATACACACTGATATAATCAGTATCAGCTATTTAATGTCCCTGTTTGAACCACAGATGCTTTACCTTTCTTTCACCTAAATTTAAGTTAATCAGAACTGCCGATGATATGTTAGATTTGAAAGTTAATAATTATTAGCTCAAGTTTATAAAATTCCTCTTACAAGAAAGAAGCAATTAAAATTAAGAATGTATTCACTTAATAATAAAAGGCCTACACTAACACATGGTTTAATATATTTAAATGCTTTCAGCAAATGACTATGAATCTTATTATAACATTTTACACTCTTTATATCTTCTTTATAGCTTCCTGTGAACTTTCAAGGTTATTTCCTTGTCACTTTTTCCAATTTTATAACACTGAAAAGTTATCTCCAACCTACCATTAAACATTTAAGAAACAAACAACCCATACCCTTCCAAACACAAAATACTGCCAGAATTCTACTATGTAAGCACATTTTTAAACCCATGAAGGAAATATGAGAGAACTGTTATCTGTTATTTCTAATGTTACATGGACTTGAATATTTTTACAGCTTACAATATGTGTGATCAAGAAATGAGGTTCTTGTGACATTATATTTTATGTGAATCTTTACCTAGAGAATAAGCTCGGGTCCTGAGTATGAGCCAGCTGATTGATATCTAACTGAAGTTTTGTATTAATAGATAAAGTATGAAATATTTTTCTATGAAAAAATATGCTAAGCATATGAAAATAATAATTTTTAAACTATGATTAATTTGATTCTATTCTGGTTAAAGACCCTAATCTGCAGAACATAGTAATACAAATAACCTCATGGATTCAACTGCATATGAGTGTGAAGGCTTTAGTATGAAATTATCTCTTCCAAGAAGAAATGAAAACCAAGAGGAAATAGTCTTCATATACTAAAAGAGAAATTAATAAGAGTCAAACACAAATTTCAGAGGGAAGCCACTTAGGATGTATCCTTGCCAATACCAACCTCAGAGTTCTTTCATTTTCCAAAGGAAACAAAAAAACCCCACCCCACCATATTTTTAATTGCTGTTATGAAAAAATCCATTTTGCTATGTTGTCTTTCACACAGACAGGACAAAGAGTCCCCTGTTCAGTGGTTTCATTTTCCCACTGCATTTCATAGGTACAACTCCAGTGGCATCGACTTAAAAAAACAAAAAAAAAAGTAACTTTATAGCATTCCCAGACACCTCAGGTGTCACTCACGATGACTAAGCATTTTTCAGTGACTAAGCTTTGGGGCCAAAACCTGTACTCAGCTACATATGTCAATAACACCAGGTACATCTGAGGGTGTATTCATTGTATTCATCAGTGCTTAGATCTGGCATCCTGGTCCATCCACCATCCATGTTAATGCATGGAGTGTACCTGTAAAAATACAGGGTTCCTCACAGCAGCTTGCACACTTCATAAAACTTCTACAGAAAGTCATCACAGAGATGAGAGGGAGGAGATAGAAGAAAATCAGGGAAGACAACTGCTCTACTGTGAAGTTGCTCAGAATCCATGTGAGAAAAGCAAAACCAACCAAACAAAAGGTCCTTCTGGACGCAGATATTGGTATGCATAGGCCAAGGTTGTGGTAACTTCACCTATATTTCTTTTGCACTCTTGCATTCCCTTAGAAAAGATTGTAGGTTCTTCTGTTGTAAAAACTAGGAACTCCATGCATCCCAGCTTCTGTGAGAGTTGGAGACAACCACAGGATCCATGTGGTACGGCAGCAGATATTTCATCTCTACAAAGCATGCAGCAGAGAGTATGATACTAAGAAATTTGCAAAGACCTTCACTTTCTCATTCCAATCCCATGATAAAATTATATTCAATTAGTGGACATAAATATCCAATAGCAACAGACACTACTTTAAAATCATACAATGAATAAAAAACATGAGAGATGGAGTCCAGAGATGAGTCAAGCCCAATTGACCCAAAAAAAGATTACTCTGATTGTAACTTGTCTCTAAATAGCAATTCTTGAACCTCCACATTTTCTAATAATGCACTTCTGTACACAAAGCATTTTCTTCCTTACTGGCACCACCAGAGCACTCAGCATTGCTGAATATTGAACTGCTTCTATTTATATGCTTAAGCATCGACTTAGGAGCCTATTTTAAGCATCTCAGTCTGAAGAGGTTTCCATTTTCTCTGTAAGAAAGGACTGAAAGCAGCATTAGGGCACTGTCAAAAGGTATAGCTTGAGTAGACTAGTGAGCCCCAGTAAAACTCTACCCAGATGCCCACTCACTTTCTTTCTATCTTCCCCTCTTCCTCAAGAGTTCCTTTGATTTCTAGATTCGTGTGAAACATTCAACATTTACTCTAAGAATCCAGAACAGAAAGGTTAAGAGGCTGGCAGTAGAAGGACCACCTCCTTCTCATCCACAGTGGTGAGCCAGGCTGTGTTCCAAGGTGCAGACTGCTGGTTTTGTTCTCTCTCTGGTCAGACATGGGCTGCCCCTTCTGATGAAGCTGAGGCTTTCCAGTTACACAAGCAAGGAGGACATAAAAGTGCTCTGTGAGGAGCTGGGCTGTGCTGGGAGGGGTGCTCTTTTCTTGCCCAAGGACCGGTTAAGGCAATAGCCCTGAAGGCAAATAGCAAGTAGATACTTTAATAAGCCTTGGACATAGTACTTCCTGTGAGGAAATCAAGTGCAGCATTTGGGGAAGAATTATTAAAGTGGGAAGTCAAATATATACATATATATTATTAAAAGTAGGAAAGTTTGGAATACAGATAGTGATATATGGATGTGTGGAAGTTCAGATAATGGAAAGGCCAGTACAGGTGAAACTGGAGTAAAGGTGGCATAAGACAGCACAGCTGACTGGCTAATAGACCAATGGACTTCTAACTGGACTATAATGGAAAAAGGTTTCTAAGAAAAAAAAAAAAAAAACAAAAATAAATAGGTTGAACGTGACCTCAACTTCACTGGGAGGTGGAGGGAACATCTCTTTAAAAACAGAGACTCAGGAGCCGAAGAGTCCCCTCAGTGAAAAAAATAGATGTTCTTCTGTCCTCAGACAGGGGCAAGACAGAAAACCTGCCCACAGAAGGGGCTTTGCTTCACATGCTGATGGAATGGGCATCTCTGGGAATGCAGAACAAGCCCAGGGTTGCAATGCAGTGCCATCACTCTCCAGTGGAAAGAACCATGTCCATCTGGCAGCAATGAAGACAAACCCTAGCAATAAATGCCAGAGCTTATTTGTTACCAAACCCACAACAGCACTCCTAAGCACCTATGGCTGCAGCATGGGCCTGGTTCTCACCTACAGGGCAAGGGGATAATGTAAACTTTTATCACTCTGAAGAGTATCTGTATTCACAAGGACCCTTGTATTATCACTAGGTAACACGCACAAACTTAAAAGAACCTTCTCCTGATGTGACTACAGTGTGGAACAAGATTTTTCGTGACTTTCAGAGCATAACTCTTTCTTGAGATTCTCCCATTCTTTCAAAGAGAGTTGGCAGTACAAAGGGACAAGAAAATTGATTCAAGTGTCTTGCCAGGAGGCACCTAGACGGACTAGGAAAATGGTGTTGCCTAAACCCGATTAATTAGTTTTTAAAAGTCATTGTAAGG
The DNA here is from genome assembly GCA_013400495.1 of Nicator chloris. Classification (NCBI taxonomy): domain Eukaryota; kingdom Metazoa; phylum Chordata; class Aves; order Passeriformes; family Pycnonotidae; genus Nicator; species Nicator chloris. Next base: position 24,321 of record WAAE01018508.1, on the reverse strand, counting down.
CTAATTCTAAAAACAATTTACTGGTTATTTTGAGAGAAGTCTGCCTGATTACCTTTTAGGGAAGATAGCTGTACTTGAATCATGTGACATACTAACTTTGAATTAGAAAATATCTTTAAATATATAAATAAATCACAAATCTCCTTCCTGCAATTGCTCTGACAGACATTCCAGCAACTTTTCTCCACTGTCTGCAGCAGGGAAGATACAAACTCTTCCCTCTCCCCTTTTCTTTCTTTCATCTGTAATTTCAGCAGCTCCTGCCCAGACCAGGTAAGATAATGAACTGGACATTAGACTGTCCTATTTGGCATTCACTGTTCCAACTCATCACTGAATAAATCCTTTCTTTAGACCTGAATTTCTGGTAATCTTGTCAAGAAACCTTGTCTTCTACGTGCCTCATTTTCTCCAACACTAATCTTCTACATCACTGCTTTCTCTTCCTCTGTTTTTCCTCTCTACCTGTTATTCCTGTGCTTCCAGAGGGTACCTACCCTTCCACTCATCTAGACTCTTCCTCCTCCTACTTACAGGAATTTTCCCACAATGTCTTTCCCAGACCCATCAAACCATCCTAGGCCTTGCTCTCGTTTTTAACTCAGCTTTATGACCTGGCCTACAGTTCACCAGCTGCTCTGCCCCCTCTAAAGCTGCCTCATTCCCAAGTATATAAACGAAATGTCTGCATTCTCCTCTTTCCCTCGGTATTTTATTGATGTCAGAGTAGGTCTCCTGACACTATGTGAAAGCTCTTTACCAAGAGAGTAGTGAAGATCCAGATGAGGGTCAAAAAAATGTGACCCCTATCCTAAATGCAAATGCTCAAAGGAAACCGTGCCCAGCTTGATTCAGCACAGCCCAGCAAAACACTAAGGGGAAACAGTTGATGCCCTGAACAGAAAACATATCCACATTGATCTTGATTATGTCTAACACAGAAAGAGGTTAACAACTAACAGTATCTCTTACCGTGGGATTCATTATAATGTCAAAAGAGCTGGCATTTCTGGGACCATGGATGTATTAGTGTGACACATCTTGCTACACAAAAAAGGAGGTGGATTGCCAGCGTTACAATGTAGGAGATCCTCTGCATTTTTAATACACTGAACAATACAGGGGTCATGTTTTTTCACTTTTTACTGTGGGATTATCAACTTGAATCTCTAAGAATGAGAACATCTCTTGGAAGAAAGACCTTATCTGTCATCTTGGGAATTGACATAAACTGCCAATGAATTCATCTGCGTCTGCTAGAGCACGCTTAAGTCATCACAGGATCAGGATTCTACCTACATAAAAATAAACAAACACAAATAAAGCATCTACCTGAGCCTCCTGACTTGCTCTATTGAATCCACAGCTGTATGCTTCCAGATGAAGAAGTAGAGATGCTAGTTTTCTTATTAATTTTTCTATTTCAGAAAATGTGGAAGACTGAAGATTGTAACTTATCTGAAGATACAGGACAGGAGGGAGGAGAAAGTAGAAGGATAACATACCAATGAAATGTTGACAGTTTTCTATTTTTTGGCAATTGTTGCTAAAATGACAGACAGTGATTTTTATGAAATGTATAATTCACAGCAAAATTGCCTAGATAACCAAGTTAAAAATGCTTTGTCTTTCCTAACAACATTATGCAGCAATCAGTAAAACCCAAAGTACATAATACAAACTGAAAATGCAAGAAAACAAATCTTTTCTTTTCCCCTAAGTCAACAAATTTTCTGAGCCCAAATAAAATTCTTGGCTTTCTTTCAAACCTTCACAGCTTCTAATCAATAGCTTAGTCATACGATGAAAAATGATGTATCCATATTCTTCACCATCGACATTTGCTAACTGTCTCCAAGGTCGCATTGATTGTCAGTTGTTCAGTTTACCCAACTTCTGTTTTGAGCCAAATAATATGATCTTTGTTTCATTAATATTTAATAGTAATTTAGATTGTGCCAGATGATCTTAAAGCTCATTTAAATCAGCTTGAAGATAATATTAAGCTTTCTTCTAGTATAATCTATTACCATAAATGATTGTGTCATCTGCATATAAATGGTGAGTTGAATATGATAATGAAGCACAAACATTATCAATATAGAATGACAAATACATCTGACTTAAAATAAATCCTTCAGGGACCCATTTATTCTGTTTTTCATGGTAAAAGATGCATTGTTTCACTTCAAGTATTCTACAGAAAACATAAAGGATTTGGATCACGAGTTATAATATTTATCCTGTGTGAAAAAAGAAAATAAATTCCAAATTATACAAGATTCTCTTTTCAAGTGCGGCAATTACAGATTGTATAGACCTGTATAGTTTATATGCTTTCATACTTCAGGCTTTGATCAATTGTTGGGTTTTTCTGAAAGAGCAATTACAACAAAGAATGTGTTTTTATTCAGATCTGGTTTAGTTCATGTTTGTTTTTCACTAGTGGGTCATTTAAATTAGTTCATTTCAATTACTGTTAAATGCCTTGCCCATTAAAGAAAAGTACCTGAATGCAGTTTACAGTAGGAGACCCAAAACTGTTTCCTCTAAAAACAACAGCTGTGAGGGCTGCAGGGAAACCCTGTTTGGCAATAAGGCTGCATTTAAAATAATTAAATTGTCGAATTCTCTAGACTCACGGGTTTAATCAAAATGAGTGGACAATTTCAGGGTCAAAAGGAGCTATTACAACCGTGAGAAATGCTAATAGATATGTTAAAAATTGTTAAAAACAGTTGAAGAGAATGTAAGTGCATTTACCAGCAGACATTGTCTAAGGACATTATATAAAAGAGTCATGACATGACAATGAGTAAAATACAGCAAGGTGGAAGGGACTAGTGAAACTCACACTCAGTGAGAGCTGGATGAACAGATATGCTAGATCCACAAGCCCTCTCTTTTGCTTTGCAGTCCAAATCTTCCCACTCAACATTTCAGGTGTTTTGCTGTCACAGTGATCTTAATATTTGTAAAATTTTACATATTTGAACTAATCATTTAGCTTGGATGGAAGTACTTATGGAAAAAGATCCATTTTGGTCTCCTAGCATCTCAGCTCAAAAGCTCTCCAGCATTTGCTCTGGCAGATTCATCTGTTGCAATAAATTGGTCATAAACAAATCTGGTCTAGAAAGTAGAAGTTTTATTTATTCAAGAATAAATTCTGGAAAAGCCTTGTAAATGTGATCATGGGAGTAAGAAATGTGGGAAGCAAGACCAAGTCACAGAAAGGACTGTAAATTAAACTAAGAGAACTCCTAAACCCAGAAAATTAATTCTGCAGTGTAGTCTCTATGGAATCCAGTCTTCAAGCACATGCAAAGAGTTTTGAGAGCGAACAGGATTTCTGGGTGTGTGCAACACACTGAGGGATGGTTTCTGGTCTGTGTGTGGACCAGAAAGGAATTTTCTTTTCCTTCCTTAGTCTATCATTTGCCTCTGGAAATTGGATGACACAAAAACTAGGATGTAAACAGGCTACAGCTGTGTTTCTAGTGATGCAAAATTCTCAGATGAATGGTGTCTTGCTCACACACAAAGGATTAAGCTATTCATCCGATTTAGGATCAGGAGGACATCTGTTCTCCAAGTCAGATTAGCAGGGATCAGAGGGGTTTTATTTGTCCTAACAGTAATTTAGAGCATGATCAGCTTCTTGGGATCACAGAGAAGTTAATTTTATAAATATTTTGCTAGTGCATAGACCTGGAAGACTAGAAATATCCTCTACTCCTGCTTTCTGCATGTGACATGGTACAGGTGCAGCCTTTAGATTTTTTTCTACAATTCTCAATTTCTCTTAAGCGTTGAGAATTATGATATCTGCTGTTACAGAATGATTTATGGATGTTTCTGAACTAGTATCTACGGTATGTTTGTCTGCCAGAACAAGACAGGAAGGGTTCAGTTGCCCAGATGCTGCCTGCTGATCCTGCATTCCTACTCACCTACGCATACGTACATCGAGTGCAGTGTGCTCAAATGAACTGCCTGTTATGCCAGAGATGTCCAAGGTACAGGAAGTAATATCACTCCACCTTTATAAATCAGATCCTACCGGAAAACTTCCCACACATACACCCCATAAATTATAAGGCTACATACATGTCAACTAACAGTAACACTATTGTGTAGTAGATATAAAAGCATGAGCACAGACAGATTGTTCTCTTTGTCAGGGACAAAGGGTGCACGATGCAACGTAGAGAGATGGTTTTTCAGTCCATATCACTTTCTCTGTACCAATCTTTTCTGATTAAAAATTTGAATGCAGCTCAACGTCAACTGGAGTGCAAAGCAGTGTGAAAATGATGAATGATTATGGAAGCATTCTTATAAAGCAGAGCTATTTATTCTTTGACTTAGATTTGGCATTAACGATTGATTTTTAGTCTTTTTAGCATGTGGAGTTATAGCATTTTGCTTTATTCAGGTTGTTCCCTTAAGAATCAGCTAGGACACCGATGATAACTTTAAGGAAAAAAAGTCACCAAACCAAACAACTAGAATTTGTTTAAGCTCATCATGTAAAAGATTTTGATGGTACAAACTGCAGAAAGGTCATACCATAAATTAGTAAATTTATCTTTCAAATTAAAAAAAAACTCTAACTCCTGAAATGATAATATTAGCTCTTAAAAGAGAAAATACAACCAAGCATGCTTTTATTTTGTTGGTTTCAAGCTCAAATCCAGACTACCTGTGTAGGTACTAAAATTGTTGTCATCTCATGGATACCTGGTGTCTCCCTAAATTAGTTCAGTCGATCTCACCTCAAACTCACCGCAATCCTTTGCAGTAAATGACAGGATATACAGGCAACAAAAAACCCACGTGGATCCTGAAAGTCCACACTATTTACTAACCTTCTGTTAGTAAGAAGGAAGGACTGTTCCTTTCTGGGAGTTGGTAAGCATGTCTCCACCACACAGTTAATCCAGGCTCTTGCTCACGCACCTGTAATCCACAAAGGTAACCCAGTGACACAAGTTACAAGCAATTTATAAAGTTCAGACTGACTTTTACAGGCTGGAATTTAGTGTCACAGCTGTACCTCAGACTCAGAGGTGAGTGACACACAATGAGAATGAAAGGGGAGCTGGAGAGGATGTGGAGGGGAAACACTTTAGTGTCCTTGATCTTCCTGCCCCATCTCCTGCAATACATAAGGTATGAGGTGACGAACCAGACATACAAGACAGATTTCCATCAGATACGTAAGAGAACAGCAACTTTTTCTAACTGCCATCACCATCACAGCCAACTGTGGGGGAAGGATGATTTCAGCAGTTGTGTTTTCTGTAGCACCAATAACTATGACCAAGAAGTCAAGGAGGTCAGAGAAGACAGTATTTCATTAATCAAGGTGAATAAAGAGGAGGACTTGAACAAAAGTTTCAGTTCTCTGAACAACATGAAAAAAACCTCAATTCTCATGGTAGTGGTCTGGATACACATTAAAATTCAGAACCAATCTAGATGGCAAGGACAGGAAAAAGGAAGAGCTGGAGGCAATTTTCAGGCTACAAAAGCTCCAGTGACAAAAGGTTAGGGGTACTGGGACAGTCTACTAATCTGCCCATCAATGTACAGCTTCTATTTAATGCTCTGAATATCTTTTGTACTTTGATACCCAGCAAACCAGTATGGATTAGAACTACTTTGTGGGGGAAAACTTGACCATGGTGGAGAGAGCAAAGCTGGGCCATTAGCTGAAATGACCTTACTCTAAAAGGTCACAGCTTTAGTCACTGACCTCTAGTGACCACCTGGCAGCACTCTGAAGAGTCAGAACTCACAGCATTTCAGAAAAAGTAAGAAAAAATACGTAAATTGGTTTAAACAAAAGTGTGTGCTACAAACAGTTTGACACTCACTGGTGCAACAGGTTCCACAAAGAGAAGTGATGGCAGAAGCTCAGCAGGTTAGAGTCTGGTGCTAAAAATGCCAAGACTGTGGGTTCAATCCCTCTATGGGCCATTCACCTAAGAGTTGGACTTGATAATCCTTGTGGGTCCCTTCCAACTCAGAATATTCTGAGATTCTGTGACATTCTGGACTCTCTGAAAACACTGTCCAGAACTTAGAAGACCTTCAAGAAAGGAAAGAATATCAAGGGAAGAATTTTCTTTTCCAAGGGAGTATTACTACTCATATGTCAGCAATTGTCTCATGCTCTCTCTGTGTGACACAGATCTATTTGTCTTGTACCTATCTGAGCAGAGCTGAATAGAAAGTAGTCATCATCAGTGCCCTTTTCCCTCCACTTCCCAGAGGAGAGTGCTTGCAGAGGTGAAACTAGGGATGGGGCTTGAATGCTGCCAAAGCTTAGCTTTACTTCAGAAACAGAGGCTCATCTGAGGCTGGGCCTAATGCAAATGAGAAAGAAAAAGGGACAAAGGACTGCAAAAGAAACACCTACAGCTTTTCAATTTACCAACGTAGGTGCACTGCTACAAAAACACAGGTTTACCTCGCAAAACAGGGGCATGAAGGGAAGACTTCAGTGGCTCAAGTTCAAGTGGCTGCTAAATGAAATGCAGATAGTATCACAGAAAGAAGGCAAAATGTGTTCTTGAACCTCCATTGACTTAATCTATTCCAAATTGTCTACAACAGGTGGCAGAGCCTAGATGCAATGTATTTTGTACCTTGCAACAGCTGTGAAGAGGATACTGACTGAAATGTTAAAGAGATACTGCTTGTTGCAACTGTCTCACATGACCAAGAGCAGTTCCAGAATTTAAAATATTTCCTTGTTCTGAAGTTAAATTGGGCTACTGTGACATTCATTCTGTAATTTAATACTCAAAGGCTATGAGAGAAACAGATAGAAAGGATTGGGAGTAGAAACCTGCAACATTTTCCACATTTTGATAGGTTTTGATACGATATTAATTCAAGACCAGGTAAAGGGCTTTTTAATATTTCAGACTTCAAGGGTCAGTTCTTCAGCTAGTGCAAGGTGGTGCAGTTTTGTTGACTTCAGCTACAATTATTCACATTAGTCAACAGTTGCTATACACACCCTGCGCAGTCCCATACTTACAGCTTCATCCAAACCAAATTATAATGGCCAAATTAGAAATCTAGCTAAAACTGCTGTTAACTGACTTCCAAAGTAGAAGCCAAACCAGCTGAATAACACCAGGCTAGAGTATCTAAAACTACAGGGTTTTTCACTAAGTAATCAGGGGAAACAAAAGGAGGGAGCAAGTGAATGAATGATTGAATCAGTGAGCTTCATTTAGAGGCCTTCACAGAACCATCTCTTTTTGTGCAACTTGAACATAATGTATATTTTTTTCTCAAATTAATGCTGAAGGCTACCCACAGAAACACACTAGTTCATTGTTGCCATCAGAAAACAATGCAACATATATGGCATCTTGGAGAAGACCATAAATACACATTACAGTAACTCCCTTCTTTGCCTACATAAAGCCCTTCCAAATGCAAGGACCCAGAACCATAAGAGCTCACGGGTTTTGTGTTGTCCCTTTTTTGTGTGCATATGTGTGTTAAATAAGCATTCTAAATCTGTTTTTTTGTTATTGGCAATGAAATTGTAAGAATCAATACATACTTTCAAGAATATAAAGTTAATTTAAAATATGGGACTATGTGTATATATAACAGTTTATCTGCCTTCTATATTATAAATAAGTCTGGGCAACTGTCCTAGTACTCATTACTGTTCAATATAACTGTTTTCAGAGATTAAACATCCTACAACTTGATAAATTAAATACACTTATTACCTTGTGTATATATAAGATACATTATATCATGTTCTGTGCATAAAAGATCAATGGCTGCTTCTATATTAAATATAATTTTGAAGACAATTATAATTCCTAATTTAATTTAATCCACTTTAAATTGGAAATGTTTATTCACTATCCAGAAATCAATCTCTTTAAAAAATGTGTGGATTCACATTTTGGTTCTACCATCACTTATATTCCTACTTCATCCTAATATTGAAATAAATAGATTTTAGAAAGCCTAATAGGCAAAAATAAATATACAGATATATCAAGATTTTTGTATACATTGCTTCCATCTGTACATACATTTACTATGTCTCCATTGATACAGCATTTTTATCCTTCAAAAGGATACTTAACTTTTCCTCAAAAAAAATGAGCAAAAGTAAAGGAAACCACTGAAATTTGGTCTTGTCAGCTGTAGCGCAGTGACAGTCAGAGAATCAGTGGCAAACAAGGAAAGACTATGGGCTACATTGGTCTTTCCATGGGCTACTACATGGTCTTCGTGAAACTCAACTCTAAGTTTGAAGCAGACTCCTTGAAATCATAGGAACTGCCAGTAACATCTGCTGGCTGTGTCTCCATTTGATTTAAATAATGTGCTTGTTGGCATAGTTTCCCTGCAGCCTACGTTGTGCAGCCATCTTTAGACTTCCAGCAAACATCAGCACACAAACAGCCAGGGAGACTCCTAAGCTTCAGCTCACAGCCTGTGGACCACACGTGGTCTGCAATGCACACGTGCCTGGACCTCCATTAACAGCATTTCAGTCTGTCATGAAACTGGTGCCTGTCCTTGGCAGGGGCTGCTCTCTTCTCTTCACTCCAAAGGGGTGCCAGCACAGCAGTTCTGACACCACTGCCTTGTTATGCTGCCATTAAACCTGGACCTGACTTGTGGTCTACTCACAAACACCTTGCTCAGGTATCCTGTTCTGGGGAGAGGGGTCCATGTTCTCCCAGTCACCAAAATGCGTGTCCACAAGTGGAAGGCCCACAACACAGCTGTGAGAGAACAACATCTTGGGTTTTTTCAGTTTGTAATAAAAGCAGAAACAGAATGGTGGTCATGGCAGGTGACAGGTTAAAGATTATTTGTTTTGATCCTATGTACTTCTACTTTATATCCAGTATGGTCCTGTTAACAAGCCACTTGAAGAATCTTGATGTGCAAATGGCCTTCAAGTACTTAAACTAGTACTTGCCCGTTTCCAAACAAACTCCTCACTGATAAGGTCCCCTCACCTCTGCAGCAAAGGATCAATTTCAAAATCTGTGAAACACCACTTTGAAGAGGCCTTTAAAGTAGTCTTGTTGATTTATTGGTTGGACTCAGATCTCTAAGTTTCTCCATTTAGTAAGCTTTTCTTCAAAGTACTTCTGTTGCATTTACTGTATTATTTCATTTATGTGTTTAGATAAGCTATTAAAACACCAGAGAAAACATACAGCAGTTCCATTAAAATGACAAATCAGATTCCATCTTAATGTCTATGAATAACCTCCAACATTTTATCAGTAGTGAACCATCAGTTTTGCACTTAGGCTACCATTCAAAAAATCTTAACAGTACCCAGACGTTCCACAAATCCCTCAAACTACACATGGGATCAGACCAAATTTTAACTCATTCCGACACATCATCAGATCAGCTCTCTCCATTTGGTAGTGTCCAAGACACGCAGCTTTTCCTGTGGACAAGGCTGCCCTCTCCACCCTGCTGCTTGCAACAAGAGCTTCACCATAGCAGGGTGCTTTGGGGAGCACGCTGCAGAGGTGCTGTGGCCACCACAGCTGTGTCACCAGAACATTTGACTGACCCAAGTTAAGGGCCCCATACTGTAGGATCCTTTCACATATCTTTTTTATATATATTATTGAAAAATGAGTAATACAGAGCTTTTCTTGCACCAGCAATAAAGAATTCTCAGGGGAACTGAGAATCCTTGAGCCTAGAGTTTTTTTCCCAGTATAATTTACTGAATGCTGAAAGCTGGCTACCCTAGAAGGTGACTGTGCTTAGCATCTTGAACCTTCAGAACCTCCAGCCATAAAATGAGAATAAAGCTATTTCCCTAATTCAAGGGAGTATGAAAATCAAAACTTCAAGGCATCTGATTTACAAGGTAACAGGGACAATAAACATTCTGTAGAGGGCTGCATGAAAAAATAAATTTGACAAATAAAAGATTTTGGTTTAGCACTCCCTGGCTACTCACAAATGTTCACTGAGAAAAGTGTAAAACGGAAGGCCAAGAACCCCAAAATTCTAACAGGCTGAATTGTATTCACTTCAGGCTTTTACTCCCCTAGCTGGGGAGCCCATTTAGGGTGCCAGCTGATCTTACATAGAGTAAAACATACGCTAAAGGACAGTAAGTGGAATTACAGATTAGAGTATCAGCTTCTGAATTCTCTGTTGTTAAGTGGGTTTAAAAGTGAACTTTATTGTTAGGTGGTTTTAAGCTGGGTTTTTCTGTGTCTAATTTCTGAACTATTACGCACATGTACATTCTTCTAAAACTGCCAGGTAACTTGGTTCACTTGTGAAACTGAAATGGAACCTTTAATTTTACAGTCTATACTTTAGAAAATTATGCCTTTGAGTGGCTGAGACTTTTGGATGGTGGGAGTGGTACACTAACCACATAAGAAGTGAAATGTCACAAGAGAATTCTTTGTGCTGTGAATAATGAGTCAGGAATACAGTTATGAAAAGCACATAACTCACTCTTTCATCAACATGCAGACTCTTTCCTAAAGCTATTCTCATCTTCTGCAGCCACTGGTAAAATGCATAGACATAAACTCAGATTCAGTATAAACAAATGAAATGTAAATGTCAGTGTGGTTGTAGCCCTGGAGCTGATTTTGCCATAGGATTAGGCTGAATGTAAACAAGAGGGAAAGTACAGCACTTTGAAAGAAACATATCAATTTAAATGAAATAAGGCTACTTATTTTATCTCACAAATCATGATCCAAATAAGATTATCTGGCTTTCTGGGAAACAAGCCCTGAAGAGCAATGAGTATTTGCCTTTTGTGACACTTGAAAATCTTTGGACAAATTCACAGCCCACTATTTGCAACCCAACTCAACAACAGCCCACTGCTGAGCTCTCATCACCTGTCCCTTTGGTGTCTGGTTTACCTTGCTAAACAGAGCATCCCCAGAAGCAGATCTCCCTGGGAGCATAGACAAGTAGATACAGGATGACTGCCAGCCTCCTACGCTCCAGAGATACTTAATCCAGTCTCTGTAAGCATGTACATAGACACTCTCCCCCTCCCCAGACACCACACCCTGGAACAGCTGAAAGAACAGGCCTTAACTCTGCTGTAACTTGTCCAGCACATTCGGTTTTGTAGCCTCCATTTGACTCAAACAAGGTTTAGTTCTGATTAAACCTGTCACAGCTGGTTTGCTTCCCTAAACAAGACAAAAAATTTATTGAAGCACCTCATTGGTGTTTTCTAAAACTTCAAAGAAGACCTTGAACAAGCAGGACAAGTTTACACAGCTGTAAGTATTATTGCATTAATATAATCTTTCTACCTTCAGAAATAAAATATATAAGAATCATTATTTATAGTATGTGGTGGTGCTAGATTTTTTTAAATCACTGAAAACCTTGTTCTTTATAGCATGTTTTCCCTGAAATTAGCATAAGCACTCTTTTCCTTTAAAAATTTGGGCTAAGTAAGAGCCTGTAAAAATCTCCTTTTAGGTTTGGGTCTCAGCTCATTAGGAATTTTTATTTGTGATTCTTGAAATATCTTTCAACCTGATCCTTTTTCCTAGAATCTTTTCTGGGAAATATACCCATAGAGAGTTTTCTAATTAGACTGTTTTAATTCTATTGTTATATACCAAACACAATACTGTCCAAAATACAGGTTTTTTGGGGGAGATGTGGTTACAGATGGACATTCTGGGCCATGGATTTGTCTAGCTTGCTTTGACCCACTGATGACAGACCAAGCACACCTCAGTCCCCTTCACAGGCTGGTAGTGCAAAGGTGGCCTTTGAACAGAGGCTTCTGCAGCATCAGATGAAATAAGACCTGTGATTATTTCTACAGTAATTGTTTTATATAAGATATTATAAATAGTAATAATATTTATATTTAAATAGCTAAGGTTCCAAATGACAAGATATCCATCAGACCAGAGTACATACTTTGTAACTCCATACAGCAACACAAGGGATGTTTTCCGAGCACACGTAAACCACGATTAGGGCTTCCCATTGCAATATTCATATTGAAGCCTATGACAGTTATCAGACAACACACTACCAGGACCTGACATCTCTGACACTGGTTACACGGAGCCATCAGCATCAACAGAACAATATCCTTCTTGTTTGATACTGTTTTAAGGCAAGAGTATGACAATTATACAAGGAGAAGCACACAACAAAAAGAAGGATCAGTGCAAGCACCAGAGTGAGACAGTGGTTGACAAGACTCATGAGGCTGAAGGAACTGCTGGCACTGGGGGTGGACCTGCACCACTCCCATCTTTCTTCTCTTGGAGCGAAGCAGCACTGGACACGAATGAAAGAACACAGACCTATCCAGCAGGCAATAATAAAATAAGGAGTGAGATCAAATCAAAGAAAGAATGCAGACATTTTATCCCATTCCCCTCAGCACTTGATTGTTAAAGCTGCTGTGATTGCCTTAGGCAAAGTTTGACCCACTGACTGTCCTGAAATCAAATACGGTTGGTACATTTTTGAAAAGTACAACCTCTAACCACGCGTCTCAGACATTTTTCAGGGACATTTAGTTCAAGTAAACTGCCATGGAATAAGCACAATTACATTTTCTCCTCCTACATTACCCTGCAACTCAGTCACATTCTGGTTCAAACTTTCGACTCACTTAAGTTTTATGCTGGTTGTTCATTTTATAATCCAGTTATATGTTTCATTCTCTTTACTTATTTCCTTTTGCAATCATCCTAAGATAGGGACTAATTATTTTAATAGGTCTCATTACAACATGTTGGTGCATTAACTTTTCTTTTTTAAATGGAGTTACATTTATGCAGCCTCTTTAATTTTTTTTTATTCTCTCTAAACCACGAGCAAAATGGTAAACTCCCTTATGAGTTATAGAAATAAACCATGCTTTTAGCAAGATTTTAACAACAAATCAGGAGAATGGGAGTGAGCATGATCATAGGGATGGAAAGACTCATGCCCAAGGAATTAAAAGGATAGAAAATACTGCAACATCAGTGCAACTAAGTATGCTAAGTAGGCTTTAAAATTAACCAATGTCTGAAAACAGGACCACTCTAAAATGACTTTATCAAATATACAAGCTTGAAAAGGATGTGTGGATACACCTTATGGTAACAGTAAAAGTTAAAAGGAAAAGTAAAATAACCCCTGCATGAGCACATCTGCGTGTGTAATCATCTAAACTCCTCCTCTCCAAAGTGAGCAATTCTGAGAATCAAACAGGTTTTCCCTTACCCACATCTTTGCTGCTTGAACAGCCCTGATTATAATTAGTCACTTATGCAAATGGCATATGAAGCCTCTGGAGAAGAAACATCTTGAAAAAGGGAAGGAAGTTCCTTAAGCAAATATCAAGAGAGAAAGAGAGCTGTCCAGATGCTTGGACATCACAGGTATTTGCACTGCTGGCACAGCTTACAGACCTCCTCTGTCATGTGGATCCATTTGTTTGTGCCTGTGCCTGCATCTGTCACAGACAGGCACCTCTCATTCAGAGAGAAAAGGTTCACAGGTTCCCCTGTCAACCCTGCCCCCACATTTGCTCACCCCCTGAAAGGCAAACAAACCAACCCAATGCANTGCACCACCCGTGGGCCCTGCTTGGATTTTCTCCAGGCTGACAAGATTGGTCTTGTTCCTGGAGGTCCCAGCTGTGGACACACAGAGTTCCAGCTGAAGCCTCACGAGCTACTGAGCCCAGGGCCGCCATCCTTGCCCTGTGCTTGGCAGCCACGCTCGTGCTCAGGACGTGGTTGGCCTCCAGCACGGCAAGGATCCACTGCTGAGCCCGTTCTCCCTGTGCCCTGCTGGGCCCCAGCCCCGGCCCTGCAGGGCTGCCCCTGGCCTGCAGCCCCAGCCTTGCCTTGAGCGCCCTGGGCTGCCGGGCAGGTGGCCCCTGCAGCCGGCAGGGCCTTCTGAGTGACAGGGAGGGACCAGTGCCAGGAGTCCTCTGCAGGGCTGGGGCCTTGCAGCAGCCTCCAGCTCCCTCCAAGTCGGTGTCACTGGAGAAGCTGCTCAGGGCAGGTCCTTTTGTGCTGTTGGTCAGGTTGTTGCTGCAGATGTGAAGCAATGGCAGCCTCAGAAGTGGCTCATGCCAGGAATGCCTGGCATAGTGAGCCTGCAGCTAAAGTATGATAGTACTGCTAGATTTTAAGCCTGATGCTTCAGCCACTTTTTTGCCCATTCTGTAATTTTGTAATTCATATTTCCTAAATTTGACTACAGGGATACTACAAGAAACAGTGCTGAAAGCCTTGCTAAAATAAATCCTCTGTTCTTCCCTCATTAACAGAGCCAGTTTTTTCAACACAGAAGGCATCCATTATGATCACCTTCAGTTTGTCCTTCAAAATCTGCATTGTTTCCAGCCCCCTTCTTATTTTCTACATGCCTGGAAATAGTGTCTATGTCAAAATTTTCAGGGCTTAGGGGACATACAACTGTCTAACCTGTAGTTTTCCTGATGTCTTTTTTTGAAAAAGAGTGCACCATTTCATTCTTTCCAGTCAACAGAAACCTCCCCAGATTGCCATATTCTCTCAAGATAAGAACTTAGCTTTAGAATGTCATGTGCCAGCTTCATCAGCATCCTTAGATGCAATCCGTGTTATCTGATGGATTTTATACATCCAATGTACTTAACATAGTCCTTTCCTACCATGCATAGAAACTCTATTCCCAAAAATCTCCATTGCTAGGTGCAATCTAGAGATCTGGGAGTCTTATACATACTGAACTGCTGTAAATACATTCACACACACAGACACTACATGCAGAGTACTCAATCAAATGACAACTATATATAAATAAACCTGCCTACCTGTCAGTGGTAGTATATTAGACAATTACATACAGCAAGAGACTTAATTAAAATTGTTTACAGTACACGAGGGGACTTTGCCAGTACAAGGATACCGGCCTAAGGAGCACTGTTCACCTGAGAACAGAAAGATATGCCTACATCTGTGCCCTACCCATCTGACACCAAATGATTTTCTACTTAGCTGCTAAGAAAAGCAACATGGTATTTCATAGGGGGCACTGCTAATAGTGAATACTTGCAGTCATGAACTTCTTGTCCAGTCAGTGCATCTCACACCGAGGAAATGAAACCAGATTTGGGCATCCAAATCTGTACCACTTACATATAGAGTACATGTACATCTGTAACAGTACATCCATCAGTACAAATTTCAGTTTGGATTCTGTGCCTTTTTCTTGTTCTCTAGACTCTGTTATCCTGCACGTGTGCTGTGTTTGAAGCATGTTGACACTCTCTGTCTTGATGCAGCTGGCACCCCAGATCAATTCCTGGATGCCTAACTTGAAAGCACTTGAAAGGAAAACCACAGGGCAGGTGATATGGTTGGCTCTCAAGTCTATTGGATTTTGGCTGACTCAACATAGCTTCATCCCACCAGAGTAACTTTAGTTTGTATCTCTTCTCTAAAAACCATGGGCATTTGCTAATATCCTGTGTACTAATTTGATTTTCCAGTAGCTATCACAACATCATAAGTAAAAACATCATTTCCTAAGAAGCACTCTGAACTTTGAAAGCAGCCTTTTTTTTTTGATTCCTACAGTTTAGTCCAATCTACCTCCAACACTCAACTTCCTTTTGATCCTCCCCTGCAGAGATGGCCAGAGTAGCATTACTGCATGTTGGTGATTCTGACCAGCAACTGAAAACACGATCCGCATTGACTTTACCTGGCTTTTGTTCTAGTTCCTCACAAGCCAGTTTGGATTAAGGCACAGCCCACTGCATCTACAGAAAGATTAAAAGATTCCCAGTTTTGTACATCTTAGCCAAAAAAGCAACCAAACATCACTCACCGCAGGAGTGGCGGCTCTATTGAAGATGTGGTCTCCAGCACCAATTCTGCAAACAAACTCTGTGGCAGTCAAATATCTCCTGCTAAAAGCAGTTGATGAGTTTAGGCTGATGCTATCCCTTACATGCAGCAGCTCTGACACGGGTGTGCAAAGTAAAGCCCTGCTTTCCACCACCCAGGTGAACAGACTCCCATACTTCCAATGTGTAAAGACAATAATATCCTGCTCTATCTCAACACCAAGTACAGCAGTGGTAACAGCACTTCTGAAGCCTGGTCTCACGTTTGTCTGCTCTCCAGAGAGGCCCTCTTTAGATGCCAAGGTACACTAAAGTCCTGTGCCTGAAGCTTCATGTCGGTTCACAGTATTAATGAAGCCATTAGGGATTTTCATTTTAGAGAATGCTTTATGATTTTTATACCTGGTCAGCTTCTGATCAGGTAAATCTAATGTGAGGAAAAATTTAAAAAGTTGCTCTCTCTCACAGTTCATTTTGTCTGCATGTAGTCATGCAGGGTAGTCTTATCTTTATTTAAACGCTAATAAAAAGAGACAGTTCCACATTATGAATATCTCCTCATTCTTCACGCATAGCCAACATTTTTACATATTCATAGCCAACTTGAAGGCAAACATAAAGACCTGGCTACTAACATTTTTCATTAAGAGATGAGTGAGCATACTTCTCCCCTTAGTATTAAGTTTTGGCATGATTTAAAGGACACTGAGTTAAGATGAACCATTTGTCACTACTGTGTCACTACAGGAGAAAAACCTGCTTGTTACATTGAACCACCTAATGGCACTTTTCATTAATACTGAGTCCTTTGTACTCACTTCTCTCTGGTTCTGGCAGCAATTCTCTATGACCACTGCATAAGGTTTCATTATGATACTTATCCTTGAGAAGCACTTTCATTTGCCATGGAAATGACTGGAAAGATAATGTCGTCGTTCTGTTCTTGGCTCTTCTCTCCCATCCCCTTCCTACTCGTTTTATTTAATTTAAAGAAAACAATAAGAGAGACTTAACTCCACTTCTTTCCCTCTCTTTCAGATATGATGAAAATAAGATAAAAAACCTGTCTGGTCTGTCACTGAAATTTCAGTTTATTTATTATGGAATAACGTTGTTTTTCCAAGGGAGTATGCTATTCAGCCTTTCCTGTCATCATTATATACTAAGAGGGAGGGAGAATTACCTGATTTTGATCAATAAATTCTTTCAAAATTTTTTCTTAAATTATTTTTCAATAAATGTGAAAATTTCAGGAAAACAATTTGTAAACAACCTACTGACTGGCTTATTTTTCCCCTATAAGAACCTCTGTGCACTACAGCCATTACTGCTCAGAGAATTTCGGGAAGAGATAATAAAGAAACCTGACAACCTTTTGGACATCTCTTCTTTTCTCCCCCCACTCCACATCTCTTCTTGCCTTTCCCCATCTAAAAAAAGTGTCCTCTTTCCCTTGGCTGCATTTTCCATTCTGCTTTTTGTTTTCTTATCTGCCCCTTATTCTTCATCCCCCTCCCCCACAGGAGCTTGGGGGCCTTCCTCCCTCCTCACTGTGAATACCATTACCCTAGGGACATCAGGAAATTTTTCAGATGTAAACAAAAGCATAAATCCCTTTGCTTGTCTTTTCCTACTTTATTCTGTTCTCTTCTCTATTTCCCTTCCCCCCACTTCATAAGTACTTTTGTATGTTTAGCCACCTGCAGAGATCGAGGGTGGAAGACATGAAATCAGAAGCAAACAAAACCTCTGCTTGCTTCAGCTTAGTCATTAATAGCACCATTAGCTTATTGAACTCCAGGATATATCATGTCACAGTTCATGATTCAGGGTCTCTCAATTACTCTTGCATTGTTTATATCCTGAGTCAGAGTCTTTCAGATAATTTAGGCTTAATCACTCTTCTGCAACAACAGCCTTACGGGTGCCATTTAATCAAATCTATCAGTTATGCTCTGAGACATCTTAAGGTTTCAGAGGAATCAGGAGACAATGCCTTAGCATTTATTTACTCACAGGAGTAAAAATGGTTTTTGTGCTTCGGCTTAGTGAAAATGCTAAATGACAAGGAAGCTGAGTGAACCAAGGTATCTGTATCTGTTATGTCAGTGTGGGAACAGAGAGCTTGACCAGAGAGCAGAAATATGGGAATGAAGAAAGAACCCTGACCTCAAACAGCAGCCATGAACCAACCACTCTGAGTTAGTGCACACATTTTGTTTGGCTTTATTCTGTGACCAGACTGATGCAGACAGAAAACCAAGTAAGTACTTATCAAAACTGTAAACAACAGAGAAAAAAAAAATCTTTATTCCAATGTGTTGCTACAGCATCTGTCATCTGAATGCTTTTGAGAAGTGTTTTACAACACGGATGCATTTACTCTTATGCTCCCCCTTGCTCTTTAATTGAAAGCCTCAACAGCCTGAACTTGAGTTCATGTGTGATCTACAAGTCTACCTATTGCCACTTCAGTCTTGCAAATTTATCAAAGCAAAATACTGAGTAAATGGTCTAAGAGCCCTTGCTGCAGGGAAGAGCTGTGCCGTTAATTTCAGCTTTGTTTTCAAAGAATTAAGAATACAAAGGGAGGCTCCAATCATTCAGCACAAATAGGGTTTCTGAGGCTTTTGCGTTTGTTGTTTGTTTGTTTTTTTAAATGCAGTCTTACTATCGTTTTGTTGTAGGAAAGGTTACATTTAAGCATAGGCTGGCAAGGAAACCAGGCTCTAATGTGTTGCCTGCCAATTCAGACACAAAGTCAACACGGCTATACATGTATCCTCTACAGCCCAAAAGACAAACCTGGAGAAAATTTAATCTTCCATTGTTATTTACGAAAATGGTACTTAAGCATTTTTTCTGCTTTTGATTGGATGGAGGTGTATCACATATAACATAGCTCCTGGAAAAACCAGGAAGTTTATTTAATTTAGATGAGAACGAATAATTTCTCAAATCTAATTCATATCACTCAAGCACTTTTTAAAAAATTGTTCAAATCCAATTCCTCCATAGTCTCACCCAACTGACAACTTTTAGAGAAGTACTATTAAGCAAACAACATCCTTTTTCATACTCTTTACATATTACAGCAGGATGAGAAACTTGTTCCCAAGAAAGAAATTTCTCAAGCTTTGCAGAACAAAATGTTCTACTTCTAAATCACATGAAACCTACAGACAGCTAAGCAATTTAATTCACTAGTATTTGGAAATTTCTCTAAAGCATAGAATACTATTAGTCTTTGCATTATGGATAGGGAAAGCAACACAAAAATAATTGCGCTTCCCAATGTTCTTGCAGCAAAACAAAGAACAGAACTAATACCTCTACAATAACTATGCATCTGCAGCCTACAAACACCCTTTGCTAAAGGGTCTCCATGCTCTTGATTCATGGTGTTAGTAAGCACATGAAATAGTTTATGCAGTGTGTTACCATCTGAGAGACAATTACCTTTTCACTTTTTAGAGAATCCTGTGGGTGGTTGTTTCCTGTCCCTTACTGTTGCCTGGTTCTCGGGAGCTGCTCAACAGCTGTCTGCCCTGGGACCTTTCCTATCACCCTTTGAATTACAAGTACAACATTCATCTGATTTGCTTTCAAACCTTGTATGATAGGCATATATATCTGTATCATCCACTTCCTCCTCTAATCCTGCACTAAGCCTCAGGTCTGTTTATCAACCACAGCATCCTGAGGTACCAGACTACAGTCAGTGTTCTTTTCCACAGTCCATCAAAGATATGAATTGACAGCTCCTCCCAAATAAAAAGAACTAAAAGCATGCTGATGGCACCACTCTGTTCTCCAATGTTATCTGCTTTTCACCTAGGCCATATTTGCCTGGAGTCTGTTAGGTTGTAGCTGCTGTTCAAAAGCTGCTGCATTTTTTTCTGTTCCTATACAGTCCCACCTTGCCAACGGACCTGACCAAGACAGTTGTCCACAATAGTAGCCAGGAGAAATTAAACAAGTGAGAATGCTACCTTTAAGCAGAATTTCTTCAGGCTGAATCTCTGATCCTTTAAAAAGCAGAGGAAACTGTTAGGGAGGGTGTCTGCTTCATGTACTCTCTAGATGTCTTTGTTCTGCTGCTGTGCACTAAAAGATGTTCTTGGTTTCATGTTCTTTGTGTCCTGGAATGAATGAAAGCAAGCCTGCAATGCTTTTTATTGCCCCTAATCTAATGGCCTTATCCTCACTTTCACCTGAAGGTAGCTGACTATCACACACTAAGATGTTCCTAAAATTCACATCTCAACATTTTTCTGGCATATTTCACTGCCTTAAAAACAAACAAACAAAACAAACCTGTTTCTCTCTTCATTAAGAGAACTAAGAGACTAGAACTTCCCAAACAGTAATATGAGCACACAGTAGACCTCACAGATGTTCTCCAGAACAGGGTTTGCCACACTTGTTTTGACCACGTTCTGCTGTTTGAAAAGAAGATGCTCACCATTATCTGAAGTGATGGAATGAAGTGGTTTTGAAGTAATTGGTCTGGGTGGAAATAAAAAAAATGCCATTTAGGAAACAGACAAGGCAGTACTTGTTTACACATCTGTTCAGAAACAAGCTTGCACTTGCTCATTCACACCACCAACCTTGACCCATTGCTTAGCAGTGCAGTTGAGCATAAGTAATTCGGCTACCTGACCAGCATGTTATTCACCCTGAAAACATTCATGACAGTGCCTGCCACTTTTGTTAGTCAATACATAACACTAGCAAGTAACCAGCACTCTCAATTTCTACCTTAACTGTGGTGGAAGTGGTGCCTTAAATTTTTTCAAGTAATGCTGAAAGTCTCATAACCACGAGTTGTATACATATCTACTTAGTGATGCTTTATAGCAAATTTATATATATATATATATATATATACTCTTTGTTTAATGCTTTAAATTAATAAAATGAATATTTTTTCCAAGATTCTAGATATTCTTGGAAACTTGTAATCTAGCTTTAGAAAATGTAATAGTTTGAAAAATTAGGTTCATAGGTTCATTTGTCACAAAATTGGCCCATTAAAATCGTTTCCATACACATCAAAGACACTGTCAAAGACTAGAATGACTTGAGGTAGATGCTGAAACATTGCAAACAAAGTGAGAGTACGCTGTGCTCTGGCTACCATTACAGAAATAAAACCCTTCAGAAGGCAACGGCACTAACAATAAAGAGGCTGTGAAGAGGCATATCTGAGAAAACTTTATGAATAGTAAGGATAGTAAAGTAAGGAATAAGTTGCTTAAACTGCTCTTAAATGCCTACACTATCATGCTGCTTCAATAGGGAAATGCTTTTCAAGAATACTCAGATAAAGCTGAATCTGTTATGGAGAAGTGAAAAAAAATCCGGCCATCTCCAGCCTTTCCTGGGAAAAGTTCCAGTGGAACCAACATCAGCTTCTTGCGAGTTTACTCTGCCTGCCTCATCACTCCTTATCCCCTGCTCCAGCAGTCTCCAGGATGTGTACCTTCTTTTGGTGTTCATGCATCCTCAGTCTCACGCCCAACTTGCAGGCCATGTCTCTCTGTGTCTTTCTGAAGCCCTGAAGGTACCTGCCCCCTGCAGTGCCTTAAAACTGGGATAGGACTATGAGGGGGGACAAAAAAGAAGTTAGAGTTGACGCTGAGGTCTCCTGCCTTTGAGGTAGGGAGGAGATACGCTGGTGCTTCAACTTGGTTTTCTTTCAGATTGTGTCCCTTTGTGACCTCCTGGTAGCACTGCCTTACTCTGACAGTAGAGTCATAGATACTCAGCCCAAGCTAAAATGGGAGGAATAACCTTTTACTTTGCTCTATTTCATATCTTGGCTTTAGTTGGTGTTCCTCAGCAGGAAAAACTGATGGGCTAGGCAATCCCTTAATATCCCATTCAACCATATTTCCATTATTCTCTTCTCGTGTGATTTACTAACAATAAACTAGATTCATTAAAACTGAAAAACAGACCAAATGGAAGGAAAAACTCTAAAATAATTGTGTGGAGGAAATAAAAAGAGGAAAAGGAAGAAAATATTTATTATGAAGAAACACAGTGGCGCGAACATTTAAACATACCTGTTGAAAATTTTCCTGGAATCCTGAATTTTCTAAGTGCTGAGTACTTTCATCTGCCAGTAACTGTTACCTTGGTACTTGCAAGTCCTGTCATTGAATTAACTGCTCTGAAAAACAAGACCTATTTCTCCTTTTCGGTGCCTGAAGTGACTGATGCAGATGAAGGTGTTTAAATTTAGGCACACAGGCTTGAAAAATACAAGTGATTAGTTCCAGGGTTAGTTCCAAGATAGATTTACTATAGCTCAACAAAAATCCACAATCCATCTGCTTTACATTTTAGTAGAAAAATAGACAGGTAAGATAAAGCTGGTTTAGTGAACTACTGGAGAGCCTTCACCCTGCAAAACCACCAGACTCTGCAACATCTCCCACGTAACAGATATCTTGGCTTAAATAACATAGCACTACTCTG
Organism: Nicator chloris; assembly: GCA_013400495.1. NCBI lineage: Eukaryota > Metazoa > Chordata > Aves > Passeriformes > Pycnonotidae > Nicator > Nicator chloris. The sequence goes on along the minus strand of WAAE01018508.1, from coordinate 1,940 downwards.
GTCTTTCATAGAAATACGAGGCACTTTTTATCATTTTAGTATCACACATCTACTCTCACGCGTGCCTTAGAGCCTGGGCAGAATTAGAAAGAGCTGTGACCACTGGATTCCCATTAAACAAAACTGTGGCTCCAGCCCCCTGTCTTTGATTGCTTAACAGGAAGGGGACTGGTTGCCCTTGCTTTGGACTATATAGCAGATCTGTGCTACTAGAAAATTCTCTCCTAAAAGCTTTATTTCAGCCTTAGGTTTAAGAGGTTCCTTTGTGTTCTCTAGTTGTAAGTATCTGACACATGCAGACCTTCTCCCTTCTTGAAACAGGCTTCAGGTGCTTTGAGATGCAGATTAACTTGGCAAAGTTAGCAAGTGTGGTGCATCTTGCATACTGCTGTACTATATTAACAACCAATAACAATTTACAGCCCTTCAATAGGGAAAACTCTGACAGATCAAGCAACCCTGAAGCATTTGAGTGTGAAACCAACTGAACCTCTCCATGACAAGCAAGGTTCCCTAGGGACTTGTCTGATTTACGAAAAAGTTACCTGTTTGAAATAGAAATCCACCTTTTTATTCAGATACAACTTTACTCTGTACTGCAGGGTGTCTGACTTGTGTGCTCAGGAAATGAGAGGTACAGCCCTGGTGCATTTGCCTGTGCTCCACAGGAGAATGTTCTGACTGAAGAATCTCCTCTTGTGGAGCTTCTGTGACTGACTCACTGATTCCAAAGTACAAGGGGAAGTTCTGGATGGGGTGAAATACCAATTACGAAAGCTTAGTAGTCTATTTCATGGTGCTATTTTATCAGGGAAGAACAACAAGGGAAGAGAAATGAAGAGAAAGCAGCAATGACACAGGGAAGAAGCACGTTAAACTCTCCCAACTTTGAAGAGAACATTTTTTTAGCCCTCTTGAGGGAATGCTTACTTTTTCCATCCCATTTAATAAAACTGATCACAGAGAACTAATTTCTGCTAGGTAAATAGCAACTGGTACATCAATTTCCTGCCAGCAGCTGCAGTTTCAACAGTTTCAGTCTTTCATTCAAATGTGTGAATGCTTTGCTTAAATTGCACATTTCTCATTTAGTGTACCTTGAAAATACATGCTGTCACTCATTCAATCTCTGAGAAGAGTTTGGCTGTGCTGTGGCTTGCATAAAGCAGCACTAGAGAGAATCACTCAAGCGGGTAAGAGGAGACATTAGAACACGCACAGGTAGAGTTTGGGAAAATGAAAAAAAGCCTCTGCCTACAATTCTAGGTAGCAAATGAAGCATCCAGGAGCAGAAGTTCTAAATCAGCTCACCAAATCCATCTGATTTCTCTCAAGGGTTAAAGGCCAACAACTCGTGTTAAAAATGAATTATCGCACAGACTCAAGGATCTTGAAAAGATAAAAGGTGTGTCTTAAAAAAATGTCCAAGCTGGAAATCTTAAATGTAGCAATGAACTAATACAAATCTTCAGAAAATTCTACCTTGCTGTTCAGTTCCGGTAAGTAACCTTTATTTTTGTCCCCAGCTGTTCCATTATATTGACAGGAAGAAACTAGGATGCCATTTACTTAACCTAGCTAATATTTCTCATTTGTAATTCCCAGAATACCAGTTCTTCTCCCCTCCAGCCTGGGAGCCCTGTGATTTTGTGTGTTCTTACCACTGGCTGCTCTGGGGATTCCAGACCTCCTCATGTACCATGCTGACATTTTGCAATCAGCCCTTTTTGGAACCCAAGAACAAGTTACAAGAGAGAATATCTCTTGGATAAAATTAAAGCATTTCAAAAATTCCCAAATGAGGACTTGTACGGGTTTGTTGTTTTTTTTCTCCACTAGATAATGCCTGCTCACAGATATTTCATCTTTTTACAACAGTAGTCAAATTGGAAAAATATGCAGATTATGCTGCAAACCATTCTGTTTTCAAAACAGTTGCT